>CM055207.1:10134192-10474192 GCA_029224185.1 Karalla daura | reverse complement strand
CAAGCAGCTCTGCACAGAGGTCGTAAATGTCCCTCACTGTCAGAGAGCATCCCTGCAGCCGTCTCCACTGCCAGCACATTAGCGGTGTGCCTCTGCCCCCTGCAGGCCAGCTGCTGTAAGTGTCAGTGAAACGGGATCTTGAATCGACTTTTCTCACACCCGGTCCGGTCGCTGAATCTTGTCCCGGGGTCATCGGTTCCTTGTCCACATCCGCTCTATTCCGATGGTTACGCCCGTGCTTCCCTCTCTCCTCTCTGCTCCAGGGGGTGGTGCTGTCCAAGCTGGTGGAGGACTTCTTCAACATGAAGGAGGAGATCCTGTCCCGGGACTTCGACCTGGGATTTTCGGGGAACTCCGAGGACGTGGTGATGCGGGCCCTCCACCTGCTGGGGAACTGCGTCAACGTGACCAGCAGCGCCAACCGCAACGGGGAGTTCACCATCGCCCCCAGCCAGACCGTCCCCGCGCTCTTCGAGCTCAACTTCTACAGCAACGGCCTGTTCCACGTCTTCATCTCCGACGCCATCATCGGTACGCCCGCTCACAGGCTCCAGGCTACTTAGGCCACTATCTTCTCTCTCCTCCTCCACCTCCTCACCTCCTGCTGCTTGTCCCCAGCCTGCAGCATCCTGTCCCTGCAGCGAGAGCTGGTGGCAGAGGTGGAGCCGGAGCAGAGGCCCAGCGATCCCAGTAACCTCCCCCTCAGCCAGGAGAGACTCATCCGGAAGGCGGCTAGCCTCTCCCACTTCCTCATCAACGAGGTCACGGTGGCGCCCGTAAGCCCCGCCTCCAGAAACCTGTTCAGTCCTTGAAACTGACCTGCACACTAGTGTCTGAGCCAACCCTCTCCTCCTCTCTGTGCCACAGCCCTGTCAGACCATCTACCAGGTGTTCCACGACGCGGTGACCCGGCTGATCCAGTATGGAGTTCTCTACGTAGCAGAGGTCGGTCGACAGACAGAAGTGAAGATAGAAACGCGTGTTTTAAGACGAGGTCTAAACCATGAGGGAACTTTGGAGGCAGGATCTGTTTTTTTCTGGCAGCGACGAGGCAGAAGAAGCACACCCCCATTAAATATGCATAGCAGCTTGTAAGCCTACACAAATTGAAATGTCGCTACACTATGCAAACAAGGTGGAGTGAACATAAAACTGATACACTCAGGGCAGCAGTGTTTTGTGTAATTCTATTTATGCGAGTCACTATTGCATTTTCACAAATTTCCTCGATGTCGGGGTGAAAGGATAGTTTTCTGTCATGCCTGGTTGGATGTTTCCAAGGCTCAGATGGTCTAATTGTTGCGGTGTGTGTGTGTGTGTGTGTGTGTGTGTGTGTGTGTGTGTGTGTGTGTGCGTGCGTGCGTGCGTGCGTGCGTGCGTGCGTGCGTGCGTGCGTGCGTGCGTGCGTGCGTGCGTGTGTGTGTGTGTGTGTGTGTGTGTCTCAGGAGGACCAGGAGGAGCTGAGCCCCAGCCCCACAGACGAACCCTGGCCCAAGAAGTTCCCCGAGCCTCTCTCCTGGAGGAGCGACGAGGAGGACGAGGACAGCGACTTTGGGGAGGAGCAGAGAGACCGCTACCTGAAGGTTCCCCTCAGCTCTTATGTAAAGAAGTGAATTCCACACCTTTATACATGAGAACCACTGACCTCTCCCCCCTGCCCTCGCCCCCTCCTCCAGGTGAGCCTCTCGTCCGAGCACCAGGAGTTCTTTGTGTTCCTGCAGCGGCTGGTCAGCCCGGTGCTGGAGGCGTACAGCGGGGCCGCCATCTTTGTCCACAGTCTGAGTCAGCCCATGGCCGAGTCCGACTTCACCCAGAGGCTCTTCAGATACCTGCTCACCCGCACCGAGAGGGGCGTGGCCGCTTATGGTAAAGCACAGTATGCACTGGACACAGTAGGAGAACCTCAGTAAAGACTAGGACTCCATCCTCAGGAAAACTAGTGACCAAAGGTCATAGAAGAGAAAAAAGTTCCTCTCTACCCTGTGGGCAAACACAGATGGTTTAGATGATTTTTATTCAGATTCACCCGTTTCATAGTAAAGCACACCTTTTTAATCAGACTTCTGGGAGTTAGAGGAGACTAGATATGGAAGCAGTCCTGGTAAATGTACAAAATGTAGAGTACAACTGTAGAAAAATGTCCCATCTCCACAGCCAGTAGAGGGATATATTATACATGATGTAGTAGCAGGAAAATGTCACAGAAAAGCGCTGGAATATGATTTTCAAAATCGAGTGGGAATCCTGTTTGTGGATGACACTTTTTTGACTTAAAGTGCCCGTCAGTAACGGGTTTCATTAGCTCTGCTGACTCCTGCGTAATCTTTATTTTCCGCAGGTGAAAGTGCGACCCATTATCTGGTGAAGAACACGGTGCGGACGTTCAAGGAGCTCGGGGTAAGAGCATGGTTAGGTGTATGAGGAAGCTGAGGCATGAGCCTCTGATGGCTGTGATGGTGCTGCTGATGGTTGTGATGGTGCTGCTGATGGCTGTGATGGTTCTCCTGATGGCTGTGATGGTTCTCCTGATGGCTGTGATGGTTCTCCTGATGGCTGTGATGGTTCTCCTGATGGTTGTGATGGTTCTGCAGGTCCTGACGGAGAGGAAAGAGAACCGGGTGACGGTCCTGGAGCTGAGCAGCACCTTTCTACCTCAGGCCAATCGGAACAAACTCCTGCAGTACATCCTGGGTTTCACCCTGCTGTGAGCGAGACCCATTATCTGCCCAGCTCAGAGCCTCCCTCCCACCCACCCACCCACCCACCACCCACCCACCTACCCACCCACCCACCCCCCGGCTCCTTCCAATAAAGGGCTTCTACTGGTCACGTCAGAACAATCCCAGGTGCTACTCTGTGGAAAGCTTTACCAGGAAGTGCCTTCACGCAGCAGCCGTCGGCCCGGAAGAGACTTGAAGCCAGTCTTCCCTCTTTTTTTTTTTGTTTTTCTGTTCCAGTCTCACACATTTCCTTCTTTTTTGGAAGAGACACCTCTCGGACTCATCCTCACTTTGGGAACTTGTCCAAGCCAAGCCACCAGGTTTTAATCCGATCATGGTTTTTAAAGCGGTCACGGAACGTACCGGAGCGCGGTCAGCGAACAAGAACCTCTCGTACAGCAATCCGAACAAAGCTGCCTTTCGCGTACACAAGTGATGATTATGCATAGTGGTAAACCTTACCAACAGCAAAGGCGTTTTTGCCTTCCCCTCCCACTAGTTCACCCTATTCCCAGTAGAAACCATGCCGACATGTAGTCTATGGAACAAGTTTCTGTACACGTTCAGTCAACGCACCCGTGGAATGGAACCATATAGCGAACGGTTTTTCCTCGTATCCGCAGTGTCCAGTGGTGCAGCTGCACTCCCTGTAGACCGCCTCTTACTGTCACTGGTTGGAGATCTCAGCCGGGCAACGCCAGGCGAACACACAAGACGTACCCTCGTCCAAGCCTGGAAAGTCGCATCTACAGTCAAGTGCATTCAAACCACTGATATCCAAGTGCATTCAGTTCCACTTTTCGCCTCGAAAAGTGACTTTTTTCGCGACACCACTCCTTTTTTTTTTTTTTCTTCACCTCTCCGTGAATGTGACGCAGCACTTCAAGCTGAGCTCAGCGCCGTCTGTCGAGCCGGTAGCCGCTGGGAGAGCTCAGGTCGGGCATTAGCAAGACAGGCCAGCCGCACAGCTGGGTAGGGAGAAAAAACAGGATGGTACGGTACGATCAGACCCGTCTGAGCGGCTGCGATGCGTCGTGAGAGTCGGATCTCTGTTGTGCTGTCAAGTTTGTTTACTTTGGAGCGCAGCGACCCACGAGGAGCTGCGCCGTTTCCGAGGACAGGAGTCGTCCGATCGTCAGGTTTACCTCGTCTCCATTCCTCCTCGGCTACAGCAGTGTTTCACTTCACCACCGAAGGCTCTAGAAGTGGGCAGGTCTCCCGGAAGCTAACCACTCGGTCCATCCTGATCACGTCATTTCTGCTCTGACAACATAGAACCCGTGGAAACACAAAAATCATCCATTCGTGCTTAGTAACCCCAGGTGAGATGGAGGTCTACGTGCTCTGCAGATACAGGGTGAAGGCAGAGAATACAGCCTGGACAGGTCTCCAGGCCATCCCAGGACACACACTGACACCATTCACTCTCACAGTCACACCTAGAGGGGCAACCCAGAGTCTCCACTCAACCTCAGTATGTAGGACTTTGAAAGGTGGGAGTGAAAAATCATGAACAAAAAAAAATAATAATAATAATGTGAAATTAAAATCTGACAGTGAGACCTCACTGCACAGCACCTGTGCAATTAGCTGCAGAACAATGACCTTTTTTAACTGTAAAAGTAACTCGACTTTCAAGTCTATGCGCGTGCCGTTCTGCATCCATTTCGGCGTGATCGTGCAGTATATAACGTTGGCGGTGGTCTATGTACGAGTACACCGACAGAAGGAGAGGGGAGCGGGAGCGTGTTCGGAAAGCGCAGCGCAAGTCTGATGAGTTGTCGGCCCGATTGAGGGGGGGATGTCGTGGCGGGATGCTGACCCGAATCCCGAATCGGTGATGTGAAGATGACTTAATCTGTCGGGGAGCAATAGAGCGAAAAGCGGGGAGGGAGCAGGTGTCTGAAGGTACACATTTAAAGGAATATTTATGCTGAAAGACTACTCTAAGGTACCGCTTTTACTATGAATATAAAAGCTTCTCCTCCGCTTTATTTAAGACTCTCAAACTGCATATTTTCATGCAGTTTTTTTTTCCCCCTCTCCCCCAAACCTGTGTGTGGAAGAGAGAGCGACACCCGGGGTACGTTGAAGCAGAGCGGAGGCGTATGTCGCTGGAGCGGAGGGCGTGACTGTAGAGGGCAGCAGGCGCGCTGCAGCTGGGAGGGAGCGTCTCCAGACACCCCCAGCATCTCTGAGCCCGCAGCCCGCCCCCGGGCCAAGACGACAAACCACTCTAACGTACTGTAACCGCATGCTTTCCTCCGGTCGCCTTCTAACCATCGACACTTCAACGTGAACTCTGCTTAACCTCAGAATGGTAGTCTTTCGTTACGTTTTTTTTTTTTTTTTCCCTCGGTTTTTAGTTCAGTGCAGTATACCTGCAGAGCGGAGCTAGTCGTTTGCGTAGGAGGCGATTTCTGTTACCTCTTGAATGTATCTCATCTGTGCCCTGGAGAAGGTGGCTGTGATATTGTAGACTGTTCCTCAGCGGCACGGACGCGATGGGGCCCGGGCGGGACCGTCGGGAGCTCCGCCGCTGCTGGAGCCGCGCTAGCGACGCCCCGCTACAACCGTGTAACTTTGTAGGATTCAGAAGAAAAAAAAAAACCAACCTGTGTCTGGGCAACAGGTGCCTTTCTACTGCACTGTAGCGTTTCTTTGGTTGTGTTTTGTTTTTCTTTCGTCCGGTTTTTGTGCATGTTAAAGGTTCTTTCGTGTGGGAATCCTGAAGAACACTGTAGATTGTTGCTGAAAAAAAAAGAACACACGAGCAGAGGACTTGTGGTTAATATAAGATAAGAAGAAGAATCACCAGCTACTAAAATAGAAAAAAAAAAGTCACTTTATTTGTTCCTGCTTTCTCAGAGCAAAGCACAATTGGCATTACTGGATTTTGTTTTTAAATAAATTAATGATAGATTAACAGTTGACTCTTGTGTCTCTTCATTTATTATCGTATTGTGATTTTCTGTCTTCAATATCTCAGTGTTTTAGAATAGGAAAAAAACTGCTCTGATCGGTGGAAGGGACGCAGGAGGTCGGAGGAGGCGGACAGGTGAGACAAGTTGAGTCCATAGAGATAGAAGAGTGAACCTGTGCTCTGCAGTCAATGTAAATGAATGGAGAGCATTTACATTGGAGAACATTTTTTGGGAAACCCTGTAGACTACCTGAAGCGATATCATCCATTCGTTTCCATGGTAACCCATCAACCCCACCCCAACAGAGTCTGTTGAAGTCCAATTTATCCATTGTTATCGTTGTTTTAATATCAATTCATGATTTACGTAGATATTTATCAAGGCATTTCGAATATTATAACAATATAATACGTGTCAGTGGATATTTTCACAGTGGACGGTTGGATGGACGGACGTACTTACAGATGGATAGATAGATAGATAGATAGATAGAACTGATTGTATTTTCAGGTAATCTAAACTACGCTTGTTTCCAGACTGTTTACTCTCCTGTCCTCCCTAGCTGAGCCACCTTCTGTCTTACACCACGCCGAGTTACTGCCTTGGCTTCTGACCTGTTTTCCTTGTATTGACTCTGAGTTGGCATGTCAACTCTGACCAGCTAACCCTAACCTTAGCTCTATTTAGGGCAACCAATATGGCTTCTAAAAGGTCAGTGGGTCGTTGGTGATGATTGAATGATTATGGTTGAATGAATCTTCTGCCCTGGTTGCCAGTTGACAGTTGCTGGTCCTGCTTCCTCTGCTTCGGTTGCCAGTTGTTGGGTCCTCCACATCTCCCATCCCTCTCTGTGGAGAGGAGAGAAAGAGTGAGAGAGAGCGAGAGCTTGAAGAGCCTCAGGGCTCCTCGTCCCATTATGGGCATATGATGGTGTAATGGGCAGTGTAATCGAGGATTTACAGACAAATTCTTGTATTCTTGTATCTGGTGTCCATTAGCTTACCATCATCACACCCTAAAGTGTGTGTGTGTACCACACACAGGCAGAACAAGTAACCTCCACATATGAAGATCTTCAGTCTGACTAGGAATCAAACAGCACTAGTGAAAGATGAAAAAAGCAGTGAAACCATTTTAATTATCATCACCAGTATTGTTGTTAATATCATCATCATCACTATTATTATTATTATTATGCTTTTTGTTGTTATTAGTAGTAGTAGTATGTTGTTATTGTCACTATTTCTGTTTCACGTGGTAAAATCTGTTACTCTGTGAGACAACAGAGCCATCAACTCCTACACCATTTACCTATGTAAACATATATTCTCACTTTCAACAGTTTGGCTTTTCACAGAGCAATTGCCTTGCATCTTTCTAAAATTTGTCCTCCTTTTTGTCTTGCTATGTTGTTTTGCAACAGCTGCAAGCATTACAGCATTATGCCGCCACATTAAGAAGTGACAGAAATGGATACTGATGTTATCAAAAACCCTTTTCTTTAAGTATAAACCATATGAGAGCTAAAAGAGAAGCTGAGGAATCAGTCAGCAGCTCTATCTGAGAAACTCTTTGTTAATTAAGGCTCAGGTGGTAGGGGAGGAGGTCTGGTTTGTTTGGCTCTCCCTCTGACAGAACAGCAGCAAGAGGAGTATAAAAAGGAGGCGAGAGACAAACATGAGCCTCAGAAACCATGAGGACGACACAGAAACGTCAAGTGTGTGTGCTTCTGCCAGACAAGCAGCACCTGGACTGCACTGTGGGGGTGAGTACCAGGATTAAACAGGCTCTGTGATTTATACTTGACTGTATTGGGAAAACTGACTGTTCAGAACAGCTTCTGAAAGTATGTTTTTGCTGTAACTGAAAGGGCTGAACCCCAAAATCATTAGGATGTGGTAGAATTTGGGTGATGAGGGTGTTTGAATAATAATTTTCAATTCAGTCAAATTTGTCATTTCTGTACATTCAGTTACTGTTAAGTTACCTCAGGAAGTGTCAGGGCATTCAGTGCCTATACATACTGTTGATAAACACTGCTCTTCTTCTATTGTTGTCTTTCCACTGAAGAAATGCAAGTTCCCTCACAACAGGACAAATAAATAAAGGTTTAACTTCATGCATGTGCCACTTATCAGGAGGTTGTTGAACTGTACAGGCTGAGGTCACACTGCCAAAACACAGTGTGTGACTCTAAAGAGCACATGAGATGTGTCTTCTGCATGTTTTTTTTTTAGGTGAGAGCCAGAGGCCGTGAGGTATCGAACAATGTGTTGAGGCAGCTCGGTGTCTGCGAGCTGCAACTCCTGGGTCTGGCTGTGCTCAGAGGTTGGTTGGTGTGTGCGTGGGAGGTGCAGAGACAATGTTTTGAATTCATTTACTGTGAGACACTGAGCTGCAGGGAGGCTGCTGGTAGCCGGCGAGCTGGCAGGATGTCACTGCTCTGGAGAAAGACATAGAATCTAAAGGGGGTGTGCATCTGATCCTCAGATAATGAATACCTCTTTGTGGATCTGGAGCAGAAGCTGAGCAAGTACTTTGGCAAAAGATGGAGCAGAGGGTCCTCAAAGGTGAGAGGTTTCTTCTTTCATTCCTTCCTTTTCCTCAGTGAATTCTAAAGCTTGCTTTTTTCCAGATCCCTTTCATCTTCTTCCTGAGGGTGCATTATTACGTGGAGAGCGGGCGGCTGATAATGTGAGTAGATGTCCGAAAATGATCCGAAAAATGATGAAGCACTGGTCTCTTACCGCCTGCTTGTGATTCTGTGATTCTGATTTCTCAGGAGCAGCAGAGAGCAGCAGCTCTACTACTCCGAGCTGAGGCAGGAGGTGCTGCGCTCCCAGAGCCACCACCAGGAAGCTCTGTTCTTCCAGCTGGCAGCATCTGCACTCCAGGCCGAGGTGGGAGACGTAGAGCAGAGAGCGGGGGATGATGGAGGAGGAATAAGACAACATTACTTCCTCCCTGAAGATTACTTCCCTCCTTGGGTAATAAAAAGGAAAATTGGAAATCCAAATATAAAACAGTGTTGTGTGTCTGTGTGAACTCTACATGTGTTTGTTCCTCAGCTGGTGAAGCGTCATGGACGTGACTTCCTGCTCCGACATTGCCCCACATTACACCAGGAGCTGAGAGGGATGTCACAGAGGCACGCCACCCTGAAGTTCATAAAGGAGGCAGGAGGCCTGGATGACGTACCAGTAACCTTCTATAGGATGAGACAGGTCGGTCGCACATGGGAAAACTGGTTCAATGGAAGCTGCTGGATGAGTTCATAAACCTCAAACTCACATTGTTTCTCATTTTCTGTGCAGGAGAAGAAAAAGCTGACGAGTTCAGTCCTCCTGGGTGTGACTCTGAAAGGAGTCTGCCTTTATCAGGTGGTTCCCATTCTTCTTTAAAAAATGTAAGTGTGTGTATTAAACATTTGGGTGTTTTACAAGCTGGTCTCCTTGTTCCTCAGGAGGTGGAGGGGAAGCTGTTTCTGTTATACAATTTTTCTTGGACTGATGTTGAACGCCTCACCTTCCAGGTTTGTCCTAGTTACCATACACACACCTGAACACACATATATAGACACTAACTTGCATATTGTCATCTCTACAAACACTTTACCTTTTACCCTTTGGTATTGGTTCAGTGTAGCGACTGCCCTTTGTCACATTGCACCAATGCACCATGGTTTCTGGTTTGTTTGGATGAAAATGGAAAACAAAAGAAGAGGCATTTCATGGTATGATAAATGAGTGCTCTAGAGTGTTTTCACAGAGTAGTGGTAGTGTTACATTCCCCACTTCTCTCTGTGTATTTGCAGGGCAGCAGGTTTGAGATCTCCGCTGTGGGATCTCTGTGCCTCCCGAAGCTGCTGTTTTACACTCCTTCAACCTTTCACTCCAAACACATCCTGAGACACCTCAGCGACAGCCACAGGCTCGACCTCAGCACCAGAGACGCCGTCAGCTACCTCCAGCAGCTGGAGGATGCACAGGGTCAGAGATGTCACTTGCATTCATTTTCCTTTGCTAAAAACATCTCCATGTGTGTATATCATCCACTTTTGAAATCAAATCTGTTATCTAAACTGTCCTCAAGGAGCTAAAAGATCTCCACTGTGAGACAAACAAAGGTTTATCTTATCTTGGCATGTCATCCTCTTCTTCCTCTCCAGCCTGTCAGCTCTATAGGGAAGCCTACATCTGTGACACAGTGCACCTGACACACAGACTCCAAGGCCTCACATCCTCCATGTCTGACTGCAGCGACACATTTGAAACACCCGCAACTTTTTCCAGAGAGGAGGAGGAAGAGGAGAAAGATCAAGTCTTCCTAACCAACCAGCCGACAGGTTTTTTTTTTAAAAACACTTAAAATGATACCAAATTAAATTTAAAATTAAGTCAGAGAAATGTTTGAGCTGCTTTGACACAAGCAGAAAGTCTCTTATATTTGTGTATGTGGTGTTTCTGGCTCTAAATTGGAAGCATGCAACAAGTGTTTCTGTTGACTGTAGAGCTGGAGTTGTGTGTGGACGAGCCAGAGGAGTTTCTTGTAGATGACCCGGACGAGGTGTCCTGGCTGGCAGAGCTGCTCTCTGGATCGGTCGATGGGCGTGTGGAGTTACCGTCCTCTTATTGGGCAGGTGAGTCCAGAGAGATGCATTCGAAACAGCTCTGTGTTTTTGATTTCATGCAACTTCAGATTACTTCCTGTGCTCTCCCCATCACAGTCGTCACTGAGGAAATGAAGCAGGTGAGCAAACTGCACATCTCCCTGTTCAAGCATTTCCTGCACATCAGAGGTTGCAGCTTTTCCTCTGATCTGTGTGCAGGTTCTTAAGAGCAGAGTCGATGAAGAGGCTTCTGTGGACTAATGTACAGCCAGAAGCTAAAGGGATTCATCACATGCTGTGCAGCTCAGGACCAGAGCCTTAAGGCTACTGCTGCTGATGTTCAAATGGCTTCAAGCATATACAAGAATCAATGCTTAAAATTCCAGTATGTTTTCAAAGTGACACCAATCTCTGTCAGTGGATGACATGACTGTAACAAAGTGATGAGATCACTGATTATAAATAATGAAGGCTTAGGTCTGAAAATGGGTGACTTGTGTATAATTAGATACACTGTATGTGCAAAATATGTGAAATAACTAAAAGACATGGTCAATAAAAATCTTTGTTAAAGCATTTGGGGAAAATATCTTTCTTTGTTTTGATTTATTTCTCCCAAGTACAGTAACATGCAGTAAGCATTCACATACACATAAGAATATAAGCACAATATCACATGAGACCACAGTCCAAAGACTAAGTCCATAATCTGAGACGAACTTTCCAGCATAAAACCTACTGTAAATCACGCATACCAACGTCATCATGTACTCAGCCAATCACAGAGCCAGGCTCAACCCAAACACGGAAGCAGCTCAAATGCCTGTGACAGGAAAACTTCAAGCGCTTCCTAGTGTCATGAAATTGCCATTTAAGTATTAACTTTCACATGAATCGTCACAAACCCAGCTGGCTAATCACACTGATTATATAAAGATGGGTTTGTCTTGGTTTCACCTTGCTCCGGCGCTTTGCGCTGCGTGTTTTACTGCCGCTGTCGCCATCTTGGTGCAGGGTAAGTAACTTTAATGTAATGAATATTAACTTTCTACTGAAGACTGTCGTAGATACCACCCTGTAACAGCGATGATATAAAGTGGCTGAGGTGTAGCAGACTCGGGTAACGGTGTTGTGTTGAGTTATAGCGCCCCCTGGAGGCCGCATCGGGTCTAGGCTTGTGTAACAGCCTGCTCTGCTCCACAGTCATGCCGGGTCTGCTGCCGGCAGCAGCCGGGGTTGGGGTGTGCTCGGTGGCCGGGATGTTGGTCCTGTGGAGGGACATGAGCTCCATGATGAGGGGGCAGCAGCAGCGCGGGCTGGGCAGCCTGCTCAGCCAGTACCTGGCCGTGAAGGCGGTGGGCTGGCTGGGCAGGAAGCAGAGACGGAGGCTGGAGGCGGACACCCAGCAGGTGAAGAAGGTCCAGCTGGAGACTCTGCTCAAGAGGCTGAAGAAAAATGCGGACACGAGCTATGGGATACAGTACGACTTCAAATCAGTTACAGGTGAGGGGGAAAAAAGAAGAAAGCGTGCCTTTGCGTTGTTTCGCATGTGTTGTGAAACCTGCAGACACACGCTGGTTTGTCCTTTGTGATGTAACTTCATGTGGAGTGTGTATATATAGTCTACTGCCATTGGCTGACAGCAAACACGTGTCATAACTATACCCCCACGCCTCCTCATTCATAACCATAATAACAAAACACTCCATGAGGACCTAGAAAGGTTGCATTATGTATTCACCCTTATTTTCTGGTGCTAATATGAAAGCTATGGAAAATTGGTTTAATCAGAAATCCATCTTGTGTGTATGTTGTGGTAATATTAAGGCTTTACGTTTGAGTGCTTTACCTGCCACTGACATGAGCTATCAGGCAACTTAACTAGAGTTAAGCAACTTTTCCCCAAACGTCATAGAAAATACAGTGTTGGAGCAATGCCTTTAAAGCAAGCATAAAATAGCGACTGAAGTTTATTAGAAAATGTAAAGCTATACAATGAAATATAGCACATTCTTGACAATAGTAATAAAGGCTATTGGAAGATAATAAATCATCTCTAGATCAAACTTATTTTTCACTATCATTTTTCAGACGTCGAGGGCTTCCGGGCACGCCATCCCATCACCACATACGAACACTACCGCGAGCTAATCGGACGCATCGCAGCAGGAGAGGAGAAAGTGATTATCGCAGAGAAGCCGCTGATCCTGGCCATGACCTCTGGGACGTCCGGAGCCAGTGCCATGCTGCTCAGCACCAAGGACACCAACACCGAGTTCTTCCTGCAGGTGGGGCTTGATGCCGACCGTGCTTGTGTTAGCCGACTGCGTGCTCGTTGTGAATGTCAGCATCTGTATCTATGCACCTGTTTCTCCCAGGGGGTGGCTGTGTGTCTGGACGCCATGCGCAGAGCGTTTCCCGACACAGAGAGCCTGCAGCGAACCACCAAGTTCTTCTACTCGCCCACTTTTCGCCAGTCTGAGGCTGGCATCCCCATCGGACCAAACTCCTCCACACCAGCGTCTTCCCGCCACATGCTCAACCTCTACACCACCCCAGCACCTGCATTTGAGGCACAAACTCGTCTGCTTTGCACAAATGACAGTGTTTGAAGCACTCTGCTCAAAACATTTCCAAACATTGTCTTTGTTCCTCTCCTCTAGGTTCCCAGTGAGAAGGACACCCTCTACCTGCACCTCCTGTTTGCCCTCAAAGATCCCAGTGTGGGAACGCTGGAGTCCAACTTTGCCTCCACTGTCTTCTATGCTTTCAGTGCTTTACAGGTACAACACAAATTCCACCTCTTCCATCCACCTGTCATCCTGGATCTGCTGGTGCCTATACAACACCGTTCACCCTCACACTCACACCAGATGGCAATTTAGAGTCTACAGTCAAACTAAACATGCCTGGAGTAGCCTGAGAAAACCGTAGGCACATGTAGAACATTCAGGTTCAGATTATGAAAAAACTGTAACAGTTAGTTACACAAGTTGTACAACATAAGATTTAAGTATGGAAGGGTACAGTGGAAACAGTCTATACGTTGCAGAGTTAAACAGCAGGCTCTATCTAAATGGAAATGAAATATAAGGGGAATTAAAAAAACTGCATTTGAGAAATCCCCTTACATTGTAGGATGCACAGAATACAACACGTCAGTCTGACTGGGATTCAATGCACCAACCACTTGTGCCCTACATAGACTTAAAAAAACCATTCACCTGCATGTTCCATGCTTGTTTTTACCTCAAAAAGGGCCTTATCTGAATTCCAAACAGCAGCTCTCTGTTATCTGATATGGAGGAAAAGTCTAGCTGTATCCTTCATGCACGGCTGCTCTGAGACCCAGTGGGACATTTTCTCGTAAATTGGGATGAAACCTTCAGCCAGGTGTCAGGCTGACTATGCGGGAAAGAAAATCTGCTAATTTGTTTGAGGAGCTGAGGATTAGAAAAGTAATTTCCTCCCATCTCCGCTGCGTCCCTCAGGAGCGCTGGCAGGAGCTGGCGGAGGACATCGAGCAGGGGAAGATCAGCGGCGCTCTGGCTCTGGAGCCCAAGGTGAGGGCGAGGCTCGAGGCTCTGATGAAGCCCGACCCAGAGAGGGCGGCTGAGCTCCGGACGCACTTCCTGGATGGTTTCCGTGGGATCGCCAAAAGGCTGTGGCCTCAGCTCCACCTGGTGCTGGCAGTGGACTCAGGCTCTAATCAGATCTATGGGGAAATGCTGAGGGACAACTACTGCCAGGGGGTGCCTTTCTATTCACCTTTCTACGCAGCTACTGAAGGTGGGAACCTACACCCGAACACACGCCATCTAAACATATTCCTGCATCTCTACGGAGGATAACCTCCTCTGCGTTTTGTTTATTGTGTGCTTGGTCTTTTGCAGGTCTCATAGGAGTGAACTTGTGGCCCCAAGAGCCAAACAGACACTATTTGCTGTGTCCCAGATCGATGTTCTGCGAATTCCTCCCGGAGAACAGCCTGGAGGAGGAGACGCCTCACACGTTGATGATGGAGGAGGTGAAGGAGGGACAGAGCTACGAGCTCATCGTCACTAATGCTTCAGGACTCTTCAGGTGGGATTTCGTTCGCGGATCTAATGACTGAATGGCTGAACCTAGGATTAAATGGCTGGGCCTAGATAGTTTTATATTTACGTTGCAGCATCTCAAGGAGGGTTCAGTTAACCACCTCGATCTCAAGCTAGAGAAGGCGAGACGCTGCATTTCATAATTGGCTGATATCATTGCTATGGCGATGTGGTTTTGCTTGACTGCACTCTATCAAGAAAGAAGGAGCTGCATCTCAAGTCTGATAATGCGGCTCAGCATTAGGACCTGTGCTCGGACTCCGTAATGACTCTGGTTTACGCTGTCTCGCAGATATCGCATCGGAGACATAGTGAAAGTCGTCGGATTCCACAACCAGTGTCCTATCGTTGAGTTTCAATACAGGTACACTTGAATTGTGCTGTCTTTACTTTTTACTTACTTCTTCTCCATCATACTCTCATAGAGTTGGATCTGATTTAATAGCAGCATATCTCCCTCTGTGTGAGTTCAGACGGGGCCAGATGCTGAATGTTAGAGGGGAGAAAGTGTCCGAGGCGTTGTTCCTCGATGCTTTGAAGAAAGCCGTCTCCCAGTGGCCCGGAGCGCAGCTGGTCGATTACTGCTGCGCCGAGAGCGGCATCATGGGTAAGACGCCTTCATTCATCCCCAGTCACACCTCTGAGCGGTTAGCCAGGGTCACTTTGTACTCTTAACGGACCCCTCTGCGGCTCCGCAGGAGATTCGATAGGTGGCTCGGATCCTCATTACCAGGTCTTCGTTGAGCTGAAAGGTGTGAGGAACCTGACTGAGGAGCAGCGCTACAAGGCAAGGCGACCCTGCCAGGCGGTCGTGTTATTCTCTCCTATTAAAAATGAAAATCCTCCTCACTGTCCCTTTCTATCTGTCCGTCTGGTCCAGCTGGACATCTGTCTCCAGCAGGACTCGGCCGTCTACAAGTCGTTCCGGATCAAAGGAAGCATCGGACCGATGAGGGTGCAGCTGGTGGCAGAGGGCGCCTTCCGGGAGCTCCGCAAACGCATGATGGCCTTCTCCAACACCTCGCCCAACACCTTCAAAATGCACCGGGTGCTGCGCAGGAAAGAATACGCCGACTTCCTCTTAGGGAAAACCGTTTCATGAAACCGCCTGCTGAGGAGAAAGATCAAAGTTTTCGGACTGAATAGAAAATCTCCAAATTTTTTTTACTCATGTAGGCGTTCATCACTTGTGCCTTTCAAGAAGACACAAAGACATCATTCATTTTTGGGGATAAAACATGTTAATATAACTGATTTATTTTCTCAACCATATTTATAATATAATAATAATAAAGTGAACTGTAAAACCTTGTAGTTTTGTCTCATAACATTTATTTTGTTATATAGGATCATACTAATACTATTACAGGTTGTCTCTTGAAATAACATGAATAGTATATTATATACTAGGATACCATTTAATAGTTATAATGTTATAGTATTTTCCACAGCATCTTATTTCCTAGTGGCATTCAGATAAAGTGATGGTGTTAAAGTGTTTATGCCGTCTGAGGAATTCTCCTTACTGACAGTGGCTTAGCTCTCAAAGTGTTTACCTTGATCCAAATTATTCCCCATGTGACTGTTTTATTATCTGTTCCCGAATTGGGAACAGAGGCACGCTCCCACTGTCCCATAAGTGCAGTCACCGCTGAAGATTACAGCAACATTTGGGTAGATTTACATCTAAAAATAAAACCCCTCTAGTAGGCCTGGAGGAGGGATGGAACAATGCACCAGAGAAATGCATTTTAAACCCTACTACTTATAAACTATTACCTTGTTTCGTCTGCAAAGTAAAACTCTGACACAGAAATGTGTAATCTAGAATATAAAGATGCCTATAAAACAGCAAGCTTCCAGTCTCTGCTCTGCTTGAACAGGCTGATGAACCCCAATGAGAAGATGGATGTTGTTGTGATGTGCCAAATGTCTCTCATTAACGTTGGCAGCCAACATTGTTCCTTCTATTCACCTTCACACACCATTAGTAGGGCTTCTCTAGCACCAGTAGGGGGCGATAGCCCTGTTTGAAAGACCTATGGAGATCCATTGAAGATCAAGAACGTAATTGTGGATTGACGTGCCTTTAAACTGTCCAAATACTATGAAGAATCGTAACTTTTTCTGTCAGATTTGACATAGTTAAAACACCACCACAAAGTCATTTACTACAATAAGACATTTAATTGGGGTAACCTGGTGAATATAATAGCAATATATGAGTCGTGTGTATTTGCGCTTTTCTAGTCTTCATGACCACCCAATGTGCCCAACAGGACTAGCCACAGTCACCCATTTACACTATTGTCAGAGACTTTTAGTCCTTCTGCTCAACCAGTAGCTTTGATCACTCACATACTGCCATACCACACAAACCAAGGCCAGAGAGCCTGCTGTAGACCTGTGTGTTGTCGCATGGCTCGCTGCTCTCCCGCAACCCTCACTGTTCACAAAGTGGGCTAATATTTTTAGCAACGTCCCATTTTGGAGTGAGATTTTGACGCTGCTCTTGCTGTGTTACGGCTTGATCTTTCTAAAAGCAGGAGTCACGGGAGGACAACTGCGGTCTGAGCAACGAAGAGATGCTGTTTGAGGAGGCTGCAAAAGTCTCACCGTGTCCTCCAGCACATTAAATTTAATTAATTAATGTTTAAATGGACTACAACCATTGTCAACTTAAGCTACAGTTAAGCCATCTTAATTTCAGTCCACTAACATGGTAGCGTTATTTCACAAATTCACAACTTTTATTTTCATACTGTTTTCATTCAAACCAACAGCAGTGGTACCAGCTATTTAAAGCAAAAGTGGTACCCTTAGTCTGAAGCTATGTTGACTTGACAAGAACTTAGATGAGGAAAACAAAATGTTAATGTGTTAAAAAGTGGAGGCCCTGAGTCAGTGGAGTTTCCTGGTATCGTGGCTTCCCCACCACCTCCCTCCACCTGCCAACTCAATCATCCCTGAATGTCCCTCTCCCGCTCATACCGACCTGTGGCTGGCATTAAGGCGTAAAATGATGGCTGTACATCTCCCAGGTGGGGGCTTAACATGGGTCAAGGTGGCCAAGGTGAGCACCATTATAAACAGACCCCAGATGGCTCAATGGACAATTCCCCCTCTCAACCATCTGGTTACTAACATATTCAGTTTTGTAGCTGTTCTGTATTTGGTTTTTGGATGTATCTTACAACATGCCTGAAATTCAAGCGATTGTTTGATAGATAGTAGTAGAGTTGCTCTGAGGGATTGGTTCATTCTGAGACGCTATCAAGTCAATACTCAACAGCTGTTGTGGAAATGCTCTTTATATTTGGTGAGAATTAAAGAAGTCTGTGTGTTATCCGATGTATTTGTGTAGATGTATTTGGACAATCTTTAAAGGGGACGTAGATTGGTTGCATATCCATCCTTTTTCTAACAAAGAAGCTATGGATCACTGTTCTAGTCAGAAATACATGATGGGCAATTTTAAAAGCCCCTTTAAAATCCAGTTTTAGGTGTGGGGATATTACAGTTCATTTCCACACAGATCTTTGGCCCATTCATACTTATCTGGCAACCACACAAGCTGGTTTGTTGCATGAATGATCGTGTGACTTATGTTCCTTGATAAACAACAACACAAGTCATTTTTTTTCCTGAACAAAGTGGTAAATGATACAGCTATGGAACACGTACACATCTGGCCTCATCTCTTTGAGCTATACAGAGGAAGAATCAGACTGAGGAAGAGTCAGGGGTGTGTACACTGACATTTCACCAAACTGCTGCCTCGCAATTGTGAGCCTTCATTTGTTTGCACACCTGGATGCAGGCTGGGATATAGAAGTGGTATTTTATATCACATAGCCTCTGTTATCATTTGCAATTTTTTTATCTGCCATACTGGAGTGAAGGTGTGATGTTTTGTTTTGGATCTGCCATACATCCGGGAATACACTGATGTGATTCATCAAAGGTAAAAGGTAAAAGTCTTTTTTACAGCCTTTATGTTCCCCTGAGCTAGTCTGCGATATTTCATGTAGACTCAAGAGTAGCACAGATCTTAAATCTAGCTGAAGCTGCTTTTATTTCTCACAATTGGTGATAGAGCCATTATTCTATGGAGAAACGGAAATAATAATAATGGTTCGAGGGAACCCTGACATATCCATAAATCCACAGGGATGAGTGTTGTTGACTGTGCGGTGATGGACAGCATGATCCAGCTCAATCCACAGTAATAAGTGTGACAATCTAAAGACAGAATTGAGTGCATTACTTTTCTGAAAGTGTAATTGGTGCTGAAAGTCTTGTTTTTCTCATGCATAATTAACGCGGTCTCAGATTCAAAAATAATAACAGTATGGCGGGTGGTTTCATGTATCTTTTAACCATGCTTTCACTCCTTTTGTTTTTCCCAGATTCTCATCTTTCTGCAGGCGCCGTGTCTGTCATCCTCACGTGCCCAGAGGATTGACACACGCGCCAACGCAGGGCTTCAAAGCACATCTGCTCAGACACAAGTTAATTCAATGTAAACAGCGGAGATTTGAGAATGACAGGCCTGATTTCTCAATGGGTTCGCCGGGAGAAGCAGGACGCATCTAATTGAGAGAAGGGATGTTGCATGTTGAGTGAATGATGCCGCATGCGGGGCTTATGTATTTTACAGTTTAAGACAGGATTAGGGCAGCAGATTTTTCATTGAAGTTTACGACGGTAAACGGGAGTCGTTATTCGGGATATTGACAAATAAATGTAGTGTTTTTAATCGAGTAAAATCCAATCTCACATCTCAAAAACAACAAACAAAAAAAGCAGGGTAAAGGCCAGGCGTCCCTGCCCCACTAGGCACTGTGGGAAATGTAGTTAGGATGATATTACACCTGGCCGCCTGTGCGTCACTCTTTCGTATTAGACCACAGTGCAGATAGTGACCATGTTTAATAAATAAACCTCTTTATTAGCAACATGCAGAGATGGATGAACTACAAGAAGAGAGCACAAAGAGAGGCCATTAAAAATAGATAGCAGTGAAGGGCTGCCAGGGCTTGAATAGCATCCGAGAGGGTGAACAATACTTTCTTACAGTCTGAGAGCCGGTCTTTTACTTTCACTGCTTGTGTTTTTTCCGCCACCTTTCTTCTAAATGTGCACCTGTGCTGTCTGCCGGCAGGGTAATTGTGCATTTTTAATCACCGCCACCGGCATTTTCTGACTGACAGTGTCAAGAAAACGTCTCCTCATCACAACGTGTACCAGATGTTGCTGCTGCTTCTCTTTGGAAACAAATAACTCCACGCATTATTAATCATTATCATTCTCCACCTCTGCGACCTAATAATTCTCATGCCATGGGTGTGCTTTTGCTGCCAGGACTGTTGGTCATTATCAAAGTATAAAGCCTATTTTTTGTTACCCTTAAGACTAAAAACTTCATTTCTGGCTGGAGGAAACACCCACACAGCAGCTGCATTGGCTCAACTTTGTCAAGAACGCCCCCGCACGTACATCGCTTTTTCTTTTCTCATCTGCTCTTGTTGACTGGACTCCAAATTTGCATAAAGCTGCACCTGATGCACAGGCTGGTAAATATCAACATGAAATATCTCTTTCTTTATGCAATCATACCCCACATAAACTGATTTAAATATGAAAGTGAAATTACTGAAATGGGTAAAAAATCGCTGTCAAAATGATATATCGTGGTTGTGAGGAATCCTGTTGGTGTTCGTCTTTCTACTGGGTAAAATCTATACAACATTCAATTGTTCCTTCCATCCTCTAGCTCTCGATAAATCACACAGACAAAAAAAAACAAAAAAGCAAACATTTACCTTCACAAGAAATGCAGACCTTTCCTCCTACTGGAAAACCTCCCGTCTTGTGTTTTGAAATGAACATAATCACCACAAAATTGTTCCCAATTTGCTTACAACATCCAGCAATAAACTCATTATAAAATGGACAAATTATGTTAAAACACCTAAACCTGCGCTGACCTTCTGTCAGTCAACACATGCGCCACACTTGCAGAAACATCTCAAAAATCATCCCCTGACTATCCGGTTTCTTAATGCCATTAAAATCAATGAATATTTGATGGCAGATACATTAATTAGATTAATGGCGGGATCATCTTTCCCTGATCACTCTAAAATCTAATGAGGTTAGTGTTGTCATTAAAAACGATAAGATCTAAACGCCTTCACTACGCAGAGGTATTTCCCTTTCCCGACAAAGCTGTGTTATTTGCTCGGGTCAAAGTGAGTTAAGACGGGCCGTTACTTTGGTGTGTTTAGCATCACGTCCTCATGAAAAACATCTCCGGGCTTATCCGTTTAATCTGCTCTTAGCTGCTTTCATCCCAGAGCCTTAATTCTCTGACGAGGATACGGAGGGCAGCAGTGACCAGCTCCGTGCAGAGGGGATGGGTTTGCAACAATACTCTGAGACCCGTATTTCTGTGCTGTATCTTATTCAGCCCCCCTACATTATCAATTACATATGTGAGAAATAAATCAAGATCCCTGTGCCCTGACAATGTCCCCATAGTCAAACTTCCATGACATAAAAAAAAGCACAATGGCACACATTGTGTCCGACTGGATACAATAGCCTGCATTGACCAGCATGCAGGTAATCCATCTTTCCTCGATTTACAGACATGCACACAAAAGCCATGTGCTGATAGTAGCACTGTGGGGTGTAATGGTGCTGTCAGCTGCTCCAAAAGCATCCTCCCTCCCTCCTTTCTCCCTTTCTCCACCATCGCTCTCTCTCTCTTTCTCTCTCTGTATGCCCCCACCACAGATGAAAACAGGTCCCCACAGAGGATGCCAGTTTCTCATTGGCTGGGCTATCACAGGAGTGGATGGGAGCAGGAGCGAGAGAGAAAGAGAGAGAGAGAGAGAGAGAGAGAGAGAGGGAGAAAGACAAGCGATGAAGGCAGAAAGCTCAAGAAGATGCAAGTACTCTGCCACAGCATCCCGACAGAGCAGTGAGACGAGGGATGCGAGAGGGGCGGACCCATGCACTGTCATTCTCTTTGTCTTGGTCCTCCTGTAGATGGGGAAGAGCAGTGGACTTATAGGATAACTTCCTCCACCTTGCTGCAGGAGCGAGCTGCCTGGCCGACAGGTGTATTCGAGCAACAGCTGGACTGACAGATCTGAAGATCCTCGGACCTCGGCGTCACCTGGATTTGATCCCTCCTTGCAGACCCGTCAGCTGCAGGTGATTGCTTTCTCTCTCTTGGACTTTATCTAGGCGAGCCACACCTGAACCTCTGCATCTGCTGGAGTGGGTTATTTTCATCCTGCCAGGCTGCACGGTCGTCTTTGAGAGAGGCGGCGCTGGGAGGAAGGGTGGCTGTAAATGTGTGTCCCAGCAGCCGGCGCTGGACTGTCACCGTTGAACTCTCCCCCTGCGCCTGCTGAGAGCCCCTGGACGCCACCGGCTGAGCCTCTGGGATGGTGTGACCTCCAGGCAGCTGTTGGCTGTCCCACATCTGGGTCAAGATGCCGGTGATGAAGGGCCTCCTGGCCCCACAGAACACCTTCCTGGACACCATCGCCACGCGCTTCGATGGCACCCGTAAGTAGAGTGGAGACACCCCGGACAGGTTCTTTCAGGACCTGCAGCTGTCACACAACTTGTTCTCATTGCATGGCTTCATGCTTACATGCTTTGTTGCTGAGGTCTGCTCAAGCCTATCCCAGCTCACAAAGAGCAAAGGTAGGGCTTGATCCCTTGACTGGTTACTAGTCTGTCTCAGCACAGACAGAGGCACACACACCATTCACTCTCACACTCAGACCTAGGGAGTCTGTAGAGCTGTTTCAGAACAGCCAGAGGAGATCAAAATACCAGTACAAAACGTACATGGATACAGGGTGAACATACAAACACCCTTACAAATACCCTCTGACCAGCAGTCGAACCCTGGTCCTTCATGGTGTGAGGTAACAGTGCTACCCACAATGCACTGTGTTGCCTTGCATATGACTTCTCCCTTCATTTGAAGGTTCTTCACTTAGGTGAATGATGCCTGTCATCACAATCACATCTTTTTGGTTTCTCTCTGGTGCTGAAACCACTTCTGCCCTCGAAGGCAAAAGGGGAAAAGTTTGCATTCCACTAAAACAGCGGCAGGTAATTGACCTTTTGGAAAACACATTGTCTTCTCACATTTGTTTCACACAGTTAGCTCCAAACTAGCTGCTGCAGCCATCGAGGCAGCACTGCCATTTCTGCTTGGCTTGTGTCTCTTGTTTTGTACCTTGTGCCACCTCAGGGGAGGTTGTGGCTCATTGTAAACAAATACCATTGGGACGTCTGTGTTTTGCTCCTGTTTGTCGATTCAGCCCGTCCTCGCTCTCCCTCTCGCTACAGCAGCCTGAATGGACGGCCGGCTCGGAGTTAGTCTCCACGCCGGGCCTGTGCTCGACTCGGGGAAATAGACACAGTGAAATGGATGACATTACTGCTTAACTGATGTGTGGACCGTGCAATTATAGCTTTGACTTGTGAGTCAGGCGTCCTAATGAGGTGTTAGGGGATCTCTCCAGAGCTTAAACCACAGTGGCACGTCGCACATCTACAATCGCCCATCGTCTGATATACAGATTGAGAGGTTTTTGAAGTGAGAAGTCATACGCACACGCACACACACACACACGCTGAAGAAAGGATGACGTGGGCGGCGCACAGTTCAGCTCAAGGAGCAGAGGTCGCGCCCCTGTGTTGCATCCGACTCTGTTGAAGAGTCCTTGAGCTAAACACGGACTCTCTGTCTGCCGACTCCAGAGGGGCCACGCTCTGGTTGAGCCCCCGCTCCGACCTCCAGAGCGAGAGGGAAGCATCCCTCTCAGGCTTAATGTCTTTTCAGATGTGCGACATCAATTCTCACCAAACTACAGAGCCCGTGCAGCCTCACAATAGTTAATAACGGCGATATGAGAGAAAAATCTCCCCCTCCTGCCATTTTCTCCTTTACTGGCAGCACATCTAGTCTGCTGTGAAACATCCACCACTTCACATCTGCATCTGTTCTTTCTGTTGACTAGATAACCAAATAATGGCCAATTAGAGCAACAGGAGGCCGAGGTAAAAGCACAGTGATAGCAGCAGGAAAACATCTTCGCAACTAGTTTTTTTTTTTGTCACTTTCAAACCAATCCTCAAAGTCGGCACCAGGCTGTGGCTCCGGGAGGAGTGGCACGATGCCTGGGGCCTAAAATAGCTTCCTTCCTGTTGCCGGGGCGACAGGGTCCCGCCACTTGACATGGATGATGCTTGAAACAGTTTGGTCTTTGAGAAGAAAAGATGGTCCGCTAAAGAGAAAACACTTGAACTTGTTATGCAATCGGCGGCTTCAAGAATGCAGCTGGTCTCTTGGTTTTGTGTTGGACGGACGCATCTCGAAACAAGTGGCATTGTGGGTCGTGCAGCTGTGATCCCGCCTCAGACTGTTGATTCCAGTCACTCAGAAATGTCATTTACATTTTTTTTCCTGGTTTTGACCTTGGAGGTTCATGGAGTACAATATAAATTACGACTGATTTTTTTGGAAATGTTTGAATGGGTTTTACAAGAAGTGTTATTTTGGATAATGAGGGTGGAGGAGATGGGTTTGGAAATGTTGGCATTCAGCCTCAGTTAAATCACTCAACATCATTTGTGGTCACGATTCTGCAGATCTTCACTGATTTCTAAATGACAGGAGACTATCATCACTATTTATGAGACGGATTCGGTGCTGTTCAATATTCACCGCAGCCTCAAAGTAAGAAGAATGAATTATAGATCATGAATTAAAACTAGGAGGAATATGAATTATAATGAATTTACAACATGATTTCAATTCATGGAACCTCACTTGTCCACGGGGGGTGATTCAAGCATCGAGTAGTTGCTCAAGTATAAGAATTAAAGAAGAATTAAAGATAATGACATGCTTTGGATGGATGTGCAAGGAGGAACATCACATCAGAGTCAACGTGCTGTCTGTATTTGCATAAGTGATGATTCACCTTGAAAATAAGAAGTCATTTCTCTTCCTAACAAAACGTGCGGCAACAAATTTTATAGACACTAGCCCACAGAAACCAAACCTGACGCCGCCTTAAAATAGGCGAAGCATTATGCATGTCGCACATTTTCTCTAATTGTACAATTTGGAATAATGAGTCAAGTGCCTTTTCATCAGCAAAACAAGCACTGCCGGCTGAGCAGCCTCACCGTCAGGCACAGATTTTTATTCACAGTGTCACACCAACATAGTCCCGGTCTAGACTGATATTTACAGGAATTATCCATCTATGCTGTCTCCTTATCAGGCAATGCACACACAGCAGGCAAGGACGACAAATCAGATGAGAGTGATGTGCAAAAATACTCAGACAAACAGCTTTGTTTCAGCTTTGGTGTATTTATTCTATATAATCACCACCTACCTTTGTAAATTGATATTTCTTCAGTTTTTTTCCCCCATTACATAACAACCTCTATGTTGAATAACCTTCAGCTGTGTAAAACTTGATGCCTGTCATATATTTCCAAGACTAGTTAAAAAAAAATGCTTTTAGATCAGCAAAATAAAAGAAAGCGGCTTTGCTGACCAAGCAGCCAAATCAGTCAAACAGGCTATCTCTGCAATGTCTCCGGTGCAGTGGCTCCCTCAGACTTCTTATTCACAACAACCAGAATTTCTATCAGACAATGACTTTTGTCAACATCTTTATCTCATCGGATTTATTTCGCAGCACATCCATGTAATTATTCTAGTCTGCTTCCTGTTTACCAAGACAACTCTGCACTGTGACTTTGTGCAGAGCAGAGTCCCTTGTTAAAGTCTACCGGGGGCACAATTATAAATAAATGGAGCAATTTGGCTTCAAAAGATGTTTTTAGAACCATCTGCAGATTCTTAATTTGTATTTTCAATCCCCTCTGAGGAGTTTCTGCCCAATTTCCCCAGTTTGTGGCGGCGAATGGGAACCGGTCATGCTGACAAATATTGATTATTGGACTGTGATGGCTTTACAAATAAGCATTTGTCCAACTCTAAGCGATTTTGAGTATATTTTAATTTCACAGTTCCTCATCAGTGGCAGCGAGACCCCCTCCTCGCTATAAGCAAAATGTCAGAACAGGTTAAGTCAGTAACCTTTGGCACTGCCAGCGCAGCATTTGGCTCATAGCAATGTCAGCGTTCTTGTTCCCCCAGGATTTGTGTGCCTGTGTGTTTATGTGTGTGTGTGTTTATATATATATATATATGTGTGTGTGTCTGTGTGCCTTCATGTACAGCTTGAGATATGTCGTACTATTTGAGCGTCACTTGCTCTCCAGGGCAAATACTTTACATCTTGCGTCACTATAAATATCTGACACCTACGCTTTACTCATTACTTTATGTAATGTCATGTAACTTAAACATTCATCATTTTATACAAGTACAATTGACTAAAAAAACAAATCAATTTCTTGTTAATCCTTTATTGAACAGCACAGTAATCCACAATGAAAAATACTCCTGGAGTGATATGAATGCAAGAAGTGTTTGATGTGAGCTCCACCTCAGCGAACCGCACATGCTGATTTAAAAACATAATGGTTTAATTAACATAATACATAGCAATGAAGCAGTGGCAGGATTTATTTTCCTCCACATTAATCGCCTTCACTCTCAGTGCCTTTTAACAAGTCCATCATATATAACACGTTGAGCGCTTTACAGTCTGGTATTAGTGCTTTTAAGCACTTTTACTTATTAGCGGTCCAATTTTTAATTTTTAAGGCAGCACTGATTCTCTGTAATCCTCCTACTATTCAGGGACTTCTCATTGCTGCCCTTTGATTTAAAGGGGTGCTGAAAGTCATTATCCTTGACTCTCTGGTGTCAACGTTGAAGCTATGTGATGTAGGTTTCATCGGAAATGCTGCAGATCTCATTTAACTGAGACCTTTTTTTGTTTTATTTTTGGCGTGGGAATATTATAGATTATCTGTATTTCCTGGCACTCATATGAACAAACATGTGACTTAACACTATATAACTGAGCTATGGAGCGTGTATGTATCCAGCCTGATACATTTGAGCCAGAATCAGAGAAGGAATCAGACACTGAGGTTTGCATCACAATCGTCACATGTTTCCTGGGTCTAGATTTGCCTGATGTCAGCAGCATTTCATTAATATGTGAATGAGGATATGACGGTCTCTTTGCACCTGATGTACAGTACACCCTTGGCTGGTTTTGACTGTTGTTTTTCGACTAAGCATAGGCTTTTTATAGGAGATCATTAAGACAATGTTATAGATCCGAGAGAAAATCCATGTGATGGTAAAGCACCAGGGACAGTGCCACAGCTCCTAACCTGCACAAACCTCAGTGAGATCCAGCATCGGTGAGTCAGAGCAGACTGACTCCACTGTGTGGGGATGGAGGGCAGAAGATCACAGGAAAACAAATCTATATTGTGTACTACTGTGAGGCTTCTGAATGAATGACTGGTCTCGGGGCTTTATTCTGCTCATATGTTTCCTATACGTTGATTGAATGTGATGTATTGACCCTGAAGGCTGACTCCTCTGAGGTCAAAAGTCAGGGTCACCGTGTAGAACAGCACCTCTGGAGTTGCATTTGCCTCCAGGACACAGACTCGTTTGCTTGTTCCGACACCTTGGACTTTCTAGAACTTGCAGCTGCTGTCACACATGTGTGTGTCCGTGCGTGTGTGTATGTGCGTGTTAAGGCATACATGCCCGTCCTTCACACCCATCCTCCCCCAGCTCCCCAGCTCCTTTACGCGACCTCCCCACCGGTGTTTTCACATTGACAGCAGCGCTCGCCCTGTGGGGCAGCGTAACCACAGGGCAGCTGCAGGCAGAGATAAGCACCAGGTTTATTCTCCCTCTGAACACTTTCCGTTAGAAGGCCACAGAAGAACCAAAGAGGCGACAGGAACAACTGTCAGGCCGAACCTCTCCGAGCGCATTGTTCATTGCTCGTAATGGGCAGCTGCGAAGGCCAGAAGTCTGCAGACAGAGGTCAGTGGATAGCTGCAGCTTTTGTTTGTCCTCACCCTTTGATTCGCCGGTTGTTTAGCTCCCCAGGTTCGATCTAACCCTGTTTTGCCATTTGAGTCATATTTGCTACATGAGTTTGTGAGACCTCCTTTCTCATGTCCAAGATCAATCCTCTCCTGAAAAAAAAAACAGGTTTTCTGTCTCCTTTTAGAAGGAGATATCTGTGCATTGCAATCAGATCCAGGTTTTTGTGCCATTTCCAAAATGTCTGTGAAACTTTGCATTTTGTCATGAAAACACTACTATTAAGAACATTTAAATGATCACTAATATTTCCAAATGAATACTTTAACATCATATTATGATATGACACAGCTGGTTTAAGAGGAACTTTATCTCCTCTGTCTCCTCTTTCTTACATGTTCACTAAGCGACTCAAATATGTCTGATTAGTTAGAGCTTAGAGAATGAGAGAACTGAGCCAAAAAAAAGGCTGATAAATGCTCCTGTCCTGAACCAAAACAAATATTCAACATGAATTGGGGAACATTTGTTTTTGTCCCTAACATAAACACTGTTACGATCGATATATTGATGCGTGTTGTATCAAATATGTTACAAAACCAAAAAATCCTATATGCAAATTATTATGTTTGTTTGGGGAAAAGGATTCAACAATGACGACAATTTCACTTTTCTGAGAATCATTTCATGGCTCTGGCTTCATGGGGCTGAGTGTTACTTTGACTCAGCCAAAGTCTTTTAGCACACACTGAGATCATTCACAAACAGCAGGCCTGCTGGTTTTAGCCCTGGTTCCTCCTACATGTATGTTTCTGAGTAAGACTCAGTGAGTGAGACACTGGATCTGCTCCCGAGCTCCAGGTCTGCACCTTACGTGGCCTCGCCGCCTCCATGGGTGTTTGAGTGTAGGTGTCAGTGGGTGTGAGGCTTTGTAGAGCACTTTGCACCATTCTCAGAATAAAGGCACTGTTTAGTTGCAGTCGATATTTAAGAAAACCACAGATACCACCTCTAAAACGGCTCTAAATAATCATCCAGATTTGGTGTTGAAAAGTCTACAGAATGGCTTTAACGATCGGTGATGTGACTCGTCCTGTGCCTCTTTATCAGACCAGTGACCTTTTTCCCCTGCAACATTTCTCCTCCTTGCACTCACACCCATCTGCCCCAGTAAGTAATTACACGCTGCTGGGTGGTAATTAGCCGCCGAGGCTGCGGGCCGCGCCTCGTGGGTCTTCATCCGCCTTTCATGCGGCGAGGAACCTCTGCAAAATGGACTCTGGCTTGGCTCGTTGTTAGCCGTAGCATGTAGCGTCATCATGTCAGATTACAGTTGTAGCCAGTCAGCACAGATGTGTAATTAAGGAAGCTGGCGCAGCAGAGCGGCCACTCAAAGCAATATCCCTGAAGAGGATTACGACCTAAGAATTGAAGCATTGTCACAATCTCATACACACACATACACACACACACACACACACACAGTGTTTATCAAGTGGACTCCATGTGGGTGCCTGCCAGAGTTCAAGGAATCAGATAATTTTGCGGGTGCAAAAGAATGAAGCTAGGTCTTACCTAAGGGGCTGTCTCATAGGAGTTCCAGTTATGAATTGTCTCAATGCTCTGGGTGTAAGTGTGTTATTCTGTCAAGTAGAAATGACAAGTTCAAGTCATTACTTAAACGCTCTTGTCAGGGAATATGCTACCCATTGTCCTTACCAAAGAAGCATGACTCTTTTCATTTGACAGTGGAACAAGCTCCGAACACTGTCCGTCTTCCCTCTCCAACCGCTCTTGACTAATGCCAAAACCCTGCACGACTGCACTCTCATCCCTTGGTAGCCAAATGTAGAGAATGTGGAGCGGTATTTACTATTACACTTTGTCTCTTTTGTGGTATAGATTGAACATTATTTTCTCCTTTGGATGAAATGTATATGTGTATGAAAGGATTGAGACAAACGTACGGATGTTGAATGTTCATGCTTCTGGCTGTACAAAACCTGAAAGATAGGAGCAACTACTCAATATTTCAAGGATGATAGATAAGCAGTACCCTGTCTAGAGGCAGCAACTGAGACTTGACAGCACTCTTATGTTAAATTAAGATTGAAAGATGAAGAAGAATCATATCTGTTAAGGCTATTTTGAAGTAGTTGAAGTTTTCGACATGTCTGTTTAGAGCTAAATTGCTATTCTGAGATGGACTTAGAAACACATTTCTGTGGAATTGCAAAACATAGATGTCAAGCTAAACTGCAAGAAGATCTGTGTGCATTTCTGGCTGCAGAAGGCCATTAAATCCCTGCCTCAAAGGCAGATACGGCTATTTCCAGGAAGGCTGCAATCTTTATTTAAAAGCATTTTATTCAGGCTAGAAGTTGTGAGAGCAAAAACCATTCCAACTTGAATACAACTCCTCTGCATCATCCAGAAAACTTCAGTGACTAATCCACAGTGCGAAGCAGCACAGCTTGCATTCCTCCATCAAAGTTTCTCTTTTTTTCACCCCTCCATTGGCTCATTGGTTTTAATACATCCTCACCAAATGATTTATGACTGCACCTGCCCTTGACCCATTTGAAGAGCCGATTTAGGGATGCTGAGTAGAGACAAACCTATTCATAGGTAACATTGCATAAACCAGAGATGAATGCGGTTGCACTTGCTGCTTCGCTGAGTTTGGGTGTCGGAAATTTATAGAACATAAAAAAAGAGGGCACGCTTTGTTTGCTTCTTTTTTTCACCTGGATAGACTCACGCTGTGTTTCTAGGGCGACTTTTTCTCATACTGTTTCACAGTTTTGACTTCATGTGCAAAAAAAAAGAGCAACAACAACATTACCATACTCTCCTAACGAAGCAGGGTAAAATATGAAGCAGAAACATCGTACTTTGTCTCGCTCTCTCTCCCTCTATTGAAGTCTTGGAAACAGCAACAACAGCGACTCACATCACAGGCGTGAACCCCCTCTCTACCAGTTGATGGATCTGACTAATGCCTGTCTCTTTCTGTAATTCCACAGTGACATTTTAGTTGCTGCTCGCTGCACACCCAAGAAAGGTTGTCACTGTCTCAGAAAAAGACGTCCCCCTATGGACTGCTTTCTGCTTAGTCTGGCCAATTAGAGTGCAAGATTGTGGAAGGCGCTGCAGCAGCTGCTTAATACCGCTCCTGCTTATGCTCGCTCTCTGTGGAATCCAGCCGCCTCTGAACGTATGCACGCTGCTCTCTCTACTTCACAGAATCTATAGAAGAGAGATGTCAGTCAGAGTGAAGCTCGATGTCTCTTCTTTTCGTAGTGATAGAAGTCACTCTAGTCAAGTGACACAGTAGTGTTGTCAATGGAATCAATCAAAACTTGACCAAACCCAAAAAGTATAAAATGCCATCATATTGTGCCTCCATATTTTCTCTGCCTTAAGATTTTACTTATGCTCTCTGCTAAAAAATGGTGGGGAATAGCACTGTGATGTGATCCATGCAGTATATACAAATGGACCACAGCAACACAATTCAGTTGCGGTATCTGGTAACTGCCTCTTTGTAGATTATTTTCTGTTTGTATATTCTGTTTGCACTGCAAGATTAAAGAAAAAGTTCCTCAATACAGCATTTATCGTATCTTAACAGCGCTCAGTGTGTAGCTCGATATTTTGTGTTTGAAATGTGAAAGGGGAGCTAAAATGAAAAACTTCCATTTTGGCTTTGATGAATAACAACTGTTCCCTGCCAAAGATTTACGACAGGTCCAAAAACAACATATGCGATGTATACATTTTGGATGTTGGAATACCAAAACATGGTATGACAAAATATCAGTGTGACATAAACCGTTGCATATACCCTCCTCGGTATCTGCTCCTGCTTCCTCCCACATCCTTCCTATATATATGATATCTGATTCCTCTTCTGATTCTGGCTCAGACGTATGAGGCTGGATGTGTACGTGCTCCATTGCCATATTGCTTCAGTTACCACTGCAGGAAAAAGTTGCTGAGCTCCGTTGTTTAGCAAGAAACATGAAGTTGTGTGGAAAAACTTGCAAAACAACATGAACTCATGAATCCGATGTTCCAGTGACACTATGTTAACGCCAGCAAGGATAAATACTCCATTCAACCTTTCTAGGCCCCCTTTAAAGAGGAGAATTAAACAGACCAAACTGAGCCTCAAAGAAGCAGTGAAAATCTGCTTTTGCCTCTCAAGGCCACTTGTACATATGAACTGAGGAGAAAAGTGGCATCAATCTGACAGCAAAATGTGTCTGTGCATGTCTTTATACAAGTAGGAGGAATACAGGGCTGCTGCTGTGTGCTTGTGTCCTGTAGGACCAAAGCCCAGCAGAGAAGAAGGCATGTCTGCATCTGAGGAAATGTCTGTGGTGATCCACATTGGTGGAACGCATGGACACCAGAACTTAATAATCCTCCACTTTAATTTAGGAATATGGTTGACATTTTAGAGGCGTGGATCTTATGGATCTCCAGCAGGTCACATTGCATTTACTCCACCTGTAGCTGTAGGGGCCATAGCATCACATCAGTTTATTGAAATGAACGTGCGAGGCACAGTTGTGTTTTATTGGATTTTGAAATTAGATTCAATCCATGGCACTACCTTAATAAAGATTTGATATAAAGCTATTTACATAAGCTCTGTGATCACGTGATATCAAATATATTGAAATGTCTGATTTGTGATTTGTGTAAAAAAAAAGGGACTTGTGGATGACGGACACCATTATGGTCAAAAAGCAGGGAAAGTCATTCAGTTGTCATCTCTATTTATTTCACGTCAGTCTAATTTTTCTATTCTTTGCATTAAGAATTCAAAAATCTATCTAATCTATTTTACCCGTTTCTTTTTCAATCCGTGTTTATCATTAGGCTCATGTTTCCCCCACTTTAGCTTGGCGAAGTCGGCTAGGGTCAGATTTTAATGAATGAAAGCAGCACCCATTTGACCCGACACATCGAAGAAGGATTAAAATGCCCTCATGGTGTAACAGACCAGAAGAAGTGTTCTTTCTTCTTCTACTTAATCTTGGACATTCATGATGAATTTAAAGTAACAGATTCATTACAGTGCATCTTAAAGGCACTTAATCCACCTTTTCATGCAAAAGTAAAACATTGCTTGGCTGAAGTTTACTCATTCCTAAATGTTAATGTTGATTCAGATTTACATCAAATCTACCGTATATCCACAATCATCATGGCACTTTCTCGAAAATAATCCATTATCGCTTCAAGCCAAAAGTTATGTCACTGCTCTTTCTAATTCCCCATCAGCTGTTTTTATATCTCCCTGTCTGCAGCCTAGGACGCTTATTCCTTCAATTGCCTGCATCAGTAATCCTGCCTTCCTGACCAATGTCAGACACTCGGCGCGCCCGGTGGGAATTAATTTGGCCTGAAACGAGGCTACCGAGTCTTCACCAAAGTCTGCTTCATGTTGACTTTGAACTTGTAAACTAGACTAAACCTGCAAAGCTTTGATTGGAGTTCAAAGAGCAAAACACACTTTGATTCAAGCGCAAAGAACAGATTTGCACCAAACTTCAGACTTGAACACCACACTGTGCATCCGGCTGCTACTTGTTAATAACTCCCTGGCACCGAGGCGGACTTTAGTATGAATTTATATCTCAGTTTGTGCTTCCTCCCTCTGCGCTCAAATTTCAGCTTATTGGGTTTTGTTGTACTGTCATGGAAATTCAGCTTTGAGAGGATCTGAAACAAGTTCAAAGTGACAGGATGTCTTTTTGAGGTTTATTCTTTGCGAAGAAGGTGACACAAACACAGAACGTAGTCGTCCGTGGAGAGTGGAACAAAGAGATGATGGAGAGATCTTTATAGTGCACACGTCACCCCACTGCTCGTCGAGCTCCACTGCCTGCTGGAGCTGCTCGCATCAACTTCAAGTCGCATATACTCGCCTGCAGAATGATAGCTGTTCTCGTTTATTTGAATTGCCTTGTGAGAGCATACCTTTGTCCACCATGTTCAAATGTGCCTAGTCCTGCACTTCTGCCTGTGTAAGCGTGACAATCCAGACTTCTTTCATTTGCAGTTTCCCAATCGTGGAATGAGCACCAAACACCATCACCGTCTTCATCTTCAAGGAGCTCTTGGAGATCGCCCCTCTGCACTTATGCCAGTACTTAAGCTATTGGACGCATCCATTTGGAAGTCACTTATTGTTATATAGCTATACCATATACCAGTCACCCACGACCTGTGTAAAAGGGGCTCAGGTTTCTATTGTGATGCAACCTGAAGGATTTATTCCATCTATGTCAGTCGTTTTTGGATAAAAGCATCTGCTAAATGACAGAATTTTACAGTATAAGCTGCCTGCTGCCACGTTACACAATGCTGCATCCATATGGAGTGCCCGGCTCTGAAATAATAGCATAGGTGCAAGGCAGGAACAGGTGAAACAGGAACAGGCTCAATATGCGAATAAAGGAGTACCCTATCTCATCCTTCCACAGTTCATTGCTTCCTCTGACGCCTTGTTGTTTTACCTTCTTTCACAGACAGCAACTTCCTGTTGGGTAATGCCCAGGGTCACCGCGGATACCCCATAGTCTACTGCTCGGACGGCTTCTGCGAGCTGACGGGCTTCACCAGGACAGAGGTGATGCAGAAGAACTGCAGCTGCCGCTTCCTGTATGGCGCCGACACCAGCGAGCATGTGGCCCAGCAGATGGTGAAGGCTCTGGAGGGTCGCGAGGAGTACCAGACCGAGGTCCACTTCTACAAAAAGAACGGTGGGTGCACCGCGGAGAGGAAGGGGAGAGGGAGAGTCTGTTTCCACATCACAGAACTTTCCAGTTTGTAAAGTAATAAAAGGTCATCTGGCAATTAACATTCTTTTGTTCGGTTGATCAAACTCGTCTGTTAGCTGTGGAAATAGCATTTCCTTAGATCCAGCTCTGGTTTGATCAGACTGTGATCATCTGTTCAGTTGTCAGAGTGAAAGTTGTGAATTTTTTTTCCAGCCCTTGACATCAATAACAGGGCATTAATTCATAGATTAACTGAATAACTGCCTTGAAGGATGAATCGAGGTTGCAGAGCACAGGTTTTTTTTTATCAGAGCAGCACCTCATTGAGGGATACAAAGATATCAGATCAAGTGAATGCAACTCAGTGATTTGTTCAACAGAAGTGCAAAACATGCTAGAAGAAGCATTGTAATGTGCTGGCTTAACAAGCCTAAAGTCACTCTCAACTACATAACTCATGCTTAATGAATGCAGAACAAGCACTGTAGGTACATACTGCATGTTTACTACAGTAGCTTACATTTTAACCCATTCCCCTTGACTCGTAGTTAATCTTACCAAGTCTTCAAAATGTGATGTCATGCATGAAAAGAGAGAGCATACAACACTGTTAAATCCTCCCTGATTGGCACACAAGGATTAATGTCTCCATACAGAATCCTAAACCTGCAGCCGTGAAGTGTCTGTACTGCTAATTGTGTAGATGGATTACTAAATCTGTACAGTAGCTGGAAAACTCTTTTTTTTTGCTGCGCTGTGAGTAAGTAACGATGTGGCCCTGCCACTGCAGCTAATGAGGGCAAAGGCACCATCATTTGTAGCGCAGCTACAAAAATGTAAGGAGGCTTCAGACACACAAAAAAACAGAAACAGCAAAAGGAAAAGAGATAAAAGACTAGGCAAAAAGCCAGAATCCAGCTTGCAGATATTCATGACGGGAACGGCATTAGCAGGATTTTCATGATAAAGCCAGACAGTGAAACAACTGTGTAAAACACACACACTCATCCACTGTGCCGGCTGCTAGCAAGCACGAAACATGCCACAAATGTTTTCTCTCTGTTTATGTTTACACCCTGAGCCTTGTGCTTAAACACCAACGTCCACGCTGTTTTCTCCTGCTCTGTCACTGTCTCAACACACACACACACACACACACACACACACGCACACACACAGACACACACACACACACCAGGGAGTCAGAGATGCTCTGTGTTTGGTGGCAGAGCACAGTTTCTGCAGAGCTGCTAATGAGCGGACTGGGTTATGGCAGGGTCTTGGATCTATGGCGCTCCTTCCCTCCCTGACTTGTTATAACCAACAACCCTGGTGCTTCGTTCTCCTCAGTCCTCCCGAACATGATCCATATCTAGTCTGTGAAGTATTTTTAGAAAGGCCGTGCCATACTTGACAATTATCCATGGTTGAGACATGGCGCAAGCTGACATGTCATGGCACTAGCTCTCAGCTCTGGATGTAGAGGATTTACATTCATTCACGAAATGAGCTCAAGCAAAACCGAAATGCTAAACCAGCATTTCTGACTTCTGTTCCAGGTGTGGCCTTCTGGTGTCTGCTAGACATCGTGCCCATCAAGAACGAGAAGGGCGAAATGGTGCTTTTCCTCTTCTCATTCAAGGACATCACTGACACCCATGGAAGAGGCCACCACAACAGCAAGAAGGAGGGTAGGCTACACGCCCTGTTTACAAAGAGGGTCCCGTTATTTGCTTATATTGAGCATGATTTATGAGCAGACCATCCTCTGGCCCCTGGCTTTCATTTTTTCCATGCACCAGTGTTCATCACTGTCACATCGTGCCCGGCAGATTTGTTTGGGCTGGCATTAGTTCACTGAACTCAGACAATGTTTTTGTTTTTTTTGTTCTTTCTTTTGCAATGGCGGAGTTTGATTTGGGCAACGGTGTGTCATCGAGTGGAACCTGGACACAGTCTGCTGCAAATACCGAACACTATGCCAGGGGAAATGGAGCTGTGAGGAGAAATAAATATATAAATGAATAGAAAATCAGCATATGAACCTGGCAGACCTCAGACCTCACAGCATGAAAAGGATTTTCTCTACAGGTGTACATATTTTTAACAGTGAGCAACACAACGCAGAATGAAACCCCGTCCTAGATAGCAATACTGTGTGCCAGTAAACCCAAACAGCTATTTACAGTAATAACAACGACATAAATAATTAAAGTTAAAAATCATATGTATGGGTAAAATCTATCTATCTACAGTACATATAGAGCGAAGTCTGACACACAACACACACATACACACCATTCACCTTCTCACTCACACAATTAAGGGCAAGAGGCACAGACTGAACATACATAGGGAGAACAGAATATTTTCAGTAATGAAAATCAGGGTGAAGGGATACCATAGAAACAAAATCAACTTGATACGCAAGTAGATATCACATGAATATGATGATTAATCATGTACTGTTGATCTACTGGTAACCAGTCACAACACAATTCCTGTTATGACAGTCGTGACATGTTGAAGAGTGCTTTGGACCTTGGCATTACACAAGAAGGTGTAATAGTCTTGGTTAGATGGTGTGGAGATTACATGTTAACCTCATCTGTATGGGTTTCCCCCTACAGTCTATAACATGCATGTTTTGGGTGAATAAAGACTTTAAATTGATGTGTGTGTGTGTTTCCTGTGATGGACTGGTCACCTGTCCAGGGTGTATTCCCTGCTTTCACACAATGTGCTTTAAAGATAGGCTCCAAGCAGACCCCTAAAACACCACTGGGTAATATTTTTTTTTCTAGGTATGCAGGTTGATAGTCCAGAAAAGGACATAAAATCCTCACAGACTTTTAATGATGTCTGTTTAAAGATCTCATATTCCTTCCCTGTGTGACAGGTTCGGAGGACAAGCGGCACAGGAGGAAGAGCGGCTCTCATTTCATCGAGGCCAGGAAGCGTGGACGCACCATGTTGTACCAGCTCACCAGCCAGTTCTCCAGAGGAGGCAAAAGAGAAGTGAACCTCAGTGGCGTGAGTACCCGCTCGCGTGCTACTCCCTGACGACGGCGTTTTGATGTGGGACCTTGACGTCCCCTCTATGAAAATAAACTGAGAGAGCAGGAGTTACTCAGACATGCAGCACTCTCAATCTCTAGATTGAATTATTAATGCTGATAACTAAAAGATGAGTTTTTAGGAAGACAATATGAGGGAAGTCTTGACCCAGATTCCCCGAGTGTGGCTTATCTCAGTGGAAAATTCATCAAATGGGTTTTTCTATTTTTAAGTCTCCTGAATGGTTCTAATCTTGCTTCTGTTGCAATCTTTTTTTGGGGATGAAAGCTGTTGTTTAGTGGCTTTAAATGGACAAAAAGAAAGGTCAGTATGATTGCTGGGAAGCAGGAGATGGTTGTCAAAGACAGGGCACAGTGTCACAATGAGGTGTTGTTGGTCGCAGAGGAAGCTGGATATATCATCATCGTCATCGTCACCTCTTTTTCGGATTGTGTGGACATTTTAGCACCTCTACCGGAGCTCTGGGGTATAGGTCATTATGTCAAAACACAAAAGTGTTCATACACATATGGGTTCAGGGGCGGTGCACCAATGTGGTCCACAAATTGGAATTTCAGTGGTTTGAACCCCAAAGTCCTCCTAAAAGTATCATGTGTATGAAGTTACTGGTTGAGCAGATGGGCAACGTCGAGTAGCATCTGCCACCTGTGTGTGAATCGTAGCGAATGAGCGTTTTGAGTGATCATTATGACTCAAAAAGCACTATCCAAAAACCAGTCCATTTACCATTTTCACTGTCCTAAGTTCAACAGGGTTGCTATGCTTAATGTTTCTCTAAATTGTCACATATGTGCGACCTGTTGGAGGATACGTAGAACAACCTGGTAAGCTCACTCCATACAGATTTCAGATGTTGTCCTTTCGCTCATGAATTGTCGGCCTTCATCTGGCTTTCAAGTGTGTTTGAAGTACATTGAGAGGCCATCGGTTGTGGTGAACAGACTGTTTCACCGCCACTTGTGTTATTGCTACAGAACAAAGGCCTTTGTGCGCTTTGAATAATAAAGTTACACTCTAAGCAGTGTTATTCATGAGGCCAAGCTCCTGTGTTTCTCTCAGACACAAACAGGAGCAGTTTTTATAGTGGAGCGCCACACAGAGATAATCCCACTAGCTCCTGACAGAGACTTAGTCACCAACTGTGTCTATACTCAAACCTCTCCTTGACAATGTGGCATTTCATCTCAGGGGGCTAAAAGCAATTCAGAACTTTTCAGGGGTAAATTAATATGTAACAAAAAATAGGATGAAAGCCCATAAGACGTAATTATAGGACTAATAATAGCGTTTGTAAATGGAAAAAAGCGACAAAAGTGCCTATATTTAGGAGAGATTCATTTACCTTTTGGAATGCTGAAGTGTTGAGAGCACTTATTCTTTTTACATGAAATCTGACAAGGCTGATGAAAGCACTCTTTTTTGAAAGCGCGATCTCAATGATGTGCCCCGACTTGACACCAGATTTTGAGATTCACTCTTTCAGCACTGATTCACACAGACCCAAAAACGAAAGCCTTCACTCTCCTTTATCATTCAAACTATTATCATTCAAAATATGTTTCAGGGTACCATGCCTTTTTGTCAAGATTTATGTTACAGAAAGAACAAAATATAACTGTTATTTGTGGCTCAAAATGATGAATACAGTCAAAATACTACACAATAAGGAAAGTGACTGAAGAGTAATTATTGCAAATTTGGTGAGTCATTGTTTGAATCAGGTTCAAGGTTTTCTTTACGTGACATTTGTGCACAAACAGGAAGTTAGGAAGACTTACAAATGCAATAGAAAAGTAATATGATAGAAATACATCATATAAAGTGAAAAAAATATGGATATCTATTGAAATCTATTGGCCTGAATTACAATAAAAATTGTACAGCTGTAACAGCTGTAAACTCCAATATACCGGTACTATACTAACAAATTTTGTATAATGAGATAAAACAAATTCTAAAATGAGTATTCTTCTGCAATTACTGACAATATTGTAGAAAGAGCTTTTTGGAAAAATCAGGCAAACACATTCTAGTTAGTTCAACACTTTCTAGGGTGCTGTGTTTGCACTACATGGAAGAAAGGATGTGATCCTTGGCCTCACATGAACCTGTGTGCAGCTCCCCTCACCCTATTAAAGACTCCAAAACAAAAATGCTGCAGTTGCTGTCAGATCTGACCTGCAGGTGCCTTCATGGGAATCAATGTGCTACACCTCCTCCGTGTCTGCCAAACCTCCTGCTGCTGTGCTTCCAGTCCCACCTACTTACAGATGGCACTGTTTACTGGCACCGCACACACATGTTGTCGGGTACTGCCACAAACACATTCACACATACTGTAGACTGTATATCCAACAGACATGTAAATGATGGCCTGCCCTCTGTGGAGAGCACATATGGTGAAACATCAACACGATCCAAATTAGATACAAAATGTAATAGTTTATTTATACATTTGTATTCAGATTTTCTCTCTCAGCCTCAGACAGCACTGTATTTTCTCACCAGAACAGTTTCTCTCACACATAGAGATATGAAAACGGATAAAATGAAATTCAACATTCAGAGTTACTGTGTCTGCACTCTCCTTTCACAGACACATCCCACTGCTCCCACAGTCCACCTCCGTCATGGGGAGAAAATACCATTTTAAAATGTTTATTAATTTCCACAGGGTGTACGATTTATTTAGTAGACAATGCCACAGTGCACTGAGTGCAGTGCAATGAGCGGACAAAAAGGTGGCAACCCGTGGTAACTCATGGGATGACATAAAAAATCACATTGTAGGCGAGAGGAGAGTCGTGCATCAGTAGAGCAGAAAGGAAATCTGAGAGACCTAGATCCTGCTGTTTGACCAATATTTTCAACGTATGTGCCACTCTTCAAAAGAACAGTACTTTTGCCAAAATAACAAAATAAACATTAGGTGAAACTAGAATCCATCCATAAATTATTTTACCTGCTTTGTACCTAAACAGTGCTGCAGGGTTTTGCAGTTAAAATTATAAACTATATTTATATATTTATGAACTGTTGAGTTGTTTTGTGTTTTGACAGCTAGTTTGACTCTTATCATGCAGGCCAGTATTACAAAGATGCAGTGTAATAGAAGTGGGAATGATTAACAACAAGAAGTATACAGTATATAGACCCTGCATATCAGTGAGTATTAAGAGGAAATATGATAATGTGGTTGCAAAAGAAAGAAAGAGACAGAGAAATAAATGTTTTCCTGTGCTTAAGTGTTTTTATTACACACAATTTCGCTGGACCACTCTTTCCTCATACGCTCCCAAATGGCACACTCCCTAAAAATCACCTCTTTATAAAACATAATATCACACAAGTGGAGTTATTAGCGCAAATGATGTTTCGGAGGGAAAACACGTTCACGAGTACACAACCATTTTTGAGATGTGGAGAGGAAAAATAAAATATAAAAACATAAAACTAAGGAGGGATAGCCCAACAAATTCATAAATTATAATATCATACCACTAACATTATAAATAAGTATGTAAAATGTTCGTAATCGGGGCAAAATGAACTTTTGACGTTGGTAACCTAGCAACGGAGCGAGTCGACCAATAGCTACGCTAGTTAGCTATTATGCTAAATTGAAGTCGCTGGGGGGTAACGAAAGAGGAGAAGAACGAAAGGCGAAATGATGAGACAACTAGAATGGTGGCTTATGGTATGTAAGACGTGTAACTCTCAGTCAGACACCATAAAAATAACCGGCAACACTATGATAACCGACATTTGGCACTATGTATTACCACCGGGGAGGATCTATTAGCATCCATAGAGTTGTTAAAACAGAAGAGGAACTTCAGGAAAATATATATTTAATGTATCGCCTCCTCATTTTGTAAAAACCCCTTGTTTTCAGCGTTTTCTCTCTCTCTCCCGTCTTTCTTCTGCTGCTTCTTCAAATTTTCTGTCCCATCCCATCTGTCACTTTAACCTCATCTCCTTCTGCCTTCATCCCCTGTGGAAGACGCTCTCTCCCCTCATCCCTATTGTCAGTCATTCTCTAGCTCCTGTTTTGGTTACACTTATAAATGGTCTCTACTCTATGGAGGAACATGTCCACAAGTTTAATGAAAACACAGTCCTGTAAGTCAATGAATGAGATAGTAAGTCAAAGTAATGAAATACTGAATTAAAAACAGTCAGAATGGCATACTAAATCGGTAAGTCAAAATATTGAAATACTATGTAAAAGTAATGAGATACTAATTCAGAATATTTACTTAATATGTGAAATTAAGGTAATGAATCGAAATATTCAGATAGTAAATTATAATATTCTGATACTAAATCAAAGAAATAACAATAAGTTCGATGAATGAGGGGGTGTGTCATTCATTTGTATTTTTTCACTACTGAACTTTTAATTTGTAATGTGCTTTTATATATGTTCTGCATCCTGTACTATCTGTAATGTTTGTGTGTCTAAGGGACCGCTGGTGAAAATTAGCGCAGACACCTTCTGAGATTAATGCTTTTATACATGGTCCCTAAACTAAAGGGAGACTAAATGAACAAACTACAGACTTAGTACCTGAATATTATGACTAACTATCTGAAGTAAGTCAGATTAATAATGCAATACTAAGTGAAAATATTCCTATAGTTGTCATTATTTTGAACTGAGTCCTGCTTGAAAGCCTTTATTGTCATTGTACAAGAATATACAAATATCAGTGCAGTGCTTAAACAGTGCTTAACAAACAATACAAAGAGGACACAACAAGACAAAAACAAAAAACAAACAAAAAGGGGGAATAACTTTTAAACGTTTAAATGATGTAAGACTATTTGAAATACATACAACATTGCTTTAGTCAGAGTATTGCATTCAAGATTTGATCTTAAGATTTATCGGCCTAATGGCCTGTGAAAAAAAATGTTTTGAATATGTTTTTATGTGCATTTGAGATCTTATTATTCTGACCTGATATCTCATTATGGTGACTTACTAGATCATTTTTTCATCAAACTGGCAGCAATGAGCTTCCATATTTACTGGTTTTCCAATTGCAGCTCAAATATTGAAGCCCATCATCCCACTCCAGCCTCCAATATTTCTTTTCAAGCAGTGCTCTTTTAAAGTACTGCAATTTAATTTTGCTCAAGAATTCTCCATCTGCAAGTTAATACTTGCTTGTACTATATAGCAGTGAAATACGAATGTTATATGAGAAATGAGAATTGGACAGAAAGTTTAAAATAAGTTCATCAAATGATTTCTCGTGGATAAGTCTACTAATTTGTAATAGATGCATGTTTACATTGCAGTATTTCTCCCGTAAGTGATGGTCAGAAATAGTTCTGCAGTACCACTGCCTTCCACCCACACACTTGTCTGAGTACATTTATCATTTTCCCCTATTGTGTTTTCCATCTTTCTTTTGTTTTATCTTTAGGTCTCTCAGCTAACAGTGTGATTCTCCAGACCTCAGCCAGACAGATAAACACCGGAAACAGATATCAGATTATGTACATTTCCACAGCTATTTGTGTGCAGACTTCAGACTTTTTAAATTGTCCACCGCACACACGCGCACACATGCGTCTCTCATCTCTCTAAAGAACCGTTCAGTGTGAATGCTTCTTTCTCTAAAACATCCATTAAAACAAAAACAAACACTTGAGCTGACTTCTTGCCTGTCTGCTCCAGCAGTCTAGATGCAGTCATCCCATGAGTGCATCAGCTACTGTGACCACTCTTTGGTACGCTGACAAGTAGTTCAGACGTTCAGTGGCTTCCCAGGGGAGGGCTACTCTTGTCTCTCTTATGTTTGCCTTAATGGCTGTGTGAGAGCGCTGTAAAAGAGGAGAAGCAGTGTTATCTGAAGGTGTTTTTTAAGATGTGTTAATTGAGTGACTGTGTCCATGGATTGTGCCTTTCATCTCACTTTTCCACACAGGGAGTACTCATCTTCAGCACAGTATTGTAATGCAGTTCAGAGCAGAAAAAAAATAAGCAGTGGTCTATACAGGTAAAATGAAAACTTACAAAAATTACAAGACAGTTTACAGTACCATGCTGTTCAATTCAACTAGTTTAAGTACCGATTCGTAACAATGTTATCTCAAGACAGTTTACATAAACAAACAGAGTCTACAAAACCTTCAATCTGCTGTTGGATTTCAGTTTAGCTGATGAGAACAGGGATGTATCGCATGTATCGTTGTTCCCATCGAGGACGGGGGCTTCTATCGGCGCTAAAGCCCAGAGCATGCTGGGAGATGTAGTTCAGAGCGATAAGCTCTGGGCTAACACAGCGTGACTTAATGAAGTGCGAAGACCAGCTGTAGCTGTGTGACACGCCGGTCCCATGTGTCCCCACAGCACTGGGCTTTTCTTTTCTAATCATTGAGATGTGCTCGGCTGACCGCCTTCAGTGCCAAAGGTCAGGGTGCCGCGCTGACCTCTGTGTTGTAAGGCAAATTAAAAAGGAGGGGGAAAAAAAAACAGTCCAGCTTTTGCTGACAGAGCTCCAAGTATCAGCTGTTGATGACAGTCAACAAGGTCTGTTCTGGTAGCTTTTTCACTGCGGTTACAAGGGAGAGCATCCATTTTATGCCCCACAATGTAGTTTTAAGAGCCATTCATGATTCAGTGTCTAAAATACAGCAAGAGGGTCTTCGGTGGGCTCTGTGTTGCTGTGTAGACACCCTGGAGACACAGTAAGACATCCTGAGAGTTGGGTATGATCAGTTTGGACAATTTTGTTCCCATATGGACAAGACACGTGCTTCCTCAAACCCAATCTCTCGTGTTCTCGATGAACAATAAAACACTTTTCTTTCCCAATAGCTCCCCTCTCTGTCCAAATAGCTCCAGAGCCCTTACAAGGAAATTTAAGCGTAAGACTTCATTATTTCAGCTCCTTGTTGTTTCCCCACACCTGTTTGTGAAGTGGCCCACATTGTTCCAGGACGGATCACCTCTCATTTATCTCCCCTCTCGCCACTGTCAAAGGTAATAGCCTCTCCTCCCTTTCTCCTTAACGCGGTTAAGGCCATTATGTGCCAAGTGCACGGCCCCCCATTCTGGGAGCCGCGGCCTCATTATGTGCCAAATGGACTCCCCACCTCATCAGCAAGAGCAATTCATACGTTCCCACTATTGGATTTTCTGGCTGAAAAATTAAATGAGTGGAATGGATAAAAATAAAAAGCAGGCGATGGTTCTGTTTCCCGTCATTTCATTTTAACGGCGCCACCGCCGCTGCCGTCACGCCTCGAACTTGAAATACTAATGGCATTTTGGAGGACCCGAAGTCAAGCCAAGGCGAAATCATGTATGAAATTACCGGGCGTTATTTTTGGTAATAAGTTTCCCCGTCACTGACCACCGTCCCATCTCTGACATTTACTGTTGTTAATGCGAGGCCATTTGAAGGCTTCATCACTGTCTGTCCAGTAAAGATAGCCGCCAGCACTACCGTATCTGGTGCGCTTGAGTTACCTACTGGACTGAATCATCACACGAGAGGGCATTGACATTTCTGCAAAATCCAGCCACTGAAACAGCCATTCCCTGTTGTCTACCACGTGATTGTTATTATTGTTTTTCATCAAGATGTTGCCATATTTCACCTACTAGACGTGCACAGAAACTCATGGCACAGTGACTTTTGAGTGGGTCTGGATACAGGCCAGGAGACCCTACTTATAGCGAGAGCATGCACTCTTACTCTGTCAAAACACACCATGCTCGTCATTATTCGTTTGCACCGTATCGGCCACAGAAAGTGAGTCACCTCAAATGTGCACTACATTGACGTACTTATTTGATGCATTTTATTATATTCGTGCGGTACTCGGGATAAATGTCAAGATGTTTTTCAACACTCGTCTGTTTACATGCCTGTGTTCAGAGAAGTGGGTGTTTTTTGGTATGTACAAAGCACTAATGGAGTTGGTGGTGAATAGGCTTGGCAAGAAATACACATTACACATTGAAGATAAATATTAGATGATCAGGTTGCTCAAGTGACATTATTGAAGTTTGGGCAGTTTGCTTGCAGCTGTGATATGACGTTGCTCTATTTGACCATCTGGTTATGTAACGGCTTATTCATTTGTGCAGCTTGTATTCTGTGTGTTTTGGATATCTATGACAACATGTCTGACATGCCAGAGACCTTTTTTTTGTCTGTGATGGATATTTCTGCTTTCTGTCTGTCACCTGTCTGCTACAGAGCATCATGGATAACAAGCCCACTGTACCGGAGTACAAGGTGGCGGCGGTGCAGAAGTCGCGCTTCCTCCTGCTCCACTACAGCGTGTCCAAAGCCCTGTGGGACTGGCTCATCCTGCTGGCCACCTTCTACGTGGCCGTCACCGTGCCCTACAACGTCAGCTTCACGCCGTACGACGACACCGCTGCCGCACGCTCCACCATAGCCAGCGACATCGTGGTGGAGATGCTCTTTATTTTAGGTGAGAGGTGAAACACGGTTTCTGACATTCCAGGTGAATCACCCAGGTGCTGTGACACATCGTTTGAGCAGGAATCAGATATTAGGTGAAGAACCAGGAGCGTATTCTCTGACCAGATCTGCCTGTTTTTTTTTAGCAGCATTTCATATTCACACATGAATAAAGACATGATGGTTTTTTCTGGGCCTGCCATACATCTTTGGCTGTTGTTCAGCAAAGTCAAGGTAAAGGTGTTTTTTCACTCTAGATCCCCTTTAAAACAGTTCAGTAGCTCCGAGGGTCATAACAACGCTGAGCTGCCAGTCTAATCATCTATGGCAACAGGAGCAACACAGTTATGTTTCTCCCCTGAAAGTTCCCCCAGTTCCAGGCAACCTGGATTTTGTCATCCCTTCAGGATCTTCTCAGTCTCTCCCGGGGACTCCTTCGAGCTGGTAATGCCTGGTAAACCTCCAAAGGAAAACACCGCCAGGGATTAAATGAGGTGTCTGGATCTCATTGTCCTTCAGTGTAGTTTTATGTCACGTACAACAGTGGTTCTGTTTGGAGCTCCTGCCAGACTGCTGAGTGCTTTGGCACAAAAAGGGAGGCCCCCATCCTTTCTGGGGAGCAATGATGTTTTCCTGGATGGCTGACCATCGAGACGTGTGTTTATTGTGATAAATACCACTCTTTTGAAGTCATATAGCTAAGTGATAGATTGCATCTAAAAGAAATCGATGCAGGCACTCAGAATACAAAGACATAGTGTGTCAACACAGTTTCAACAACTGGTCTCAAAAGACATAGGAATATTTGTTTTCTCCTTGCAACTGCACAAGTGAGAGTGAAAATGTTCCAAAGCAAAAAAGGAATAAAATAACAGCAACAAATAATAACATACATACACAAAAATGTATAGGAATATATATAGGAATAGAGAATATTTTATTACATACCTTATTGTAAGCTATATACCGTTACTATTATCAACTAAGCAATAAATCATATGCAGAAAAAACAAAGTACCGTCACATTACGTTCAGTAAATCGCTCTAAAGTTTCAGGTCTAGATCTCTGATTTTGCACATCTTGTAACCTCACATAATTGAAACACGTATTGAGTGATGAGCCATCAGTTCAGCTAATATCGACGGCTCGGATGACAGATGAGGTTTCGCTCCATCACACCCGCACCCCAGAGGTCCACCCATTCTGACACTGAGGTTAGCCGATCTGTCTAGCAAAGCCACTGATCCATGTGGAAGCCTGGAGAACAATGACATATTCCATCTGTGCGGCCTACAGCCCACGTAGTGAACCGCCGAGCCTGTCACACTTGACGCCTTTCTTCTTTATCCTCCTTGAATGGATTTGACTGCGAATATCACCATCACCTCTTTGTTTTTTTTTGTGTGTGTGTTTTGCAGACATAATCCTCAACTTCCGCACCACCTTTGTGAGCCAGTCTGGGCAGGTGGTGTACGAGTCGCGGGACATCTGCATTCACTACGCCACCACCTGGTTCTTTGTGGACTTGGTGGCCGCCCTGCCCTTTGACCTGCTGTATGCCTTCAACATCACCGTGGTGAGCACAACAACATGTCTCCTAAACACATACCTCCAAAGTAATGTCTGTTATTCAAAGTGTTCCTTCCTTCTCCCTCTCCAGACCTCCCTGGTCCACCTGCTGAAGACCGTGCGGCTGCTGCGCCTCCTGCGCCTGCTGCAGAAGCTGGACCGCTACTCCCAGTACAGCGCCATGGTGCTGACCCTCCTCATGTCCGTGTTTGCCCTGCTGGCTCACTGGATGGCCTGCATCTGGTACATGATCGGACGCAAGGAGATCGAGACCAGCGACTCCTGGGACATCGGTGAGCGGCTCTGAAGTCCCTAATGATGTGTGACGAGGCAGGGAAATAATGTTCCCTATCTCTGTGTAGGCTAAAGAAATAAATCTAATGCCCAATACCCTCAGTTTCTAATTTAAGCACAGCACTGAGCATCCAGACCTGATTCAGTTGCCATAACTGTTATGTAAGACAGAGATGTCCCTTTCTAAAAAAAAAACAAAACAAAAAACAGGCAAAACTTCCCAATCTACAGGGTAGACATTTGTTGTGTCCCCACAGGGCTATAAATAGTCATGGGCATCATTGGGTTGTCTCACTGTGCTCAGCGATGAGATGGTGGTGAACACCTCACTCTAACGAGGAACTGTCTCAAACTAGATCACAAGCTGAAACGCAAAAAGTGAACAATAAATAAAGGAATGACTGGGGGGAAGCAGCCGCGTTTGAAAACGGTTCAACATGGAGAACAATAAAAGCCCATAATCAAAAAGTGACAGGCTTTTCTACACTATAAATAAATCAGATCAGAGAACAAAACCGTGTTTAGGCTTCTGGTGCCAACAGAACGACTGCAGACAAGTTTAATCCTCACTTTTAGACAACCATTAATGGCACAGAACAGAAGGCTTGACTCATCTTGTCCTTATCTTATTGTGCCCCATAATAAAACCTTTTCCTTTTTTTCCCTTCGTTTCGTTTATTATTTCTCTTTTTTTGCCGCTCTTGAAGTTTCGTCTGCTGTTCGACACTGTTGAACACTGTAAATCCCATATAAAATAAATAAATAAACACGGAGATGCACGCTGTGACACACACAGGTGAGAGCTGATTCAAACATCTGGACCAGTTGGCTCCACACAACGTGTATGTTTGTGTGTGTGTGTGTGTGTGTGTGTGTGTGTGTGTGTGTGTGTACGCATATGATTGTGCATACTTAGCAAGGTTAGGTCATATCTGCTAATTAACACTCGGCCTTATTTATCCCTGGAGGAGCCAATCTAATTCTGCCCTGTCCCGCACTGACATGCCAGTCTCCTGACACTGGTGGAAACCTCCTTGCGAGACACAAACACACACACACACTCACACACACACACACACTCACACACACACACTCACACACACTCACACACACACACACACACACACACTCACACACACACACTGTCTGAGACCAGGTGCCTTAGAGCCAGGCGACCACTGCCACCTACAGTAGCTCAGAGCCAACGGGCACTCCGCATAATAACCTGACTTTTTGGCTCGTCCCTGCCCCCCCCCCCTCCTTTCCCTCCAGGGTGGCTCCACGAGCTGGGCAAACGTCTGGAGACGCCCTACGTCAACAGCACAGTGGGCGGGCCAACGGTGCGCAGCTCCTACATCGCCGCTCTGTACTTCACCCTCAGCAGCCTGACCAGCGTGGGCTTTGGCAACGTGTGCGCCAACACCGACGCCGAGAAGATCTTCTCCATCTGCACCATGCTGGTCGGCGGTACGTGCCCGCCCGGCTCCGCCACTCATTCAGCGGAAACCGGGCTTCGGCTGGGCCTTTTGGATGCGGCCTGCCGCCATCTTCATGGAATAATAAGCCGATTATCCACACTGATGTTGCAATTACTGCCACAACAACGCAGTGGCTAATTATTGTGTATTTCTTATCTATTCAGACTGCTTGTCAGACGAGTGATTGCTGTGAAAAGCAAGCAGAGGAAGTTGATGAGTGGGTAGCCGTGAATGTAAAGCACAATTTTATTGTCAAGGAGGGACAGTTTGGAAAAGAGTGGGAAAAAAAGCTTGTTTTTTGTTATTTTGTTTATGTATAATAGGCTACAGGAAACATACTTTATAAGGAAATGTCCATCCATCTATCCAGGTTTTGTTACCCGATTTGTTGACATAGTGCTCTTGCCTCATGGTATGAAAGTCCCAGTGCCAAACCCATCATGTCCTCACTGCATCCTCTGCTCCTCAAACAGCGCTGATGCACGCCCTGGTCTTCGGCAACGTGACGGCCATCATCCAGCGCATGTACTCCCGCCGCTCTCTCTACCACACGCGCATGAAGGACCTGAAGGACTTCATCCGTGTCCACCGTCTGCCCCAGCAGCTCAAGCAGCGCATGCTGGAGTACTTCCAGACCACATGGTCCGTCAACAACGGCATAGATGCCAACGAGGTAGGAGTCCCTTTCATTTGCGGCTGTCACTTGATACGTCGGCGCGCGGCGCCTCCTGCCCTCGGGGGAGGCCTCGCAGACAAACATTTACCCGCTGAAAGCTGTTCCCCCGTCCCACATGGGCCACGAGCGGCTGACATCCCATTGATATTCAAAAGGGGCTAAGCGGTGGCAGCACCGTCCGCTCCCTAATTACCAATCAGTGTCACAGCTCATTAGGTCTGTCACATCCGTCCCCCCCTTTCCCACAGCTCCTGCACGACTTCCCCGATGAGCTGCGGGCCGACATCGCCATGCATCTGAACAAGGACATCCTCCAGCTGCCCGTCTTCAAGGGGGCCAGCCGCGGCTGCCTGCGCTCGCTCTCCCTCCACATTAAAACCTCCTTCTGTGTCCCCGGGGAGTACCTCATCCGTCAGGGCGACGCCCTGCATGCCAACTACTTCGTCTGCTCCGGGTCCCTGGAGGTCCTGAAAGACGGCATGGTGCTGGCAATATTAGGTCTGTGAGGCGTCTCTTAGTGCCGCATCAGTGGTGTTAATGGCAGGGGAGCATGAGAGCGGCATGTTTTCCTTTGTGTCTGCGTGCAGGAAAAGGGGACCTGATCGGGTCTGACCTGCCCGGAATAGACCAGGTGATGAAGACCAACGCGGACGTGAAGGCGCTGACCTACTGCGACCTCCAGTACATCAACGTGCGGGGCCTGAGAGAGGTGCTGGACCTGTACCCGGAGTACGCCAGCGTCTTCACCACAGACATACACAACACGCTCACCTACAACCTGCGTGAGGGCAGCCAGGACGAGGTAGGGAACAGGCACCAGAATGATGTTTTTCTTTTTTGGTCAAGACTCCATTCATGTGAGCAACACAGAGAGTATTTTGATTTACCCGCATTGATGCAGACTTTGAGATTGATGTCCAAGACAAAGAGGCGACAAGTTTCTTGGAATTCAGGCATGAGAGAAAAAGGTGTAAACATTTGGAGGATTCTGAGACAAAAATGTCTACTAAATTAGCTATTACAAACTCTCCTCTTAACATGTAGGACAGGACATGCTTGTAGTTCAAGTAGCACAATGAAAACATACAATATACGAATACAATATGACAATATTAGTAACTTACACTAACTTTGTACACTTGTACAAATAGTAATATATGTAATAATTCAATGCAGAAAAAATGTATTTAAAGAAGTAGTTACATCTGTAATCTAATAGTTAGAGCTGACAGTTAGAGCTGACATTTATACATTGTTACCAAAAATGAACTATTCTTACATTACAACTATATCACAACTATTAGAACTTGTTTTTTTCATCTTCTTATTTTAAAGGGACCCAGATATCCAAGTCTTTGTTTAAATGTTCTGAGTTTGCAGCACCTTAAATGTGTTTTTGCGTGGCAGTTTAAGGTAGATAGATGGATGGACAGAGATTGCTTTTCCATCGCAGGCCGCTCCAGTTCGCACGGCTCGTCAGTCGACTGTACAACCTTGCAGCTCCGCCGTACATTTGTCAGCCCCGCGGGACGGAGCGTGCAACACACGCAGACAACACATTCCTGCCCCCCACCACCACCACCACCACCACCAGCAGCCCCCGAGGGGCCTTTGTCACTCTCCTTGACACTTGTTCTACCACAGCGACCGAAAGGCCTGTTGGTGGCTTGATTGTCACACCAATTACCATGCGTGGGTGCCGCTGTCAGGCAGCCGTATCGCTTCCCCCGTCGCCACCCCGAAGCACAGCGGGGTGACATTACACCCAGACACCGACCTCCTCTCTGTGTGCCGCCCGCTACCGCTAACAGTTATTTAAGAAAGCGTTACGTAAGGCAAGATAATCCCCGGCCCGCGCTGAAAATGCGACCGCCGACTGCCTCCATATGCTGCCGCGCTTTGGTGGCGTTGTTGCGTAATCTGTCCAAAGATGAGTCAGGTAAACGGACAGATTTACTCCAAGACGTCTCGCTGGTTAGTTCCTGCTGCGGTTTAGCTCCACGTCGTGAACCATGTGACTAACACACATTCGTTTCTGAGGTTTGTGTGATGTGTGATGTGTGACTGAGGAAACTGAAAAGACATTTCCTCATTTTATCAGCATCGCCAGACTCAAATATTTGATGTTTGGAGCTTTTGTCTTCTCATTGGTTGAAAGCGTTATCGCTCATTAGTTCTTGCGTTTCAGTTTCTTAGTTTCTTTTTTTCTCAGTTTGGTTCAGAACATGAACATGAAGGACAGGACGTCTAAGCCGGCCTTCACCAGAGGTCTTTCTGACGTCAGACTGAGCTCCCGCAAGCAACTTCAGCTGTACTGATGAGAGCTCCAGAACCACAGTGTGTCTGAAGAGTCTCCTCCTAGACAGGCGTCAGAGATCAGATCTGGTATAAAGGGGAGCTCAGATGCTTAAATGGAGCATTTGTCCTTGTTCTCTGGTACTAATATAGAATCTATGGAACACTGGTTTCATCAGAAAGGCCAGGGATGCTATTTTACAAGGTCCCTCATTCTTATCTGTCAACCTTATGCTGACCAGCATACCTGAACAGAGGCAGCAATACCCAAACTGTTTTGCAAGTCCAGATGGCATAGTTTACTTTTACAACACACAACATTGTTGACTTGTTAAGCTATTCAGTCCCTTTTTTAGGAACAATGGATCCAAGAGGAATTCAATCACATGAGAGTTCCCTGTATACAGTAGATGTAATATAGATCTCACGTTGCAAGAGTTATTACAGTCTTTAAATGTGAATTAAAAAGGCTTCTCTGGGGTGTGGCTGATCACCAGTTTTAGCTCTCATCTTCTCTCTTACCATCTGCTGCGAGTTTATGCACAAGCACAAAGCCAGGGCACCGGCGTCCCCCTGACAGGATGAAGGAGCGCTCCACTATCTGCCTCAGCTGCCAGGACCCGCACACACACTCTCATCACACACACACACACACACAGACGCGGGCACACTGGTTCCATCCGTATCCTCTCAGTGAGTGGGTTGGGATGGGGCTTGTGGCAAGGTGGGAAGCCCCTTTGCTGCTTGAGCATTGTGCGCCGACCATACTGTAATCAGTCAGCAGAGGTGAAATACTGCCAGAGAAGCAGATTGCAGGGATGCCGATGGGACAACTTCAGCTTGTCTAGAAACAAAAAAAAATCAGACTACCAGATGGAAAATGAGGATTTTTGTTGTTTTTTGTTTCATCACTTAGTTGAGAATTTCATTGCAGACGTGTCAATAAAATTCTTTTCAGTGAGACAAAACATTTCCATACTGTTACTTATTTTAGATAGTACAAGGTAGATGGATAGATAGATGGATAGGTAGATGGATAGATAGATGGATAGGTAGGTAGGTAGGTAGGTAGGTAGGTAGGTAGGTAGGCAGGCAGGTAGGTAGGTAGGATAGATAGATAGATAGATAGATAGATAGATAGATAGATAGATAGATAGATAGATAGATAGATAGATAGACAGACAGACAGACAGACAGACAGACAGACAGACAGACAGACAGACAGACAGACAGACAGACAGACAGACAGACAGACAGACAGACAGACAGGCAGGCAGGAACCAATCAGAGCTTATCTTCTACCTACATTCACAAGGTGACCATTAAACAAGACTGTGTCTAGTGCTGCTGTAACTGTAACTTCTGGTGGGGAGGGTTTTACAAGCTCTCTCTCTCTCTTGCCATCAGGCCCCAGGCAAGTGTTCACAAAATGTTTCTGTGAGAAACTGCAGGTTAAAGGTTATCCTCAGTGGTTTTACTCTGAGTCACAGACCTGCAAGGGAGGTTTCTCGCTTCTTCAGGGAGGCAAGTCTTGAGAGGTAGACTGAGTGTACAGGTCCTGGGCAGAGCGGGAAGGTCAGCCCACCACCAGGGAGCCAGCGTCGAGTCAAAATGTGCCAGAGTGTAACGACCACGTCGCCACGGGCAGAGTTAAGTAGTGAGCAGTCACGGAGTGTGAAAAACAAGCTGGTCGGTCAGGAGCAATAGGGACGCAACCTCCTCTGGTGCTGCGAGGGCACCAGCTCATAGATATAGGTGATGGAGGCCGCCAGTGGTTACCAGAGGCGGGAATACGAGCAACATGACTTGGAGACAAGATGAGCTCAGTGTGTGAGGCATAACGGACAAGATAACATTCATAATTAATGCTGCAATCTTGTTGTAGAATCAGATACATCCATCCATCATCTTACCTGCTTCTGCACACATAGAGCCAAGGGCATGCAGTAGGGGCACTTTAGAGCCCCTAATGAGCCTAAACATGCATGTTGTTGGACTGTGGGAGGAAATTGAAGTAACTGGAGTCCACAGTTCAGACAGTCAGACTGTAGCACAATCAAATCTTCTGGAAAATGCTCTTGAATTGACAAGACAAGTGGCAAGTAACATACTCTTTCCACTCTGCTTGTGCAGCCCATCTGTGGCTCATAGGACCACACTCACAAAGCATAAAGAGACAGAGAGGGGAAGGGAGAAAAATGTCTGTTGTTGTAAAACTTGAGCAAGAGCAGACGTCTTTCAATTAAAAAGCTGCAAACCCATTTTGCTATGTGGGACACTGGTGCCCAATTAATTGATATTGATGCTCGGTTAACATCATCTGGCACCGATATTCTTCACTTGCTCGTTAATCATTTCCCGTTGCTCCGGGGTTAGTTCTTCCTAATGTGGAGACTTTGTCCCTGCCTTGGATCAACCTATCAGGTTGGAAGAGCTGCTTCCACAGCCGAGGCTCTATTTGTTATTTTTTTGTCTTTTAACAGTGATGATTCTCAAGCTGTTTTTTATTACTGTGTGATAGATAACTTTGATGTTAGAAATGTCAAATCTGAGTAAGAGTAAGAGGCCAGACACGTCTTCTTTCGCACCACTAATGCTGGAAAACTCCACAGGGGACCTTAGCAGCGGTTTATTTTCTTAAGGTGTCATTAAAGAGGAAACACTGTTGAACCATTAAATCAACTTTTCCCGAGGATGTGTCTTTGGTAATCTCTCTTGTTTTCACTCTGTTGTCTGCAGGGCCACAGCAGGTTCTCAAGGTCGCCCCGGCTCTCCCAAGTGAGTTTGATGCAAATTTACTTTTCTTCATTGCTCCCTTCTCTGCAAAACGCTGCTTTATTCAATCGAATTTGAAGCGGGGAGGCAACGCGGTCATATTTCGGGTCCGTGCATGACTTCCTGGGGGCGTGGGGCTGGTTTTTGAAGGTAAAACCCCCGTGTTTTTCTGGAACATACTGTACCTTGTGCCTGCACGTGCTGTGGAAGGGTCTGAGCAAGGACTTCCCCTACAGGTTGAGACTCATTTGGAGCAGAGAGAGCAGCTCGGTCCCTCGAGTTAGCTCGCTAACTGGGTCAGTAGCTCTCCTGTTGGGAAACCTTATGAGCTACTTTTCTCACCATGCTCTGCATAGTGGTAGCTAAGTCCTCTGCTATTGAAATACTGTTTACATCCTTCGCCTCGTCTGTTCTTTAGGCCCAATTAATATGGAACCTACCTTATAGATAATAATACTCTGCATAATAGATGTTGAAAAGGACTCAATCACTGTCTATCAGCATTTTTTAATTAGTGGATTTATCATTTATATTTGTATTTGTGGATGAAACAGAGTCACCATGCTCATCTTGAAGCTTCTTGAAGTGTTTTTATTCAGGCTATGCTCAAGATCTTACACAATCAAAGTTGTAAGAGAGGAGCTCCCACAAAAGACAGACCCCACACCATAGTTGATCCTGGTCTTAAAAAGGAAGTTTGAACTTCTCGGTTGCTGCTTTCATCCTCCATCCCACTAATTTATGACTCTTGGGCATGAACCTCTAACCAAACCCAGACTAATGCTCTAAACAGGCACTCTATTTTATCAATTTTAGAGAGACATTAATGAAAGTAGTTACAGATGCCGTATGTTGTATTCGCTGTCTTGAAGGAACCCAGACTCCCTTCCATCGTGGAAACGAAGGGCGACGACCCTGACGACTCGTTCCACCTCTCTCCGGCGACTCGGAGCCGCCGCAACCTGCTGCTGCCCAGCTTCAGCAGCCCGGTGCGCCGCACCTCCCTGGGCAACCTGCTGGGGGACGAGCTGCGGCAGTTCAACGCCCTGAGGCGCTGCCGCTCCCCCAACCTCAGCCGCGGCGTCCACGGGCAGAGCGCGTCCCCGCAGCAGGCGGCCAAGAAAGAGCACAGCAGTCCCACGACCGCCCCGGCCTCCACCTCCGCCCAGGGGGAGTCGGAACAAAAGCCCACGAAGCTGCTCATCCCGACGGTCACCTGCTTTGGACCCCCCGACCTCAGTCCCAGGTATCAGAAACGCACAGTGTTGTCAGTGTTGCAAAGCGGAGTCAACACCTGGGACAGTGTCAGATACCTCCAGCGAGAGCAGGATACGGCATGCAGCACGTGGCTGTCAGAGCGGCAGAGCGTCTGAGGTGATGTGAGCACGGTGTCACAGGGAAGGACACCTAAAGTCAGGCTGCACAAACCTGCATCATCTCCTTCATGTAAATGGAGCGTATTTGCATTGCATATTTCAGCAGATGTCACTGCATTTCATTGCCAGAGCACCTTATCCTCCGGCCCCAACCATCTGTATTCATAATGTATCCCTAAGTCATCCAGTAAGTCCTGGATGTGGGTAAGTGCTGGTTCAGGGAGCTCAGGTGTCGGGCCCCTCCAGACCGGGCTCCTCTTCTCCACATGGGCCTCTGCCAGCAGCAGCTCTCATGGCTCATTCCTGGGTCGCCTGCCGGCTCCAGCGATAATTGAAAAAGTTCTACTGTTACATTAACTCCAGCTTTCCTCCTCCCTCCCCCCTTCCCCCCCGCCACAGAGTGGTAGACGGCATCGAAGACAACGGCCACACGTTCCACTTCAACGTGGAGCACAGCGGGCCCAAAGCCAGCGCAGGAGGCAGAGCCCAAGGTAAGCCAGAGCGCCACCAGCTGCGAGGGTCACCCGGGCGCCAGATGGCCGGAGGTAAACGCGGGAGCGCAAACGTCGCTCCTCCGCCGCCTTCTGGGGAAACGTGAGAGCGCAGAGGGACGTAGATGAGATGGCAGCGAGGTGTCTCCCAGGAGTCAGAGGACGTGTTAACAGACAATGGCAGGTCAGAGCGGGGCCGGACCCCTCTGACCTGAGCTTTCACTGGGGATCACTGCGAGCCGAAGATCCAGTTCAGTTCAGCTCAAGTGCACCGAGTTCACCTCTGTTGGATGAGTGCTGGCAGCGGGGAGGGTTGGACCTCTTAAACAGTGTTTTTGTTTGTTTTTTTACTGCAGCGCAGATTACAAATGTCGGCATTGTTCTCCAGATTGTGACAATACATCATAATACTACAAGAATCTCCCCCACACACTATTGTTTACTCTCCTCTTTTAAGAACATGCAATTGAATTAGCCATATTTCAATGTCAATACAAAATACCCCAGCAAAAAAGTGAAGATAAAATAAATAAGTACAAATAACACACAATAAACAATACATTACACTGAGTTTTCTGTTGTTAGTATTAATCTATATTTCAAATTTTATCTTATTCTCTTAATTCACATAAATTGTGCAATATACTTGATCCAACTCCTACTGAACATGATACATCTGACTCTGCTCGCAGTTATAGCAAAGCTGATACATTTGTATTCTCTAGCACAGTCATAGTGAGCCTAAAAGAAAATCAAGAGGCAAAATTGTCATGATTTGTCTTGTCGGATTTCCATATATAGTGTATAAATGTGGCGAGTGTGTGAAGTGTGGTGGGGTTTGGGGTCAGTTGCTCATGTCTGTGCCTCCTAACAGGCTGTGAGTTTGTAATTCTGATCTCCATGTGTCGAGCGCGTACAGTTTTAAACATCAAGACGGAGACATGCGTAGCTTCCTCTGGAATGCGGAGAGCCGTGTGCCACTAAGTCGTGTTTTCTTCAGACTGTTCGCAGGCCAACGCCGCCCTGCTGCTGGAGACGGAGGAGGTGAGACAGAGCATCAGTCAACTCAACCAGCAGGTACGGCTCAGCCCCTTCAACCCAAATTAGAATTGATTGAACCAAAGGCGGGGTAGACTCTACTTAGCTCCCAATCCCATTCATCATCTCCTCTGTCGGTGCAGATTTTTGATACGACTAAATGTGAAATTCAGGAAGCCTGAACGTTAGTGATAAGAAAGCACAGCCTGTGTGCTCATTAGGGGATTCTTTGTGAAGCAGTAACATCTCAGCCTTGAAAACTTCACTGAATTTGTACATGCAAACAGACCCTAACCGTAACCCTAAATTATAATAGATTTATCAGACTTATATGTAAAAGAATAAAAAGTTGTTACTTTTTCTCCTCATTGCTGAGTCCTAGTTCTTTGGGAAATTTGGTCACTTACCAAATTACTTTTTACCATTAACCACTTACCATTAATTAATGAATTACCAAACTTAAATTGAACAAAAGGGCGTCTGCCTTGCGTCTTGCTCCGTCCCCGCTCTCTAGATTTGGAGCGTAGGCAGGGTGAAAGCAGGTGCAGCGAGAGCTTCCAGATGGGCCCAGGTAGGTGCCGTCTGAAGCCGATATTAATTAATCAGCAGGCCTCTCTCTGCATTGCAGAGGATGGCCGAGGGTGCTGACTCGACAATGGGAGGGAGGAAAAAAATTCCGGTGACAGCCTTGCGCTACTTGTGGCCCGTCCCTGGCCCCCCCGGCTTCACATTTTCCCTCCTCGTTTGCACTTTTCCTGTCGACTTCCTCGCCCATTTGTGTCAGTTACCTCAGCCCGAGTCTCTGTGGATCTCACTCGTGCGTAAGAGGCCGTTTTGTGGAGTCATGGATGGTGAAAAAAAAAGAGTTTACTACTCTTTCATCGTCTGAGATTAAAGTTGTATGCTGAGGTGTCTCTTGCTGCTTGTTTTCTTTTTTTTGGTTGACCTCATTTGACAACAAAAATGATAGCATTTACAGTTAGTAGCGATGCAGACGCTTTTATCCAGGAGCTTTGAAGCTACAAATAGGAAGTCGAGAAGCAAAGATTGTGTATTGTCAACTGTCTTTAATGGGAAGAAAACACGTTTCCCTTGGCTTTGTTGGATGATCGCAACCTATTTCTGAAGATGTACAGCAAGTCCTGAAACATCTTCATATCCTCAATAATATATACATTTCAGATACTGAAAAGCAGCTGAAAGACAAGTGAATCTGAATAGACAGAATGTAACATCACAGTGTGTGATGTTAACTGAAAGTGAAGTTAGGCCTTCAACTGTGAGCTAGCAGTTTGGTGAAGTTACTGGTAACATGTTCGTGGTCGTGCTCCCGGTCGTACTCAGGATTCTGGCTGAAACATATAAGCCTGGATGTGTACATGCTCCATATATCGCTCCAGTTACCTCTTTACTCTTGAAAAATTGCTGTCTTTGCATTTAGCAAGGAAAGTAAAGCCACATGATCGTTCATGAAAGTGAGCCAGTCAGTGTGAAGTCTACATGATTAATGTCAGATTGGCATGAAAGACCAGATTAGTCCAGAAATGGGCCACAAAAATCCTACAAAAATAGGACTTTGCAAGCTTGCAAAAATAACATTCTTGATGCCACCAGAGGCCAGCTCCAGCCTTTGTGCAGTAGTTGCCAGCTCTTTTATGTGAGGACTGCTCTGTGTTCTCTCCTCAGATGGGCACGTTAAACCAGGAAGTATCTGAGCTCACGAAGGGCCTGCACCACATGATGCACCTCCTCCAGGCCCACGTGTCTGTGCAGCACTACAAAGCCTCCCTCCCCTCATACCCGTACGGCGGCCCCTCCTCGGCCCCCAACACCAGCATGCCCTTCAACCTCGCCCCGCCCTACGACGAGGGCTACGCCCCGCCCCACCAAACGCTCCCACCCGGGGGCCGCTGGAGCTTCGGCGGTGCCGCCGAAACACAGCCCGAGAGCCTCCACCGGCCTCAGTCCTGCAGCCCGCCCTCTGACCCCCAGCCGCCCCTGCGGATAGCCCCCTGGACCAGCCCGTCCCTGCTCAGCGTCAGCCCGGGCCTCCAGGTGGGGGGCGTGGCGCTCCACCCGGGCCAGGAACACCCCGAGAACAGACCTCTGAGCGCCAGCCCCACCACCATCAGCCAGTCCCAGCCCACTCTGTGCCTGCAGCCCCCCAGCGACACCGACGAGTACTCTTGCCTTCTGTCCAGCGGCTCGACGGGCCTGTCCACACGCAGCCTGCTGGACCCCTCCCCCAGCTCCTACCCCGCCCTGCGCCCGCCCTCAGACTCCCACTTAAACCTGTCACAGGCCGCACGCGTGGACCTGTGCGCCCTGATGTCCGCTCCGCCCTCTCACAACCCCAGCCAGGACTCGCCCATCTTCCAGCTGGAGGACTCGCACGTCTCCGCCTCCCCTCCCACGTTGGCAGACTCCAGGCCGCTGCGGGCGGACGCTCTGGAGCCCCACCTCCCCCTGGGCGACCCGTCCGCCATCGAACACACCAGCCTGGAGTGCCTGCTGGGGAACGGCGGCTCCCTGGAGAGCAGGGACAGCGAGAGCGCCTCGTCACGGAGGTCCAGCATCGGCGTGCAGACGCAGAGCACGGAGCAGTCGTGGTGCCTGGACCTCACAGACTAGAAAGTGTTGGGACCGGGCAGAGGACGTCAGGGGACGTCAGAGTTGTTACCGCGCAACAGTGTTTTCACAGACTGTGCTGGAGATTGTCAATGTGTGCTGTATTTCCCCCTCTTAACTCCTGGGCTCTCATATTTGTCAAACTCCACGCGACTTTACACCATTTCTATGCAATCGCATGTCATTTGTGCATTATCTTGGCTTTACTGAAGTGTGTCTTTGAAAAAAAAATAATAATAATAGCCCCACAGCAGAGGGGGGAGGGGTTCCAGTATATATTGTATATTTTTTTCCAACATCCTCAGAGCAATTTGCAGTTGATAAATACCTATTACCTCCTTGCATGGTAAAGTTGTTTATTCTTTTTCCTAAGGAAAAGGTTTTTCCAGACTCAATGTGTAAGCATTCTACATGACAACCTGCTGATTGTGTACACAGATAATGTATTTGTGAGGGTCAGAGAGGTTGGACGTTTTAATACAGCGAGGAACAAGAAAAAAAATGACATGCTTCACTCCGCATGTAGAAGATAGAGTATGTGCATTACACGGCATAGATTGTTTATTGTTTTAAAGTGAATGTTGTTCTCATTTTAACTTTTTTTTTTTTCTAATTTGAGAGTTCATCAGGTATCCAAATGTCATTGATTAACGAGGCACAGACATTTACGGTTTCGGTTCTATCTCTGGTTTTGAGATGCTGTTTTTTTTTTCATGAAGGCGTCAGAGATAGCGCTGTGAGATGTGTTTTAATCGCTTTCTGAACAAGAAAAACCTGTAAAAGCTTGAGTTGAAGTCTGTACAATTCTCTCAAAATCTCTGCTGGAAGAAACAAAATTAAATTATTATAGATATTTAGATGAAAAGTGGGTCCCACAAACTATTAGTACTGTCAGTGATTAAAAAAAAAAATCAATGCTTCCTGGGATTAAAAGGTAAAGAAAAGCCACTCATGATACTCATCAATATCCAGAGTATTCAGGAACTTTGTTCTTTTTGGATGATTTCCTCCCTGGCTGACAACAATAAAGAATGCAGAAATGTTTGACCGTGTCTTTCACTGCCGTCTCTCTCTTCGTATCATCTCCGTTTTTCCGAATATTAAAGAAAGAAGCTGCAATAGAACAGTCAGAATATCAGTGAGAAATCGATAATAATTGATGTGTAACTCTTGATTTTAATGTGGGCTTGCTGACCTCCTTGTGAGCTGTAGTTGTCTGACAGGCTGCTGGTTCTAGCCTTCTTAGTGACAGGAGTTTAACTTGTGTGGATTATTAAACTTTGTTTGATCGTGTTTTTATACACACTCCAAATCTGACCTGACCTGACCTGACCTGACCTGTGTGCGACCCTGAGCCAGGTGGGCTGCTCTTTCGATGTGGTCATGCAACAGTCATAAGGCATATGTCCCTTTATACAGTACCTTGACATTAGCACTGATATTGTTTGCTGAAGAAGCATCTGCAGAAGTCATACAAATAATTGTCTAAACGCCTACGTGCAGTGAGACACGTTTGCTTGAGAAACAGGTTGTATTCACACATAAAGTCAGCGATTCCACATCTCGAGTACATACAATTTCCCGCTATGAATTATGTAGTCTTAAGACTGTCCTAGACTAATGATGAAAACAGCTTTGCACAGCTGCTGCTGCTCCCAAATATAAAATCTTAAAATGAAATTATTGTTATTATTATGATTAACCTCACCCCAAACTCACTTGCTGTGCAGCTTCATTTCAAAACTGAAAGAGAAATAGGATCTGCAGCTGCTGTTTGTCTCACTCGTGGCTCTGACTTCAATTGTTTTTTTGGTTTATCCTCTATTTTTATTTAGGATGATCTGCCTCCACCCAACTAAGTCTGATTACATAAGTGAAAGTACACTGTTGGGGAAATTTTGCAGCCGCTTGAATGTTTACTCTGTGGTTTTATTTCCCTGTTTTCTCTCACTCAGTCTTTTCACAGTACGCACAGAAGACATCTCAAGACTCTTTACACTTACTGTAGGTCTGCACCAGATACCAATATACCATAACTAAAGACAACCCAAGGAGTTGTTTCATCGGCCATCCAAGAGGCTTCTCCAGCCCTGGATTCACCCTTTGTGATGTTGTTAGCATAGCCATTGTGAGTACCTGGCTGTTTTTCAGAGCCACTAGGGTCACCTGCTGGTCATCTGCTGTAAATGACCAATGTTCTATACTGAGGCTGAATGTGAAAAGTTTTGAGGATTCCTGGGAAGGTATGACCTCTGCAGACCTCCCCCTCTGTTTAGAGATGGTTTTTATATCTTGACATAAACAGCTTCCTTTAGTCCTCCGTCTAACCATCTGTCGCCAAGAACCCGCACCAGGCCCAACTGCCCAATTTGCAACCTGAACAAATGAAATTCTCCAAAGACATTGTCAGCTACACAAACAGCTCAACCAATCCCACAAATGAGCTGTTTCACCAGGTTAGGGTCAAGATTCAAGACTCTCTATTGTCATTGAACAATAGCTGTATGCACAGGGTATGCTTACAGTATGCCAGTGAGTGTATGCTTAAAAGAGTCTACTCATCTATTAAACAAAGGTCAAGAAGTGCTCACAGTGTTAAATCATTGACATATTTCGGCCCACAGTATTGTCACTAACGCTGTTCTTAAACATGCGGTGACGGTGCTCTCCTGTAAGTCTACATCCAGGCCACACCAAATGGCAAGTACCCAAACGACTAAATTAATAAGCCTGGGTGTGCATCTGGAGTGTATAAAAAGGAAAGGCAACCCTCCTCACATACTATTCCCCAACCTCAGCTCAGTCAGGTGAGATATCCGATACAGTCTGTATGTTCTTGTTAAACTGCTCTTCTGCGTAAAGCAGTTTGTGACGCTCTTCTCCAACTTTTTCAACAGGCATCAACATGAAGACTGTGATCGTGGCTCTCCTAGTGCTGCTGCTCCTCAGCCAGAGTGAGTTCAGCGGAGATGAAAATCGCAGATTCATTTCAGTCAGGATGGTGATATTTATCTTTTGGTGCCACCAGGTGAAGCGCTGAGGTGTCGATGTGAAGGCAACAGTCGGTGCCGCGATATCGCAGAGACCTGTCGTAGCCCAGACGACGTCTGTGCCACCGTCATCTACTCCCGCGGGTCCAGTACGATAAAGTGACCGCTCGCAATCGCACTAATAATCCCCCGACTCATCGATTTCATTGTTTGCTTGTTTCTTTGTTTCTTTCCACAGGGCCCACCTTGTTTAACGGCTGCCTGTCATCATGGGTGTGCAGTGTACTGAACGTGCCGGGATACGCCTCTGCCCGCTGCTGCAACTCAAACCTGTGCAACGGAAGCGCGTTCTACTAAACCCAGACGAGGGATTCAGCCGGGATATGTCGGTTATGGTACCATTCACGGTCAGACCATAATAAAGCAATCTAAACTTTCCCAGTGTGTGAGGATTTCTTTGGTTTTTTTTTAATTTGTGGCTGTAATAAAATGAGAAAGGACAACAGGGTGCGTGGTGGTGGGAGAGACAGACATGTGATTAAGATCAGAAAGGGAAATTGACATGTTTACAACAGCTCACATAAAAATAGCGAATTGAGCAAGTATATAACAGAAATAGGAAGGGAACATAGAAATATGTATAAAATATAATATAAAAGTAGATATAAAAAGTAGATAATCATTTATTATATACACAGACATGCATAAAATGAAAGTAAGTTAGTATAACTACACATCAATTTCATATGATTATGTGTCATTTTTTCATTCTCTTCTTTTTTCTGTTTTGTCAAGTATTCTGTCTGTATTGACTCTTTTGTGTATGTTATTGCTGTTGTTGTTTAAAGAAAGTGAAAGTGAATCACTAAAGAAAATGGGTAAAATGTAAACAAAAAAAAGAGGGTTGGTGTTTTGTCTGTGTTGCACTTATGCCTGTAAATAGTGCATTTCACACGTTAGGTGCAATGGAGACAGGCTCACTAAAATACATATAAATGTGTAGATATATAAGTCTATGTATTAAAAAACATTTACACCAGATGGGACATAAACTTAGCTGTATGCTCATGCAAGTAAAAGTGCTGTGTTAAATTATTTTCATAGTACAGTTCACAACAACTCGCAGTATTGTCAGTATCACTGTTCTTAAACATGTGGTGAGGGTGCTTTCCTTTAAATCTGCAGAGTAAGAGTGTGAGCTTTCTGTTTCTGTTTCCATGTGATGAGTTGCGCCATAGCGAAAACCAAAAAGTCTGATTGTGCATCTGGAGTGTATAAAAAGGAAAGGAAGCGCTCCACACAAACAATTCCCTGGACTCAGCTCAGCCAGGTGAGATATCTGATACAGTCTGTATGTTCTTGTTAAACTGTTCTGCTGTGTAAAGCAGTTTGTGATGCTCTTCTCCTACTTTTCCAACAGGCATCAACATGAAGACTGTGATCGTGGCTCTCTTAGTGCTGCTGGTTGTCAGCCAGAATGAGTTCAGCACATGCAAACCTTCAGCCTAATTTTACCTAAGACTGAGATGAAACGGTGGATTTGTTTACTGTCAGGATGGTGATATTCATGTGTTTGTGCTGCCAGACGAAGCATTGAGGTGTAACTGTGGAGGCCTGAAGCACTGCTCCGGTCCTGTGGAGACCTGCTCTGGCTCAGGCAGCCTCTGTGGCAGCGCTATCATCTACGCTGGACCTCGTAAGATTCCATGCTCATAATAAAGTAATCTTTCACAACTGCACAAATAATCCTCCTAATCCATTTTGATGTTTGTTTGTTTTTATTTTCCACAGGCCCCTCCTACTTCAGGGGCTGTGCGTCAGTGGAGCAGTGCAGGATAATGAACCAGCCGGGGATCTCGTCTATCTATTGTTGTCCAAATGACCTGTGCAACTGATAAATGGTCACCATCCCCTGTCAAACAATAAAGAAGCAATCTAAACTTTAACAATGTCTAAGGCTTGTTTTTTATTTGGAACTGTATTACAATGTGGTAGGAGAACAGGATGTGTGGTTGTGAGAGAGACAGACTATTAAGATGAGATGGGGGAAATTGTGCGGCTCGCATAAAAATAGTGAATAGAACAAGTATTTAATGTGAAAGCTGTTGTTTTTGAACTGCAAAGTGCAATGGGAAGTGGTAAAATGTAAACACAAAAATAAGAGAGTTGGTGTTTTGTCTGTTACACTACATAGTTAATAGCACATTTCACAACTATCTCTCAGCACAGATGTAAGACGGTTAGACGGTGCAGGAAACACATTCTGTGAGTTTCCTCACAAATCTGACTGATTAATCAGCAGGTGGATCAATAAGGTGGTTGTGGGAAATTGGCCTGTGTAAGTCACTGAGGTTTGGTCAAGTTCATACTTAATTCAGCAGATTTGCATCAACTGCTCATAATGCCCAGAAAAGAAGAGAAAAAAAAAACATAAACACAATCCACTTGTGGAGGTGGTCTGGGTGCTCCCAGCCTCCAAGGAGGCCGGGGCAGGGCCAGGCCAGGCCAGCCTGGGACAGCCCAGATACAGCCAGCACCGGGTGTGCTGATTCAGCTGAGCTTGGTGATTAGCCCACCATAACGCCCAGTGTGCTGGGTGGAAAAGGAGTGACAGAAGGAGCATTATACCAAAGAGCCATGCACCTGGACCTGCAACGGTGCAATGAAGAGCAGAAACAGAGAGCTGTCTTTAAGTGGTGTCCAAATGCTGGAAACCCAAGAGGTAGCAGGAAGTCTGCTACGCTACCATTTCTTAAACCAAATATGGACAATGATTTTTTTCCCCAGCAAACCATATGTTGTCAAACCATATTCAGGATAAAAACAACTGAGAGGTAGATGTACTGGTGGATACATTTGTTTCAGGACTGAGCTTCCTTATCTTGCTGTGAAACTGCATTCGGCTGTGTTTTACTGTGTCTTTTTCTGCCATTACAATAACACACAACCACAAGGGCCTATCGACTTTTCAATATGACTGATTAAGATGTTGTGTCTGATACAGGTCTGAGAGGACAGGGATGGAAACCTCGCGTTCATCAGAAATTTGCCCTGAGGTCGCTGATTATTTTAGTAAAGCTGTCTCGGTGCTGTGCTGCATCTTAAACCTGATTGAAAGCCCTCCAGGAAACTATTTCCATTAAGAAAAGGAGTTTATTTTCACTGAAACTATCTCTTCCAGGAGGCTTCCCCATCTGCACAAGTTCAGACAACGTGACATAACATAAAACATGTCACAGAGTTACACATTTAGAATACAAAATATGAATCTAAATAGATGAAGTTTGCATTGTTGAAAGTAATGGATTACATGAAGAATTTCAGGGCTGTAGTGCCCTTGGGCAAGGCACATCACCCCAATTGGTCCCCACCGTAAGTTATGATTGTACGTCGCTTTGGGTAAAAGCATTTGCCAAATGAGTTCATGTAAATGTAAATGTAAATGTAAATGTGAATGTAAATGTACTACCTCTGGGTTGATATCTAGCACAATCATCTAGTTCCACCAAACGTTGTTGTTGTAGTCATAATAGTGAGGTGATAATAGCAAACAATCACAAAGAGTGAAAATGTGACAAATTACATGATTTTGTAATCTATAACATGTGTAAGACGTAATACGTGAAATATGTGAGATATTTTAAAAGAAAAGAACAGCTGGCATGTGCTTTGCCTTCTACATTCGACTGTTTGAACAGTATCTTCAGAAAATGATTTGAAACCCTGTTTGTTTGTGGTTATTTTCTAATATAATCATAAACGCTCTCCTCTGCTGTTTTGCCTCTCTCTATCACATGATGCCATCTTGTGGTACTCAAGGTACTTGGACGTGTTGGAAGTGGCATTTCATGGAATCATCTATAACATAAAGTTGTGTTTACAGATTTCCTTTCTTTTTCATACAGAAATTGATCCTGTGAATAAAAGGGTTGTAAATAGAACATTTCACGCATATTAAAACAATTTCTAAGCACAGGTGTAAGTGAGTTAGATGGTGCAGCAAATACACTGACTGAGAGCCCTTAAAGAACACATTCTGTGAGTTTCCTATCAAATCTGACAATGATAAATCAGCAGGTGGACTAGCAAGGGGATTGTAGGAAACTGGCTTGTGTAAATCACTCTGTTCTGGTCAAGTCCAGAGTTATTGATACACTGGATTTGAATCAGCTGCTCAAAATGTCCAGAAAAACACCAGAAAGACAATCCACCATTTCTTAAACCAAATGAAAACATAGATAGATAGATAGATAGATAGATAGATAGATAGATAGATAGATAGATAGATAGATAGATAGATAGATAGATAGATAGATAGATAGATAGATAGATAGATAGATAGATAGATAGATAGATAGATAGATAGATAGATAGATAGATAGATAGATAGATAGATAGATAGATAGATAGATAGATACATACATACATACATACATACATACATGCATACATGCATACATGCATACATACATACATACATACATACATACATACATACATACATACATACATACATACATACATACATACATACATACACACATACATACATACATTAGTTATTTAAGCGTATAACCAATGACCAATCATAAGCCTATAACCTGACCAATCATCATGTGACCATGGCTCCCCTTTCTTTTTCTCTTGCTTCCCCCTTTTCTGGAGGCTCCTGTGGATCCTGGAGCAATAATCCTGAGAATGTCTTGAAGGAGGACTTCAGAGACAGACTAAACTTCCCAGCCTTCTCTAATGATTCTTCATTGGAGGGGTACAGGTTCTCTCTGCAGGGACTCATAATTATTAAAAAATGCTACAACTAAAACTGTGTATTTGTTAATAACATATAAAATATTCTTATTAATTCTTATTGATATTAATTAACTCTTACCATGTTGGACTATGTTTTTTGTTTAGATTTCATTTGCTCTCATGTCTTTCTGACATGGCTGGTGTTGCAGCTGAAAGAAACTTTAGAAAAAAGTGTTGACATTGATCAATGGTTTCCACTGATGCCAAGTGTGAGGAGTTTGGGAAATTCCTGTTTTGCCATGTGTCAAGACACCTTCAAACAGAGCTGAACAAATTCCACAATGAGGCAGTTTAGAGTCAAGATATAAGAATATTTATTGTCATTGCACAGGAACGTCCAACAAAATTAGGTACAATTGAGACAGGTTCACTAAAATACATACATTTGTAGATAAATATGTCTATGTATGTCACACTGTGGTGTAGTCGCCTCGTTTGGGTTTTCTGTCTAGGGTCATTTCCTGTTTTATTTTGAAGTTCTAACTCTCCTCTCGTTCCAGGTCACTTGCTCTTCCTCCTGTGTCCCCGTCTCCTGCAACTCCTTGTCCTGATTGTGTCACACCTGCCCCTCATGTATAAATAGTCTGGGTTTGCCTTTGTCTAGTGAGCCTTTTGATCCTCGTGAAGAGTGAATTTTTCTTTGGAGTTTTTTCCTCAACCCCGTTTAGATTTATAGCCTTACTTAATTTCATAACTGATTTTTGTTTTCCTCCTTCTTTTGATTTAAGAGACTAAGTGTCATAGATTATAGCAGAGCCTCTGTCTTTGAAGGAGGGAATTTTAGTTTGATGATTTTCCCCTTTAGTGGTAGGTAATCTTTGAATCGGAGCGTCCTTTGTTTAATGTTTGATGTTTTTTGTTTTCTCCTCTCTCTCTGGAGTGAGCTCAGTATTGATAACCTTTTGTTGATAAAGATTTCTAGTTATTTCTTCCAACTGCAGTGATTTTTTTTTTGGCCTTGGGTTAGATCAAGTCTTAGTTTTATACCCATTTGATTTCTTCCTCTGTGACAAGGCCTCAAGGGAATCCAATAAATCGTGTTTATGCTGACAAATCTCTGCATCTGAGTCCTCTTTCTAGTCCAGGCCTGACAATGTATAAACATATTTACATAAGACAAGATTTAATCTTTGCACATTCACTCTGTACACTCATTCCAGTAAAAAAGTCTGTTTGTCTATTAAGTAAGTAAGTCCAAAGAGTGCAGTGTTACATTATTGACATATTACAGCCCACAGCGTTGTCAATATCACTGTTCTTAAACATGTGGTGAGGGCGCTTGTGATGACGTGATGAGTCGCCCCATGGGCAAAACCTGAATCACATGAAAAAGTGATTGTGCAACTGGAGTGTATAAAAAGGAAAGGAAGCACCCCACACAAACAATTCCCTGCACTCAGCTCAGTCAGGTGAGATATCTGACACAGTCTGTATGTTCTTGTTAAACTGTTCTGCTGTGTAAAGCAGTTGAAGACGCTCTTCTACTTTTCCAACAGGCATCAACATGAAGACTGTGATCGTGGCTCTCTTAGTGCTGCTGGTTGTCAGCCAGAGTGAGTTCAGCACATGCAAACCTGCAGCCTAATTTTACCTAAACCGAGATGAAACGGTGGATTTGTTTACTGTCAGGATGGTGATATTCATGTGTTTGTGCTACCAGATGAAGCGCTGAGGTGTTACTGTGGAGGCGACGACAAGATCTGCACCAGTCGTATTGAGACCTGTGTCTCAGGCGACCTCTGTGGCATCGCTAGCATACACCCCAGTAAGACTCCATGCTCACAATAAAGTGATCATTCACAATTTCACAAATAATTCTCCTAATCGTCCATTTTGCTTTTTGTTTGTTTGTTTTTATTTTCCACAGTCCCCAACTTCGTGAAGACATTCAAGGGCTGTATGTCAGTGGAGCAGTGCAGGATAATGAACCGGCCGGGGATCTCATCTATCTATTGTTGTCCAAATGACCTGTGCAACAGATAAATGGTCACCATCCCCTGTCAAACAATAAAGAAGCAATCTAAACTTTAACAATGTCTAAGGATTTTATTTTATTTGTGATTGCATTACAATGTGGAAGGACAACAGGATGTGTGGTTGTGAGAGAGACAGACTATTGAGATGAGATGGGGGAAATTGAGCGGCTCGCATAAAAATAATGAATAGAACAAGTTTTTAACGTGAAAGCTGTTGTTTTTGAACAGCAAAGTGCAATGGAGAGTGGTAAATTGTAAACTCAAAAATAAGAGTGTTGGTGTTTTGTCTGTTAGAGTTAAATAAATGTTACATTTCACACATTAAAACTCTCTAAGCACAGGTGTAAGTGGGTTAGACGGTGCAGGAAATACACTGATTCAGAGCTCTTCAAGAACACATTCTGTGAGTTTCCTCACAAATCTGACAATGATTAATCGGCAGGTGGATCAATAAGGTGGTTGCAGGAAATTGGCCTGTGTAAGTCACTCTGTTTTGGTCAAGTTCAGAGTTATTGATACACTGGATGTGAACCAGCTGTTCAAAATGTCCAGAAAAACACCAGAGAGACAATGCACCATTTCTTAAACCGAATGACAACATAGATAGATAGATAGATAGATAGATAGATAGATAGATAGATAGATAGATAGATAGATAGATAGATAGATAGATAGATAGATAGATAGATAGATAGATACATACATACATACATACATACATACATACATACATACATACATACATACATACATACATACATACATACATACATACATACATACATACATACATACATACATACATACATACATACTCTGCAGGGACTCATAATTATTAAAAAATGTTCCAACTAAAACTGTGTATTTGTTAATAACATATAAAATAAACTTTCTTACTACTTTGGACTATGCTTTTTGACATGGCTGGTTTTGCAGCTGAAAGAAACTTTAAAAAAAAGTGTTGACATTGATCAATGGTTTCCACTGATGCCAAGTGTGAGGAGTTTGGGGAATTTCTGTTTTCTAGGAATTCTGGGAAAAACCAGATTGACTACATTAAAAAGTGATTGTGCAACTGGAGTGTATAAAAAGGAAAGGCAACACTCCATTGGAACAATTCCCTGGACTCAGCTCAGTCAGGTGAGATATCTGATACAGTCTGTATGTTCTTGTTAAACTGTTCTGCTGTGTAAAGCAGTTTGTGATGCTCTTCTCCTACTTTTCCAACAGGCATCAACATGAAGACTGTGATCGTGGCTCTCTTAGTGCTGCTGGTTGTCAGCCAGAGTGAGTTCACTACATGCAAACCTGCAGCCTAATTTTACCTAAGACTGAGATGAAACGGTGGATTTGTTTACTGTCAGGATGGTGATATTCATGTGTTTGTGCTGCCAGACGAAGCATTGAGGTGTTACTGTGGAGGCCAGAAGCACTGCTCCGGTCCTGTGGAGACCTGCTCTGGCTCAGGCAGCCTCTGTGGCAGCGCTATCATCTACGCTGGACCTCGTAAGATTCCATGCTCATAATAAAGCAATCTTTCACAACTGCACAAATAATCCTCCTAATCCATTTTGATGTTTGTTTGTTTTTATTTTCCACAGGTCCCTCCTACTTCAAGGGCTGTGTGACACAGAGTCAGTGCAGGATAATGAACGTGCCGGGGGTCTCAACTATCCGCTGTTGCATAAATGACCTGTGCAACATCTGGACATCAACCTGGTCACCATCTCGTGTCATATATATCAATAAAGAAGCAATCTAAACTTTCCCTGTGTCTAAGGCTTATTTTTTATTTGTGATTGTATTAAACCATTGCTGCATTGAATAAAAGGGTTGTATATAGTACATTTCACCCATATTAACCCTCTGGAGCATAGCGGTCACTACAGTGGACAACTACTAAAAAGCAGTTTTCTCATTAATGCATTAGTTTTTATAGTGGAATTGCCTATCAGCCTCTAGAGCGCTCTCTGCTGTCATACTCCATTGAGGTCAATTCAGTGGTCAGTTGGTGTAAGTGCAAGTAAATTTATTCTGAATCCATGATGGTCGACAAACAGCCACCCATACCGACCACTGCTAGTATATCCTGTCAATCCTTCTATTTTAGAAGTGCCCCACATGCAAAAAAAAAAAAAGAAGAAGAAAAAGAAAAAAAGAAAAGATGATGTATTAACATCTAAGAAAGCATATTATCTGTTTGGAATATGAAATTTGTATGTCCAATATGTAGAAAATTGCAATACCATTAACACAAATCATATAGTTGCTTCATTGTTTCTTGTGACTGTTTTGGTTACAAGTCAATGTATAATTGTTATATTTATAAGCTATTCTTTTAAAATATACATTTTTGTGCAGATTAGCTGTGGTTTGTGTTGTTATAATAATGATCGAATCATATTTTGTTGATTTTTATATATTTTGTATTTTGTATTTTCAAATGCAGCAAAGAACAAGGCAGCCTGAACAAAGACCAGGAAATTCCATCCAGCTCCAGTGATAATGAGTATAGTGACAACAGTGATGATGAGTGGCTGCCAGAGAACAGAGACAAACAGTGGTAGCTGAGGATGGGGGAGATACAGTCAGGATGCAGAATGTGAGGATGATGAGCGACAGGATGCAAAGGAGCTGTGGAAGGTGGGCACATGGCACCGAGTCAAAAGCTCGCTCTATTGTCAGCAATGATGCAAACATCACTGTCACACATTGGCTTTTTTCCCAACATGCTAATAAAAGGGCTTGGTAACACTGTCCTGCATTCCCAAATAACTGTGCAGACTCACAACCACCTGTTGGAGGTGGTTTGACACATTTAGGTGTAAGGTTCTTGGCTCTGAGGGTCTTGGTTTTCTTATTCAGGCCTAAACATTGCGCCTATATTATGTTGAACTTTCCAAAGAAGTATAGAAATGTTTTTCGAGGCATAAAAAGAAACAAGTGTTTGTATATTTACAATAAAACACAAGTTAATTAATTTTTACAGTAATGCCATTAATTTTGTGACCATTTAGTGAATTTCCTATTGAATCTGACAATGATTAGTGGGCAGGTGGGTCAACGACATGATTGTGGTCGTGTAAGTCACTCTGTTTTGGTCAAACTCAGAGTTCATGATACACTGGATTTGAATCAGCTGCCCAAAATATCCAGAAAAACACCAGAAAGACAATGCACCATTTCTTAAACCGAATGAAAACATAGATAGATAGATAGATAGATAGATAGATAGATAGATAGATAGATAGATAGATAGATAGATAGATAGATAGATAGATAGATAGATAGATAGATAGATAGATAGATAGATAGATAGATAGATAGATAGATAGATAGATAGATAGATAGATACATACATACATACATACATACATACATACATACATACATACATACATACATACATACATACATACATACATACATACATACATACATACATACATACATACTCTGCAGGGACTCATAATTATTAAAAAATGTTCCAACTAAAACTGTGTATTTGTTAATAACATATAAAATAAACTTTCTTGCTACTTTGGACTATGTTTTTTGTTTAGATTTTATTTGCTCTAATGTCTTTCTGACATGGCTGGTGTTGCAGCTGAAAGAAATAAAAAAAAGTGTTAACAGTGATTAATGGTTTCCACTGATGCCAAGTGTGAGGAGTTTGGGAAATTCCTGTTTTGCCATGTGTCAAGACTACATTTACATTTACAGCTCACTCTATTGTCAATATCACTGTTCTTAAACACATGATGAGGGTGCTTTCCTGTAAATCTGCAGCGCTAGAGTGTGAGCTTTCTGTTGAATGTTCTGTTCCTTGTTGCCCCATGGGAAAAACCAGAATGACTACATTAAAAAGTGATTGTGCAACTGGAGTGTATAAAAAGGAAAGGCAACACTCCATTGGAACAATTCCCTGGACTCAGTTCAGTCAGGTGAGATGTCTGATACAGTCTGTATGTTCTTGTTAAACTGTTCTGCTGTGTAAAGCAGTCCGTGATGCTCTTCTCCTACTTTTCCAACAGGCATCAACATGAAGACTGTGATCGTGGCTCTCTTAGTGCTGCTGGTTGTCAGCCAGAGTGAGTTCACTACATGCAAACCTGCAGCCTAATTTTACCTAAGACTGAGATGAAACGGTGGATTTGTTTACTGTCAGGATGGTGATATTCATGTGTTTGTGCTGCCAGACGAAGCATTGAGGTGTAACTGTGGAGGCCTGAAGCACTGCTCCAGTCCTGTGGAGACCTGCTCTGGCTCAGGCAGCCTCTGTGGCAGCGCTATCATCTACGCTGGACCTCGTAAGATTCCATGCTCATAATAAAGTAATCATTCACAACTGCACAAATAATCCTCCTAATCCATTTTGATGTTTGCTTGTTTTTATTTTCCACAGGCCCCTCCTACTTCAAGGGCTGTGTGACACAGAGTCAGTGCAGGATAATGAACGTGCCGGGGGTCTCATCTATCCGCTGTTGCAGAAATGACCTGTGCAACAGATAAATGGTCACCATCTCGTGTCATATATATCAATAAAGAAGCAATCTAAACTTTCCCTGTGTCTAAGGCTTATTTTTTATTTGTAATTGTATTAAACCATTGCTGCATTGAATAAAAAGGTTGTATATAGTACATTTCACCCATATTAACCCTCTGGAGCATAGCGGTCACTACAGTGGACAACTACTAAAAAGCAGTTTTCTCATTAATGCATTAGTTTTTATAGTGGAATTGCCTATCAGCCTCTCAAGCGCTCTCTGCTGTCATACTCCATTGAGGTCAAATCAGTGGTCACTTGGTGTAAGTGCAAGTAAATTTATTCTGAATCCATGATGGTCGGCAAACAGCCACCCATACCGACCACTGCTGGCATATCCTGTCAATCCTTCTATTTTAGAAGTGTCCCACATGTAAAAAAAAAAAAAAAAAAAAAGAAAAAAGTAAAAGATGATGTATCATCATCTAAATATGAAATTTTTATGTCCAATATGTAGAAAATTGCAATACCATTAACACAAATCATATAGTTGCTTCATTGTTTCTTGTGACTGTTTTGGTTACAAGTCAATGTATAATTGTTATATTTATAAGCTATTCTTTTAAAATACACATTTTTGTGCAGATTAGCTGTGGTTTGTGTTATTATAATAATGATCGAATCATATTTTGTTGATTTTTATATATTTTGTATTTTGTATTTTCAAATGCAGCAAAGAACAAGGCAGCCTAAACAAAGACCAGGAAATTCCATCCAGCTCCAGTGATAATGAGTATAGTGACAACAGTGATGATGAGTGGCTGCCAGAGAACAGAGACAAACAGTAGTAGCTGAGGATGGGGGAGATACAGACAGGATGCAGAATGTGAGGATGATGAGCGACAGGATGCAAAGGACGGTCAGCATGATCCTGTGGAAGGTGGGCACATGGAATTGTCAGTGATGATGCAAACATCACTGTCACACATTGGCTTTTTTTCCAACATGCTAATAAAAGGGCTTGGTAACACTGTCCTGCATTCCCAAATAACTGTGGAGACTCACAACCACCTGTTGGAGGTGGTTTGACACATTTAGGTGTAAGGTTCTTGGCTCTGAGGGTCATTGGTTTTCTTATTCAGGCCTAAACATTGCGCCTATATGATGTTTTTCGAAGCATAAAAAGAAACAAGTGTTTGTATATTTACAATAAAACACACATTAATTAATTTTTACAGTAAGGCCACAATGTTTAATTTTGTGACCATTTAGTGAATTTCCTATTGAATCTGACAATGATTAATCGGCAGGTGGGTCAACAACATGATTGTGGGAAACTGGGTCGTGTTAGTCACTCTGTTTTGGTCAAGTTCAGAGTTCATGATAATCTGGATTTGAATCAGCTGCTCAAAATGTCCACAAAAACACCAGACAGACAATCCAACATTTTTTAAACCAAATGTGGACAATGATGTTGAAACCAAACCACTTGTCAAACCATATTCAGGATGAAAAGAACTGAGAAGCACATGCATTAGTGAGCACGTTTGTTTCAGGACGGTGCTTCCTTATCTTGCTGTTGAACTACTGCACTTTTTCTGTCATTATAGTAACACACAGCCAGAAGGGCCAATCGTCTTTTCAAGATGACTGATTAAGATGTTGTGACTGATACTGCACGTTCAGGTCTGAGAGGACAGGGACAGAAACTTCACGTTCGTTAGAATTTGCCCCAAGGTCGCTGATTATTAAAGGAGTTCATTTTCACTGAAACTATCTCTTCGAGAGGCTTTTCCCATCAGCACAAGGTCAAACACAAAACATAAATCTAAATAGATGAAGTTGCTTTGTTGAAATTAATGAATTACATGAAGGATGTTGTAGTTTTCACATGTTAATATAGAACTATAGTGCCCTTGAAGGCATCTCACTCCATTTTCTCCCCATTGTAAGTTATGATTCTAAGTCACATTGATTAAAAGCCAAATGTTCGCCAAATGAGTTAATGTAATGTAAATGCAAATGTACTACCTCTGGGTTGTTGTCTAGTGTGATCAACTGCTGTGGAAACAACAAATTATCCCCAAACTTTGTTGTTGTAGCCAGAATAGTGAAGTGATATAGCAGATAATCTCAAATAACAGTGTCATATTCATACTGGTGTGAATATGGCTGTGGGAGAGTATTTAGAATACACTACTACATTAAAATGTCTTAAAGAAATGTGACAAACTACATTTTGAGTGAATATTAAAGAACAGCTGACTTGTGCTTTGCCTTGTTACGTTTCACTCTTTGAAACATGTTTATCCTCAGAGTATGGTTGTGCTGTTATTGTGATCGCTCTCTGTAACATGACGCCATCTCGTGGTACTGAAGGAGCTTGGACGTATGAAAAGTTGTTCTTACACTCGATTAAATAAGTTAGAATAAATAAAGAGTTGTGTTTGCAGATCGCCTTCCTTTAAATTAATACAAAACTATTTAATTTATGGTGAAAAAGAGAGAAAATGGTGTGAGTAATGAATCGTGTAAATTCAGAAAAAAGGCGAGGAAAGAGCGTGTAATGCTGTCGTCTGCAGATAACGATGGACAGACAACTAGATATATAGCTAAATAGACAGCGAAAGCAGAAGTTGTATCAATAAGTGAATTCATATGTTTTTATTTTCAGACTGGAAACAAATACACACCATTTGATTGGCTTTGACAAATTGTCACGTGACGAACAAATCCAGGAAGTGTTTTGGTCTCACAAGGCGGAAGCGTAAAATCTATTGAACCCTGAAAGTGTTTTAGGAGAAAACGCCGTCTGCGAGTGGCAACACGGTTACAAAGCACCTTTTGTAAGGCAAAGTGTGCGTTTTCCGTCACCGCTGGTAAGACCTTCCACGAGTTATGCGTTTCTTACTGGTATATTTTCCTGTTAGCCGAGGTTAGCATTGCTAACTAGTCTGGGAGCTAACTACCAGCTGGTTGTTTGTGTCTGGATCTCCGATCGGCACATGAACAGCCCTGCGTTTAGACTCTGAGCACATTTTACTGCGATCATTATGCTCGTATCTTTGTAATGGGTGTCGTTTGATATGATATAACGTATAAATACGTGTCCGCAGTAAGCTGGCGAGGCTGGGTAGCAAAACCAATGTGTTAAAGTCAGTAGCTATTGTCATTAACGAGAAACTGACACTTTTTGACTCTGCACCGTCATTGTTAGCACCTGACTTGCTAACCTTCTCTCACTCTGCGAACGGTGTGGTGCGTAAGAAGTGTGAGCTTGAATGCGACTGATGAAACTGTCACGAAAAGTGACACGGGATACGATGATGCTCCTGTTTATTTTTTCACATGTGGAGAAATGTGCTAGACAATAGATAAGATATAAATAGTGTGTAGTATGATTAAAAATAGTAGAAAAATGTATTTTTTTTTTAAAGCAGCATTTCTAACTATGAAATATGCCAGACTCAGACTTGTCACTAGGCAGTTATTTAACTTGCTTTGGTGATTGGTGGAGAATTCAGGCAAGGAGCATGACACAAGTTAGTGGTACTAGACAACAGTAAACATAATGGGTGCGCATGGTGTATACAAACCATTGATATTGTTTGTTTGAAAGCAAATTTGCAGTGTCAAAACCGTCTTTGTGTTGTTTTGCCTCAGCCTGTTTGATTTACTCACTGACTTCACCGCATCCGTATCTCCTCAAGGTGGACCGCGTTGCTCTGGACACTTCACCGCCGCCCACCTGCTCCGCGTCTTCCTGCTGGGAGTTTTGGTTCCTGACCTCGCTCACCATCAGTGCCTGAGAGTCCCGCGCTCACTCCCTGCCCCTACGGCTCGCTCACACCTGGTGGTTCCAAGCCCGTCTCAGGCCGTCCGATCCGGATCAGGTGCCGTCTCTGTCAATGGCTGGGCGTGGTGGAGGAGCGACCAGGCCTAATGGCGCCACGGCGGCGAACAAAATCTGCCAGTTCAAGCTGGTGTTGCTGGGAGAGTCGGCGGTGGGCAAGTCCAGCTTAGTGTTGCGTTTCGTCAAGGGACAGTTTCACGAATTCCAGGAGAGCACCATCGGAGGTAAGACGTGGGTCTCTAAGACCCCAGAGTCTTGAAAGCTTGGATTCTGGGGCCATGGGTGTCTCAAATGATGCGTTGTGCTGTTGGCCTTACATAAGCGATGAGCAATAACAGGTTCCTTGATGCTGGAGATAAGCTGCTGTCGAGTAGGTCCTAAACTGTCCCTTTTTGAGAGGCCTTTGAGGAACTTGAGGTCCTTTTTGATTCAGACGCCGCAAAAGTAGAGAACTGAAAAAGTTCTGAAAAAGGACTTTATAGTTGACGTGTTGATTCTCAAAAAAATGTCAGTTTAAATTTAGATTTAAAATGACAATTTCTTGTTGGACCCTTAAGCACTAGACCCTGTTATCGTGATTTTAGTCCAAAAATGGCTGTTGTATCAAATAATTCAACATGAAATACTGATTTTTGGTTCCCTTGTGATCTTTTCCAGTTCTCAACCAAATGTTTGTCTGATATGATCTGGAGTTAAGATTATCTTGTCGAACCTATTCAAATATCAGTTTCAGACTGATCTGACATGCTCGATACAGGCTGAGCCTTGTTTACTTGAGTCCCTGAAGATCTTCCCAGGAAGCTGGACTTTGAACCACGACTTGATCGCTGATCTTTGTGCTCCTGCTCTCCTCAGCGGCCTTCCTCACCCAGACCGTCTGTCTGGACGACACCACTGTGAAGTTTGAGATCTGGGACACAGCGGGTCAGGAGCGCTACCACAGCCTGGCTCCCATGTACTACAGAGGCGCCCAGGCCGCCATCGTGGTCTACGACATCACCAACACAGTAGGTTTCCCCTGTCGAGCGACACGCCGCGAACAAAGTAGTGGCAGCTCGCCACTGGAGCAGTTTTGTTGTACTTCAGTGCTTTACTGTGTATTTTCGTCCGTGAAGGTTAAAGACAGAAACATTTCTTTCTTGTTTAGCTTAGCTGACTCTAGGGCTGCAATGATTCATTGACAGAACGTTATATACCCGAGTAAATGTCCCATTGTCAAAGCAGTCTGCTCCTGGAAAGGAGGGTGGTGAAGGCAGTGCACAATCGAGACTGCTTTTCAAAATAGTGGGAGCACTTCACATCGTTATGGTGCCGCATCTGCTCTCAGCAGCTGTGAGGAGAGTCAGCTCCGCTTCCACATCATGTCCGTATGCTCACGATCCTGCTACCGCCATTGATAATATTTTTCCATCTGTGAAGGTTTTTTTGATCCGGGAATAAGGGCCCAAGGAGTAAGGCGAGGGAGCTACTCAGTTTGTTTTGGGTGCAGAGTTTTGGATGATATTAATCACGTCTCTTTGCCCCGGATCAGGACACTTTTGCCCGAGCGAAGAACTGGGTGAAGGAGCTGCAGAGACAAGCCAGTCCCAACATCGTGATCGCTCTGGCCGGAAACAAGGCGGACATCGCAAACAAGAGAGCCGTAGAGCTTCAGGTATGAGACGGAGACCGCCAGGATGCGGCGGGATGCGTCGCGCGACTCGCGAACAATGTTTCCGATTTTTTAAATTTTATTTATTTCTTTACGCCAGGAGGCACAAGCGTACGCCGATGACAACAGTCTGCTGTTCATGGAGACCTCGGCCAAGACGGCCATGAATGTCAATGAGATTTTCATGGCCATCGGTAAGAGCTGTGCTCCTCTGAGTCAAAAGTCTCTTCCCACTGCTTCCATCCATCCATCCATCCATCCATCCATCCATCCATCCATCCATCCATCCATCCATCCCCTGCACCGTTTTTAAGGGGCACAAGCCAACATTAACTCTCACACTCACACCTCAGAGCAGTTCAGTCTCCAGTCGGCCTTAAAATGCATGTTTTTTAACTGTGAGAGAAACCCGGAGTAAATATCCCACATGCAAAGTTCACACAGACCTGGAAGGTGTGACGCAGGTCATTCTGTTGTTGAGCTTACAGTGCTGAACACGTCCGACTGTGCTGCCTTATCACACATAATAAAACAAGGAAAGTGACACAGTTTCCCTGACCTGAGTGAAGCATGCACAGTTAGCTGTTTGGAAGTAGTGATTAATTAATGATTCCTTGTTTAGTCAATAAGATATCAGAGAAATTGCTCAGATTCTTGTCCAGCTGAATTTTCGACAAAGGAAAAAAGTTGCCTTTTCACATTTTGAAAAGCCAGAATCTGCCGACCTGGACGTTTAGTGCCAGGACTTTGATTTACAGGTTCAACTTTTGTTCTGAATGTTGCATTACTAACACCACGCTTCTAAACATTGTCCGTCCTGCAGCTAAGAAGCTACCGAAGAGCGATCCTCAGGGAGGAGCTGGACAGGGCGGGCGGACCAGGACCGGAGTGGATCTACAAGAAGCTGCCCCTCAGGGCCGCGGCGGCCAGTGCTGCGGCGGGTCCAATTAATAAGTACAGCAAAAAAAACAAAACAAACAAAGCAACAAAAACGAAAAAAAAAACGATAACAAAAAAGCGAACGAGCGTTGAACATCGTTTTAAGGACAGCACATAGGTAAAAACCCCAGAGAGGCAGGAGGGGGGCAGAGCCACTCGCCACCCCTGCACTTAAACTGAGATTACAGATGAGATTACCTGGATCCTCTTTGATTTAAGGAACTTTTAAAAAAAAAAAAAAAGAATCATAAGCTAGAGGGAATCGCCAAGATCCCTCACTTCTTATCTTCTGTCTTTCAACCCCCCGAGTATCTATCTACCTCCCTGCTCATCTTCAGCCTGTCTCAGTTGATTGAATTCTGTCTTAAGTCTTCTTTTGAAGGGAGTTGCTGAGGTCGTTTGCCACCCCACCCACTCCCCCACCCCCCTCACCCCCCCATTTGTTTGCGTGTGTGTGAGTGTGTGTCTATGTAATGTATTTGTATGTATTTAGTACATACACATACATGTATATTACCATTACTTTTCTACTCTTGTTGTTTCCCCTGTACATCACCTACCATTATGAAAACCACAAGTATCCAACCATCGATGCTGAAATTGCAGATGACAGAGGAGTTAATCCCACAGATCTTTGTCTCCTCGCAGTTTAGACCGCAGCATTTTGTTGTTTTTAGGGACCTGGACGACGACGCAGTTAAAGAGGAAAAAAAAATTCTCGGCTCATGGAAGCCGGTCACGATCCAACAGGCTACACATCTGGAGATGTTTCTGAACTGTGCAGCAGATGCAGTTGTTTGCATTCATTGTGTATTGATACCTGTAACACCGGAGAGTTGTTAGCCTTTTTAAAAACAGAAAAAGAAAAAAAGAAATGTGAAAAATGACTTGTAAATCTAAAAGGTAATAAATAACATGAACATTCCTTTGGGTTTTGATTTGTTTTGTAGCGACGTGGTGATGCACTGTCTCGATCGATATTGAGCGATATTGAATTTGCTGAAATAATGTTCCAGGAAAGCCGAAAGAAACTGAGGCCGAACGGACATCGATAACATCGATGTCAAATGAGTCGTGAGAACAAGGGAAATTGAATTTGAAACGAGCCTTTACTTTATCCCTTTGTGGCTGTTTGTCAACAGCAACTACAGCATTGGGAAAAAAAGCTATTACTGCAATGAAACAGTAAGATGTCGCTGGAAGATGTTAAAAAAAGCATATTGCATTGAGTCTTGTGGTAATGCCAGACTGGTATTGGGTTGCATGACCTAGGGATTCAGTTAATAAGACCTCAGTTATTTGGTGTTGTCTCTGTACTGCCTATGAGGGATATAAACAGCCTCTGTGTCAGATTCCAACTGAGAGGACCTGTTTGTGTGTTTTTTGGTTTTACATTGAAACAGATTAGAACCTGCTTGGTCATAGTATGGTGAGACTCCTTGCCATAGTGGACACCAAAGATATTAACAGCACTGTACTGAAAAGCTCCTCGCAATGTGTCACTGTTTTTGTTTCTGTTTCCTCATTCCTGGGTATGACACAAACATCCCTGTACAGGCTTTGCCAAGGATGGGATGAATTAGGTCAAGGATGTAGCCTCAAGGAAGGCATTGTTTTTGTACGTGTGGGAAAAGCAGGAGCTACGTTGTAAGGCTTCATGCTCATGTTGTAATGTGTTTTCAAGAGGGTGAAGATCAGCATTTTATCAGACCACTCTTTTATTTGAGAAATAATATTTGTTATTATCTCACACTGTTATGCAGATGTCAGGACATGTGGCGGCTGTATCAGCCTCGCTACATTCCCTAGTCCCCAAAAATGTGTTTATCCCACAAAAACCACTGCTGTGAGCTCCAGCAACACACCAGAATATAATACGGTCCATGAGGCTGATTGATTCTGGCTCATACAGTGAGAGCGGGCTGCCTTGATAAACACGTTTAATAGGATCTGATGTGTTTGTTTTATCGGATGACTCAGAAACATGTGGAGGTGTGTCCCCGGCTCTTCCTCCAGGCACTCACCTGCATCCTGCTTGTCAGCTTTGCAGCACCACAAGGAGCTCACACGCAACACGAGGTTGAGTCCGAAGCCCTGGACAGGTGACACTCAACCTGGGTGACACGCAGAATGATGTGTGTGTGTGTGTGTGTGTGTGTGTCACGTGATCGACTAGAGACCTGTCCAGGATGGATTCCCTGACTTTGCCCTGTGTTTACTCGAGATCAAACCCTCGTAACACTGTCAAGGTAACGGACGGATGGATGAAATAAAAGTCAATTCAACATCTATCGTCTGCAATAATCCGTCACCCGGAGCATAGACATTTTCGGGCACTAGGTGGCAGCAACACACTTGGCTCCGGGGTTAAAGGGACAAACGGGGCCTGTATCACGGTGCCTGTGCGGCTGCTCATTAACATGGGGGTCGCCGTTTTGCACCGACGGAGACGCCACTTTGATTTATCTGAAACAATTAGTAGATTAAACAGTTATTAATTGAGTTAGCATTTTAACGGCTTGGAGAAATACAGCTATCGGGTCGGTGTTTGCATTTGCATGCACATGCACATCGGCCGTCCGTGTGTGGACTGATGATGCAAAAAGCTATTACCGGCAAAGCGATGGGGGGTATGAAGACGAAGAAAAAAATCTGCCGCGGTGCTGGAGGTGTGCTCCATCTGAGCTCACCTGATTATCCCACAGCTCGTTTTTAAAGCCGGGGCTTCTCCGGGTTAATGCAGCAGCTCACTTGGCTGTGATGAGCAGTGGGTGACCTTTTAATAGAGGTGCCTGAAGCTCTGCGAGGTTTTCGAGTCTATTAGTTAAAGAAACTGTGTAATGTATTGAGTGGAAACCACGCTAAGGAGGTTACCCGAGTCTGATGAGGTTTAGAAATGTGTTGAAGAAAGTGGGAATTGTACGATCATTCCTAAGGACTGACTGTTGTCTCCAGCCAGTAGAGGCACACAGAAAATGTCTAGACAGTATATGTTTTTTTCACATGCCCCGAGGACAAATTTGTAAGAGGTTAACAGTTTTTACCAAAGGAAATACAAATTAATCATGTGAGTATTGAAAGCTGTGTCAGGTGTGTTAATTCTCCAGTCAGGTGGATGAAAATATTGGCCCTTTACTCACTCGTTTTACTTTTCCCCTTGATGGATGTTACTGTCCCCTCTTTTGCTGCGCACAGATCTGATGATTTTGTCTGCTGCGATTTCATCTCTGCGGCGGAAAAGCAGCTCCAGTGCACAATAAATCACATGCTTCATGTACGTCACAATGTTTCCATCCCATTGCCATTTCCAATGTTTTCCAGCTAATCTAACTGTTTTGTTTTGAATCGTTTCGAGTTCACTTTTCTCCGTCGTTCCAGCCTTGAAGTGCACAGTGAAGCTGGTGGATGGGAAGAAACAAGAAAGCTAAAATAACCTTTCTTGTTTTTCTAAATATACCAGTGCACATCTGATAGCGTACTGAAGATCGACGTTGAAGATTTATCAGCCAAATGGTCTTATCATTTAAAGTTATCCATTATTTCTGTGTTAACATTTTCCTCTGTCTTGTAATCGCCATCTGTAGCTGTGCAGTGAACGTTCTCATCATAAACCCAATCACAAAACTAGTTTCTGTTTCCGTGTCACTCTGGGTGTGAATTGCTTTGGCGTGCACGGCCCAGCGAGCGAATCCAAACAGGTACAAGGCTTCCTTTCAGTTCTAACTGACTTTATAAATGGATTCGTTCAGGTTTAACCCAGAGACAGGAAATGGTAATGCAGAAATACATCTGCTTTAGAAGGCTTCTTTGTGTCACATTCACAGGTCCGGCACGTGTTCAGTCTCTACGTAAACAACAGGAAGAAAACTACAGCCGAGTAAAGATTTTTACATCGGATGACATGGTGCAAGCTGTGTTTTTTTTTTTTATTTTGTGAGGGGGGGGGTTGTCAGCCTTTCTATTGTGGCTTTGATGCCTCAGACCTAACATTAAATCAGCTTTTAGAGCCATTCGAACACACACACACACACACTCTCGGCTCGGAGACAGGCTGCATCTCTGCCAAAAGCAGGCGGCTGCTCTGCTCACAGTAAATGATTTCTCATTTGTTGGGCTGTCAATCAAGCCATGTCCTGTCAAAAAAGGAACTAATTTCATACTTGGCCTCTGTGAATTATAATGGTGTGAGACCTGGACTGAAATTGCCTGCGTTCAGAGGAGGAGATTTGCAAAATAAAGGAAATGTGCCCTGGAAATAAATGCAGTCGCCAACCTTGTGCATTTTCACATTATCTGTTGTTTTTTGTGGCTGTGCGTCAAACGAAACAGGTAAAATGGCCCGGGCCCGTCGTTAGTATGGCATGGTTGTCATAACAACAAGGATTTTTGGATTAGCTTTAGTGCTGTAAATGTGTTTTTTTCTTGAGAAACTGCTGGCCCAGTTCATACAGGCAAAAAACAAACACTTCCAAATGCTTGCTCTGATGGATTCCTTCTATCTTGCTGGGCAGAGAGAAATGTCATTAAATACCAAGGGCACGGGGACACGATATCTGGATTGCATTCTGTGATTTCTGCTGATAGCGATGTGATGTGGTACCATAATTGTCTCTTATCTAAAATGAAACATCTAACCGTGTCGCTACCGCATAGGACGGATAGAGAAGAGCGGCCAGGATGGAGCTCGGCAAACAGTTGCTGAACAGATAGTGATTCTTTCAAATACCTTGCATTATGCTGCGTTGTATTTGGTGAGCGCCGTCTAAGCTGCGTATTTACACACGGTCTGATGATTACCTCAAGCCAAGCAATTGAGAAGCAAGTGGCTCGTTCATTTGAATGCTGAAGACAGAGCTAGTTCTGGTTACAAACCTGTCAAATACGACATTTTTCATATTTCTTGACAATAATTCGATGAGAATATGTCTCGGAGGTCGTCGTGCCTAAATACTGTATGTTAGCATAGCTTAGCACAAGGTTACAAGTAAAACACCATGCTGCTGTGCTGTTGAAGCTACGTAGCTGCCCGATCATCCACGGTCATCCTCATTCTCAGTCTCTGCAGTTTACACGTTTCAGTGTCCTTGGGCAAGATGCTGAACACAATACTGACCCTGACGCTGTGTCATGTAAGTGTGGGTGTGTGTGGCTAAAACTAGATGAGTTTAGCGAGCCGACTGAATGGGACTTGTGTCAGTAAAAACATTTTGAGCAGTCATGAAGAAGAGAACCGTTATTTAAGAACCAATTTAAGCTTACTCGCTCAGTTTAACTTAGTTTAGCATAAAGACTAGAAACACAGGGACAACATGTAAAATCACAAGTAAACAAAAAAAACCCACATACTCGCTGTGCTTGTCCTCCACTGAGATTTTTTTGTGTTTTTGTTTTGCCATTCAAGTCGATTCATGATTCAACTGAGCCTTTCAAACTGTTAAAGTTCAAGAAAAAAAAAACACCCTCGCTGGAAAACACAACCGGGTGTTTTGCTGATGCCGGGTGTCACGCCTTCCTGGAGTCAATCAGCCTTTCACCGTAACTCACATACTGCAGAACGTGAGAAACAAAATCTGAATGACTCCAACTGTGGTTTTTTGCGCTCTGGGCACTTCATCTCTGTGGAATTGTCACTATTCTGAGCCTCCATTACAGAGAGAACTGAAGTGGACTTACTGACATTGACCCTCAAGGACAGAGGCACTGATAGAGCCGTGACGCACGTACGAGGAACACGTCTTACCCAGAATTCCCTGTGATCTTTTACAATTTTCAGCTTTTGCCGTCATTCCCTTCCAATCATTAGCCCTACTCAGGAGTAATTGTGTTATTTGTTCATTCCTCCCCATGCTCAATTTGAAAGTGACGGCATATATTATTGGTTCGTTTGGCTCAGTGTCAAAGAGATGTGAAGTAATGCATGATAAATGAGCACTGGGACACAATGCGTCTCTGGCCATGAAAACTTCAAAAGGGGTTTGGAAAAAAATGTTAAAATGTGTCCCGTGATGTAGTATAATTTCAGCGTATGTAGGCTAATGGTCGTCAGTTCGTCACATCAGAAGAACATACAACAATGACCAACCAGGAAGAACAAGTCAGCCTTTTAGATTAGATTATTCCAAACTTAGAGGACATTGTGTATTTGCCTCCCATCTCTGTACCTCATCATCATTCATTTTCTTAACCTGTTTATACAGGTGTCACAGTGGTCGGCTGGAACCAATCCCAGAGCACAAAAGGGCAAATAAGAGTTCCTGATTGGCCTAAACTGTGAGACAGAGGGGGGCAACCAGAGTACCCGGAGAAAGCCCACACAGACACAGGAAGAATATACAAACTCTACACAGAAAGACTCCGGGCCTGACCCAGGAGACAAACCAACCATTAATCCACATTTCTCTCTTGTCCATTTTCTCTGTCTGTTGTTGCTGTATTTGAATTAAAACTTGTGCATAAATAAAAGAGAAATCATGATTAGATAGGATGACAAGGCTTAAATGACATTGTTTTAAGCAGTAAAAAAAATATGAACAAAATATTTTTTAAAAATCCAACAGTTTTGGATCAAACAAAGCATAGCTTAAAATCGAAAAGTGCCAGATACCACTTCAAAAATCAGGTCACCTCATGTCATAAAAGATGGCTGAAAAGGGTAATATTTCTATTTGGACCTGCACCTGAACACCTTTAAATGTGTCCTCCACAACAATAGATGCAAATTCAAGAAATCAGTTCTGTTTTGTGGCACAAAAACTGGCTCTTGCCGCAGCCACTGCAGAGCATATAACCAGACCTACTGTATATCAAATTGGGTCAGAAGTTGATTATTGTAGTCACGCTCAAATACTCTTTACTGCCGAGGGTTACGCTGTTCCAAGCTGTGAGCTGCAGTCATTATCTGACTCCATGGCTTTCACAATGGAGCCATTCTTCTCTCCCACATTCTCACTCCATCATTTGAAATGAACCACTCTCATCCTTCAAGTGCCATCTCAATCAAACTTTGAAGTCAAAAAGACAATGTGAATATTTTTCAAGCCACCCCCCCACCCCCCCAAAAAATGTACAAATAAATAAATAATAATTAATAAAAGCGTCGCCATGGCGACCAGGTGAAACTGGAACGATAGAGGGGCTGCAGAGCGGCCAGGTTCTCGACTGATTCTGTGACCGGAGGAATACAAATGTCCCTTTAATGAAAGCACTCAAGCTGATGATGAGAGTGGAGAGCCAAGCACAAGGAAAAAAATCTACCCAGACAATGAAGTCTACCCATTCCACCCTGACAACAGGAGGTCGAGTCCCCTATTGTTGGACCGTCCAGTTTGAGCGTGCATCGTGTGTGTGAGTGTGTGTTTTCCTTTTAACCCGAGCGGAGACATCAAGAGCACTTGATGAGCTGTGATATCTTACACCCTTGTCTCTGTTTGTGTGTGCATGCAAGCACATGTGCACCTTTATTTTTAGGGTGCCTGCCTTGCGGCGAGGTCAAGCAAGAGTGCCAAAGGACCTCAACGAGAAGGACATAGCTCAAACTCCAAGTATGTTTCCACCGTACATCCATCACTGTCCGGCTGGCAGCTGTGCCAAACCCACAGAATCAGGTTGGCCACAACACATGCAGGCATGTGTCCACGTCACAGCGGTCCTGAATTCATCTGCAGGCATCTGCTTTTGAACATCGCCCAACAATGTTAATGAGGGGTCTAAAGGGGGTGGGATTAGAGAATGATGGCGGGTGATAGGCCATGCAGTACACAAACAGGAGGAGAGGATTTGACATGGCAGAGTGATTCAATATTTTCCTTTGACCCCACGGCATATTTGTCTTACTCCAAGTGGCTGCTATGCGGTAGAGGGTCTTAATAGAACTGTTTATGGCTATACATTAGCATTGTTTAACACTTGTAAATGCCAAAAGGTGCTTACAAAGACTTTAAATGAGATCTGGCAAAGCCATATGATGTGTAATTGAACAGCTTAATCTTTTGATCTAAAAATTCCCTGCTGTTGTTGTGCTGAACCTACAGGCCAGGACCCTTGGGGCGACTGTGGCTCAAAGTATCCTTGGGCAAGACACTGAACCCCCCAAAGCCCTGTGTGAATGTGTTAGGGCTACTGGTTCATCAGACGAACGATTGAGGGTAGCTCTGCCGCCAGTGTATGAATGTGAGTGAATGAAGTGGAAGTGAATATGTAATGTGCTCTTAAAGTGGTCATGAAGACTGAACCATTACCTCTTATCTCGGAGACCAAAAGCAGGTAATTTTCAAAGAGTATCACCACTGATGTCACACGTACAATACAAAACCAGGGTTCACAAGGATCCGTTTCAGCTTCATTTCAGAAAAAAATAATTTCTAACAAGAGGAAGAGGTATTGGGTTTTGACTGCTATCTATTTTTCTATGGCAGATATTCAAAGTCCTGGCTTGGAACACGTGCTTTTACCTTTTAAAACAATCCCAAATCAATCCAACAAATCTCAAACAACTCAATTCAGAGTTAATCTTTTGCACTTTCCTGCACAAACTTGACAGCTCTTCCACTGAAATGATGTATGATACCTATTTCTATAATACCTTCTCATACTTGATTGCTCAATTCTCTTTTTTCTTTTAACAATATTTGTTAAATATGTATTGTCACGCACCAAAAGATCTTTATATTTGAAAACCCTCTGTATCTTACACAACTTGATGATCACACAGCATAATAATAATTATATAATAATGTTATAGTGTTGAACATTGTGGTACCATGAGGCCTTCGCTGCAGGAGTGGAACCAGATGTTGATGTTGTGGTTCACACAGCTTCAGAACAGCATGGTGTATGGCTTGGACATCACCATGTACATAGTCGTGAAGAAGGTCTTGACGGTGCACTTCTTCAGTGGTTTCATCAGGTGCCTGCAGCTTCATCAGCGGTGGCTGATTCCTCAGAGAGAGAAGACAAGGGTGTCCAGGCTTCATCTTTCTCTTGGCAGGAGGAGCTTGTGAGGTTTAAGACCTCTTTCTTCAGGATCCTGAGAGCAACACTTGCATGGTCTGATCCTGTTTCAGACTGAAGTGACTGCTCCATCAGTCATGTCCATATCATGCTCAGGAAAGCATCAACTTCACTGTCAATCGTGACTGCAAAGTGGGCCCTGCTGCTGTGGTCAGGGGCCAGTTGCTTGAGGATGGTTTTCCTGCTTCATCTCGGCTTCAGTGCATCTTCAAGTCTCCATGTTCAGTTGTTCAAGTCTCCAAGTTCAGTTGTTCAACCAGAAGTCGAACAATCTTGGATGCTGCCTCCTCAGTTTCCTGGGAGGCGTTGGTCTTGAAGATGCTGTAGTCCTCTTCAGACATGCTGTGGTTGTCGTTGAAGATGCTGAAGTCAAAGGCCTGTTCCTCCAGAATCTTCTTGACAGTGGTGATGATCATATCTATGAGGGGGTTGTAGGTTTCCTCCAGCTGGTGGTCTTCCAGAGAAACTACAACAGTCAGTGATGACTCCTCAGATTCAGTTGTCATGTTCTCAGTTTGATTCTCCTGCTGAACTGGGTCCTGCAGCCCTACTAACAATCTCACCATAGAATTTAGAATCACCATCATCACTCCATAGATTCCATAGAGCTTCATTGTGACATCCCAACATTCTGTTGACATTCTACCATCACCTCGACAACCAGCGCCACGCATAACAAAACATGTTGATGAAGACCATGGTCATGCATGCATTCATTAATTCATCTTCTTACCTGCTTTGTACACACTGGTGTCCCAGGGGCCTGCAGGTGCCCACCTCCAGGTCACACACAGGGGACATAAGGTAGGGAATACACCCTGGACCGGTCACAAGTCCACCACAGATTTTATTATATTTTTACATCACAGTTTATTATATTTACTGTTTATCAACTGTTAATAACATTTTACCATTTTTTGTTATACTGTCTATTTACTGTTTATCATTAATGCTTATTGTTTACTCTCTTTTAAATCATCCTTTATTTGCTGCTGGAAACGTAAATTTCCCTGAGGGAGTCTCCAATTAACGTTATTGTGAACACAGAGGAAACTAATTAATGAATATATTCAAAGCGACCATGTTGCTGATAGTTACAGTCTGAGGTTGTTTATATGGATATTTATTCGACCTGTCAGAATAAACACTTTAATAACAACAACTCTCAAACAAAGTTGAAGGACCCGCAATCACTATGACCATATTTTTTACAATATTAGGGCAGAAACAAGGAATTTTGTTACACCACCCACATCTTTGTCTGGCTTTAAAAAGTCAGTCATGCTGGTCTTAAGACAAATCAGTTTTAATGTGAAATGTGAAAAATGTAAAATTTCACATATTAAACATTTCAAGGACTAATATTAAATTAAAATTAGTCCTGTTTAGCCTTTCTCTCCTTTACCCTCTCTCGCTCTCTCACCCCTTCTCCCCCACCCCTCTCTCTGTCCATCTCACTCTCTCTCTCTCCCGCCCTTACTTTCTCTTTTCCTACATCTTCCCCCCTCTCTCTCTCCCTCTCTCTCCCCCCCCCCTCTCTCTCTCTCTCTCTCTCTTTTGCCCTCCCTCTCCGTCGTCCTCGCGCTCAGCAGAGTTGGTATCTCACTCGCGCAGGCGGCTCAGACACGGCGCGCGCACGCTGAAACCTCCTCGCTCTCGGGACTGAAAGTACTTCGCGCGGCTGAGCTCGCGCCGCAGCCGGTCTTCGCCGGAAATGGACAGCGGTAACGGAGCGCCCGTGACGCCGTCTCACACAGGTGAGCGACCCGCCGTCACCGGCCACACGTCCAGACCGTTCAGTCTGTTTTGTTTCCCAAATCAAATCGTGTTTTCATAAGCTTGGATTTGTGAATGGGGCAGGAAAGGCGGTTGAGAAGAAGAGATTAAAAAAAAAGACTTAGTAACTTTAATTCTGTGTAAGTGGGGTTTTTTTTATTCTGACTGGCTCTTGAAGCAGGTAAAACATGTTCCAGGAAGCTGAGAATTGACATTAAGGTTTTTGAAATAATATTTTCTAGAGTTTCTGAGGCACAAAATGGAAGTTATTGATCATTAGAACAGGCTCTGCCTTATTCTTCTCAGAGTTTCTTTGCCTGTTGATGAAGGTCAAATGTTTTCAGCTCGGTTAATGAATGGAGTAATTATTTGAACCCTGGGTTCCCAGGGATCTGTTGGCTTGGTTTACAAAAGGCTCAGTCAAGGTGTGACTGCCCTGTTTGTATTTCATATGTTTATGAATTTCTATAAGTTGTACTGTACTGTAGTTATATGTGCGGTTACTCTGTGGAGGAAGGTGCAAATTAGAAAGAAAAAAAAAGCTTTAACAGTGGATGCTACAAACAGCATATCAGCTTGTTTTCCTGGTTTCTTTACGGCCATAAAATATCAGTGTTTTCTTACTCCAAGGACCAGACACATCTAGGGCGACTGTTTCTCAGGTGTCGGAGTGTGTTGCACATTACTGGCATTGGCTGGTGGTTTGAGACTGAATAACTCCTTGTGAGTACCTGTGACGGAAAGCAGAAGCAGGGATTTCTGGTTCTACTTCTGCTACACCTTGAAAGGGACAGAAAAAAAACTCTGTGAAGGTCAAAACTATAGCAGTGCTTGAAGTGTACGGACCAAGCTTATCGTTAGAACGAGTTGTTTTGTCTGTGCAGGTGCGTCATTGCTGATGTCATTCCACCCCTTATCTTTGCGCCTTAGTGGCGGTGTCGGGGGTCTGCTGGAACCTACCTGCAGCGCACACTGGGTGAGGGCAGGGAATACACTCTGGACAGGTTGCGGGCATATACCCACACACACTATTTACTGTCAGACCTGGGGGAAGATTTGCGGCCTAAGCATGCATTGTTTTTTTGGACTGTGGGAGAAAATTAGAGGAACCCACCAATACATGAGGGAAATATGCAAACTCCATGCAGAAAAGGCCCTCCATCTGACCAGGAATGGAACCGTAACCCTTCTATGTTAAGTAGTATTATGTATTCTAATGTTCCTCCTTGAACATAGGCACTAACCCAAAGATTTAGCAGTAAAATGGAAAACAGTAAAAATGCCGTCTTCTGTAAAGCACACGCATTTGAAAAACAAAAGCATCCACATCACTGTCATTCAAGGCGGTGAAAATACTTGCATTCACAAGCGGGGATTACGTATTATTTGGTAGTCTTTCTAGATAATTAATTGGTTTCAGGGTAATTAAGTAATTGACTTAAAGACAAACTGGCCACACTGGGCCTCCCAGGGAGTCAGCTTTGCCTGTGATATTTCAGACAGTTTCTCTCTGTAGATGTGTGCGGTCTCCCTGTCATTACTCTGAGTGTTACCATGGCGTACTCACTAGCTACTCAATCCAGGCAGAGCAGACCCACTTTAAACACCCAGCGCCGGCCACATCATCATCTTCTACATCCTCTTTAAATGACCTTGCTCTCCTCCGTGTTCCCCTCCGCGTCAGCCTCAAGCCTAAATGGCTCCAAAATGACGGCCGCCCGCCTGCTGCCTGCGTGCCTGCCGAGCGCCGCCGCATCGCCAACGAGGTGTTCTTTCCAACTGCATGCAAGCAGTCATTTTCGCTGCGAACAAAAGGTCCTTGATTCATCAAATCCCGCACCTCCTACTGCCCACTCTCCAGGGCGATGCTGTAATTTTCACTAGCGCTCCCCCCAGTGCTGCGGTGTGAGGCTAGGTGAGGTGTTTTTTTTATTTATTTATTTTCTTTTTATTCTTTCTGTAGCAGTGGTGATTGAGTTGGGCTTTAAGGTGTGTCCACATCTGGGAACGAAGACCACAATTCTAGAGTCCGAAACAAAAGCGATGTACATTTTTCCGAGACGTATGGAACAAAGGAGATAACGGTCGATGATGGCTTGCTCAATAGTTCTCTTTGTGAAGGCTGCTTGGAAAAAGGGACAATCACGACGCAGCTCAAGTGCACCATCTCTTAAAGGCAATCACAGCCACTGGAAGGATTGAATGGTTTTGCAAACACACATCTAGTTAGCTCTCAGAATTTAAGCAAGTTGAAGTAATTATAGTGTGTCCAGTGGTTTGCGGACAAAAAAATTCTCAAAACCTGTTAATGAAGAGCTCCAGGTAGCCAAAGCTTTCTGTATGACAAAATATGACAAAATTATCTATTTTTTTTAAGTACAGCTAACATTGCTTCAAATGCAGCAATTAAACAATTCACATTTCATGCATAATGTAAACTCAATGTGCTTTACAGTGGTTACTGCATTAAGGTTATGTAGTAAGATAGACACCCCTGCCTTATATGTCCTCACCAAGGCTGAGGAACAAGTCCCAAGAAAACTCAGCGAGGGGAAAAGAAGGAAGAAACCTCAGGGTGACCTGGGTGATCCTCACCCAGGACCAGCAGGGGGGCACAAACAGAGCAGTTTATAATTTGCAGAGTACACATTACAGACAGGGGACAGATAAACAGTGTAAATTAAAGCACATAGGTAGCAGGTAACACATTTAGGATGGACAGGCAGTTGTGCACTAGTGTGATAGTGGAGCATTTGTACGTGGTTGTATTGGTGCTTTCACTTAAAGGGGACCTAGAATAGCAGAATGGAGTATTCAGCCTCGCTCTCTGGTGTTAACATAGAGCTCTGGCACCTTTTTTGTCGATGCCATATGTAATGCTGAATCTGCATAGGTCATGCTCATCTGGCAACCACAAGTAGGCTCTGAGCTGATTGGTTCATTTGCCTGAATGGAAACATGCACATGTAAAGCTGTTTTGGAGATGGGGGAGTGTTGTAGTTTGTGTTACGCATATTGAGTTTCACATTTGGTTAGCGTCACGTTCAATATTCCAAATAAATACGTGAATGGAGACATGATTATGATTGTGGACCTGTCACATATCTTCAGCCAGAAATACACGTATAGACCTTATTCAACAAAACCAAAGTAAAAGTAGGTTTTCATTCTAGTTCCCATTTTCTCAGAAGATCTGAATAGTAGACTGTAAATCCAGCAGTGGCTCACATCCTTCATCGTCCTGCATCTGGCGCTGAGTCACATTCCCAGATTACTTCTATCCCAAACACTGGTGATGAAGTTCAGTGACCAGCCTATCTGCCTCTCTCTCTTAACTTTCTCTCCCACCTCAGTGCATTCTCCTCTGTACTTTGGCATTTGGCTGCTGCCGTCTGTCTCAGTAAAAACCATCAGCTGTGAAATTGAGAATAATCATGTGGAACGAGATTGGGATGGGAGCAGCTTGAGCTCCAGCCCCTTCACTGTCAATGCACTCATGGCTCCTGCTGATAAAGTCCACCAAGGATTGAACAGTCACCCACAAAACATTTATTTTTTTACATGTCAGGAATATTACTTCTTCTCATCAGCGTGACCTGGCATGAAAAAAGGTTTCTCTACCCGACTCTTGGGCCCTCAGTGTCATCGGTTTTGTATTTTCTGTAAAGAAGTATCCCATGTGTTATCTCGTGTATTTTTTATTTTTTTTGCCATGATTAGATGGATTGCTAGAGAGAAAAAAACAGGCCTCACTCATTGTACATGTTGTAATCATTCTCTAAATTACAAATTACAAATCAAATGAGAAGGTCGAGTGTAATGCATCATAATTACAAACATGTCACTAAAGTCCCTGTAGAAATAATATGTTGAAGTGCTGAGATAATCTGATCCAGTATTGTGCTCAGAAAGTGAATCATGAGTTTATTTATCAGACATGACTTCCTATTTTGTCTTTGTAATAACCTTTTCTTGACATCCTGAATAATGCAAAAGATATTACAGGGAACAGGCGACCTTTAGGTCGCAGTTGAGTGGCAAAGAATAACATTTGTATTGCGCACATCCATTGCTGCATTATAACAACAATAAAACAACCTCGAAAGGACTTCAGAGTTTGAAGATGTAAAAAGAATGAACGTGATTTAACCTGCAAGATGTTCTCTTAAACTCAAAACAAAAGGTGACATAATGTTAAGTGAAAAAGAAATATATATATTTGTTGTTTTTGCTTCATTGTCATGGTCTTGAACTGTTTTAGTGTGAGATACAATTTATGGAAAATTGATAAATTCTGTAATAATATGATAACTAAATGCACATTGTCAATCAAGCCTAAATGAATAGTTAGCATGGCTTTGCAGCATATTTATCCAGTTATTCCTTACCTTCCAAGTCTGGATGACAGTTGGGTTTCATGATGCTTTCAAAGGCAGCCATGCATTGCAAATTCTTCATCCTGCGGTAAATTGCTTTTTTTTTTTTTGCTTTTTCTTCAACGTGCAGATGGAGTCCAGCATCTGCTCTGTGGCGTCCAGGACTGCGTGTCTCAAATCAGTATGGTTGGTTCACCAATAGATGGTGATTTTTAGATGGAAGGCTAGTTTATTTCCTTTAGCAGATAATCTCCTGGTGGTTTCTCATTTAAGCGGTTAATCATTCGGTCAGTCACATCTGAGAATATTGTGGCAGACTAGCTTACATTAACCTTCTCATGCTAGAGGAAAATAATCATTGTTTTAATCCATACGATTCAGTCTGTTGATTCTTAGTTAGCTAGTTTAATCAGTGTGTCAACATGGGCCTGTCATTTTTAAATAATGTGACACTAGCATGAAATATCGCATTATTTTCATGTTGTTTTTGAGAGTGAGGGGTATTTCAAGCATATATGTGTTTTGTCTTTTTTCTTAGAACATCTTGGTAATATTTACTGTCCTGTGGGTAAGCCAGAGCCAAGAATATGACGATTCTTATTCAATTAGACCCAGTTTCTTTATGAATATTTGTTTTGTAATTGCCACTAAAATAATACGTACTGTGGTGGTGTAACGGACACATACTTCCCAGGAAACAGATCGTTGCTGTTTTATTTTGTCCACATGGATATGAGGATTGTGTAAATATCCCTAACAAGGTGGAATATTTTCACAGCCGGTTTCATAAATATACCAAAAAAACTGTTTAATTTTAAATCCAGGAGCACAACTAATGCGCTCCTAATAGTCGATCATGTCAGTGTTTTGATAAAATGCCCACTGAGAGAAACAAATAAAATCCCCCTCTCTGTGCAGTCTTCCGGTAGCATCTTAATGACACAAATTTCTGAAATAATTGGAATTTTCATAATTTGATATTCGTGCTAGAAACGCGGTAAGGGAATCTGCGGAATAACAAACAACCACGGCGCAGCCTTGCACCATGCCGCCTTATCACGATAGAGTAACAACAGATTGCTTTTCCAAACCCTCCCCTCTGAGCCTGCTCCACCTCAGTCACACTCGAATGGATTTTTGCTTAAGTCCCCATCAAAGACGTGATGGCTCTCGGGCTCTGTCATTACAAGTCAGGTGACAGTCTCCCTCACAGTGTGGCAGCTTAGAGCTGCCTCTGGGCTGATAACTGTGATCTTTATTTGGTTGCTTAGAGGTGAAGACGGGGCAAAGCCATCTCCCCAACTCTATACTGATCCTCCAAACCCCCCACCCCCCACCCCCCACCACCACGTCTAGACTGCCAGCATCATGTCACTGTCACACCCGTGTTTATGCGACGCCGAAGCTGTGCTGTGATGCGGCTTTTTGTGTGTGGGAAAAAAACATTCCTAAGTGGAGAGAAATGATTCAAGGTGCCGCATAAATGTCAAATGCCCTCAACGGATCCATACACTATATATATTGACAACAGAGGCTGGCCAATACGGGCTGTAATAAACTGGAAACAGAGGACAGACAGGCTGTAAGTTAGGTACAAGGTAACGCCCACTGTTTGCAGAATTCCCCACACTGACAGCATGAATCGTGCCCTTTGAGGACGGATCATCAGCTTCCCTGTGGGGCAAAGCGAAACACTGCTGGACTCCTGGAAATAAATCTGAAACAACATAAATGCTTCCTGTCAGCAGAGGCGCTCAGTAATCTTTACAAGACACAAATATAGACACGTAACCTCTTCCTTATATACAGGAAAAAGAGGGCTTTTTCCAATTCAGAATGTGTCAAAGTGTACACTGTTGCAGTATGTGCACATAACACTGGCTGTGTCTGAAATCACCCACTCATTCACTAGTCTCTTCTCGCTACGGTATCTCTGGAGGTCTATAGAGAAGACTATATAGAGAGCTCATTGGTAAAATGGAAAAGACTGTTTCGGACACCTTTTAATTACATTCATTCTGTCACATTAATTAAAATGTGCCAAATCAATCGTCTGGAACAATGTCAAAACAGACTCCTGGGCTGTTTACAGAGCAAAAGCCATTAAGCAAAGGTCTCAGTTTCTAACTATCTGTTGCCTGGCTGAACCAGTGCATCTTGTTTATAAATAGGAGGTAGACCTTCAGCGAAGATTTTCAACAGCTTGCCGGTATCTATTTTGACACCAGTGCGTGTCAGGTCCAAAACGTGTCCAACAATTTACATTGTGAGAATGACTTTGGACAGAAACCTGCCAACAAAGACAACCGGGGTGAAGAATTTCAGCCGAGGACTGTTCGACTGTCCTGACAGTGACACATGAGTGTGAACATGCGTTGGCTATTGGAGGGAATGGCAGAGCGGCGTGGGGTCACAGCACTTCCAGCTTCTTGGCCCATCGGGCTTCAGGCCCTCGATCAGTTGACTGCATTGTGCTGATAACACAGTCGGAAACGGCATCTCAATCACTGGCGCCCACCTTATCTTAAGCCGCCCCCGTCCCTCACCTTTCCAAATGCATCTCCGGGTCGCTTTCTCGCCTCTTCAGAAACATCCAGGAAGATGCTAAATGTTTTCATGAACACTGAGACTGAATGCCAAGAAGAAACTCCACGTCCGTTTGGAGGGGAAGCGTATGCCTTCCATGCAGAGTAATAGCAGGAGGTGGGTAGGAGGGAACGTGGAGGCAGGGATGACTAATGACGATGACTAAGAGATGTGTTTGGGGTGGTTTTCCGTGTCACTTGTCTGGCTCATGTCTAGCATAAAAGTTGATAAATATATATTGTGTGAGACTTCGATGTGGCTGCCAGGTCTTTATATAGACGACACCTTAAAGACTTCACAATGGGAGATAAACAGTAGGTGGAAAATAAAGGATTTCCCTCAAATAAAGGCTGGCGGAAACTGTAGAATTGTACTGTGTGATAACGCCATTATATAACCATCTAAAATTAGTTTTAGAAACGAATCAGTTATGGCAATCACACCTTTAGCGCTAGAAACACCGAGAGGTATATTTTAACAGATAGAAGCTAATCAAGACCCATTCTTACTTTCCAGGTCTCCAGTGCATTTTGTTCTCGTTAGTGGCAGCCATGTTCAGCACTGCAGCGTTTTGCAACATGTCAGAGGAAATTAGAACGTGCCAGAGAGAGAAATTAGAGAGTTCACAAACAGCAGCTTTGCAAAAATGCATGGATCCATTGAGAAACATTGCTAATTGTTATTTGAAAGGGATTAGTGTGTGAAACATTCACAAAAACACCTTCTGTGGGGGTCACATCAGCCGTTGCTAATTAACTATACTTTCCTCTGTCCCTGGATAAGAGGAAGACGAGGAGCCAGAGGATCGTCCACTCTGTGATACCGTTGTACAGTCGCGATCTGAGATTCAAGCGAATGCAACGACCAGACGTCTGAGCTTATAGATGTGGCAGCTTTGACCCAGAGCCTAACTACAGAAAATGACCTTATACTACTAATACCGCATCACTTAATGTCTCTCGAAAAATCGTGCTTGTGTCAAATCTTTACACACTGTGTGCAGAGAACAAAAGATCTGGCTATTTTGTTGATTCATGCCTACATGGATTAGTAATTATTCAGCCAGACCCCGGGTTAAATTAGTCCTCACTTCAGTGAGAAATGCTGCGCTAACAGATAACACAATAAAGAAACCCAGAAGCAAATCATTCCAACATTAACTGTAGATAAGATCGCTGCTCTTTCATGCCTCCATTCCCGGAATCATCCATCCTCCAGGTTCTTATCTCCACTGGCTCGTATTGGAAACCTGACAGGCTAAATTGAATTGACTTTTAATTAGGAGCACTCCCTTGGTAAAATGGGTTTAATTGCCTGAATTATCTCTCTGGTTTCTTAAGGTGATGGGCCGAGGAACACCTGGATAGCTTTATTGTCATTTATGTTAATTTGAATCATATTCTTTTGATTTAACTTGTGCATATAGATCTATATCAGATGCGAGAATTTCACAGTCTTTCAACATAAAATGCAGAGGTTGTGATTTATATGTGACCCCAGCATTATATAGATGGTTCACATGTAGTCAGGCTTTATGCCTCTTAAATTATATTCTTTAGTGGCTGTGTTTACCCCCTTTCATTTGGTTTGTATTACAGTATGAGAGAGCCTCCAGGTATCTGACCTTGTCTCTGCACAGCACCAACACGCTATGCTTGTGTTTACATTCTTTCATTTATTGTACTATTTATTGTACAGGGCTGAGACTCCAGTAAGCAGGACTTTTACGGACCCAGTCTTCAATTTTAGCTTTTTATTATTTCAATTGTCCCTGTTTAGGAAATGTATGCATTTATACATAAAATACGTGTGAAACAGAAACAGAAAATTGTCAGTTTTTGGTTTGCTAGGCCACAAGCTAGCCAGCTCTTTTAGGAACAACAAACCCCCATATTTCCTATATGGGAGAGGGACGAGACCAAAGATGGACCTAGAAGTGAACGAATATGAGTCTTTCATTCATCAGGAGGATGATGGCACAAAATGCTGGTTTGTTATTGTACATAAGGCAAACTGTTTCAACATCAAATGAACACAATACATTTTGTTCCTGTTATCATTACTGCTTCCCACCTTTCACAGTGCGCAAGGCGTCTCGCTTCATCAGATTCATTTGCACTTTTCCATAAATTTTCCACAAAGTAATGGCAGAACATTTGCCGTATTATTTACCTAATGGCCATAGTAATAGCCAATAAGCATAACCGAGTGTTGGCCAATAAGAAAAGCAGGCAGTTCCTTCACAAGGCTGACAAAAATGAAATGTGCAGCTGCCATACTCCATTGGTATTTTCCGCATTATGGCGCCATATAGAGCTCTGAACAGCTGTTACCGTAAAGAGTGATCATCTATCTATGCACTCTAGAGGGAAGAGACTTCAGCAGACCCCGATCAACAAATGCATCATGATGAACGTGAAGAGTAATTTCAGTCAAATGACCGATGATCGTGACTCGTTAGTGAACATAGTTCAGAGGCTTCTCCATCAGCTGGGTGAGATTCAGTCACGACTGAAGCAGACGGCACTAGACAAGCAGCAGAGCCAAGCTATAATGGCTCCTTCAATTAATGGCCATTTAATTTGGCCTGCTTGACTGGTCTTTTGTGTTGGGCTGTAATAGTCATTAGAGAGCATATAACAGACCATTTAATGGAGGAACAAAGAGCAAAATTATTCCAGAATAGGAGACGGCGTGACAAATCAGGTGTGAGGGAAAGCTATTTGATCCAAGAGAAAAATCGAGGACAGAAATGGTCTCAAAATGTCCAGAGCACTTCTGCTCCAAGGGGGGAATATAACAAAGGTGCTCGTCTCAAAGAGATGCTCATGTGTTGTGCATTGCTATTCAAAATCAAACTGTGCCACTTCTCAAAACCTCAGCATTAAACACACACACACACACACACACACACACACACACACACACACACACACACACACACACACACACACATCTGTCTAAATATTGTCCCCATTAGAGATGCTGGCATTGGGTGGAAGTGAGAAATATTCAAAGAATAATAAAAAGCAATCCACTGCTAAATACCCTAATGTTGTGGCCCCAATACAATGTTTTTGTTTGAGGTCATTTTCTATGAGAAACCGTGTTTTGTTTTAACAACTACAAGAGTGCCCTGGACACCAACACTAATAGCATTTGTAGCATTTGTGATCATGGATGCTTCTATATCGAGGCCTTATTAAGGGGAATTCATATTAAATAGAAATTTTCAATTTCTTTTATTTTTGAAAAAAAATTCATTATGTACACTTCCATTACATATATTTTAAACTTTTCAGGCTATAAAATCGAATCTATATTTCCTTTTATGATATTTGGATTCTAATGACCATCATGTAAAAGAGGAAAATGTAAACCCTTTAGATAAGGGGTTTACATATCCAGTCAATTTGGTCCCAATATGGTAAAACCTCTATTGGCTCTGAGGAAAATGTCACATATGACACCATATTGAAAAGCTTGTGCACAATCCCAATCCATTAATCAGTGTTGGGCCTTACATAGTTTCACACTTGAAAGGAGTATTCATCAGTACCGGTCTCTGGTTTTACTTAAGACTCTTCAATTCCATGAGGGTGATTGACTTAAGTATACATATTTTATACACCCTTTATTTACAACCAACACTTTATTTAGTTTATTTCCTATGAAGTCATGCAATTAAGGCACATTTCAGATGAGTGAGGACAAGAGTTTGGCCATATTTCCTGTGTCATCATTCACTATTGGGTGCAGGCAGCCCGGGTTTAACTCTGCACCAATAACAAAACCTTCAGAGGACTATGAAAGTCATTTCCACAGTCTGTTTCATTTCAAAAGGCCCTGCTCTTGTACAGAGCCACTGATAACACTTTCACTGGAGCTAACGCCGCAGAACAGGACACATAAATCTAATTTCCCCGTTCCTATCCATCATACAGGACACGTCCTGTGTGGCTGAAGGTATACATTCATGCAAAGACTGAACTCGGCACACGTGTGGTACCCTGACACCTACGGACGCACAAAGAGAAACGTTTTCACACAGCTGCCCGCTGTGTTGAATCTGTACCTGCAGTACAGTCAGAGGGGAATGGAGAGGTAATGGACTGTACAAAAATTCATCTTCCCACACAGCCCTCAAGGTGCGTCCATCTTGCCGTCCATATGACAGCGGCTCGTAGGGCGACCGCGCCACGCACACGTTTGTTCCTTCTGCACAGAGCACAACCGACAAAGGCCTCATTTTTCACACCATTGCTTGATGATGTGATGTGAAAATGCAGAGACCATTCTTGGACGTTTTCCTAACTGCCAGCATTTTGGAAAAACACTCTGGCAGCAGCATGTGACTGGCATTTGAGAGAGTGTGTTTCTTTTTTTTTTTTTTAAGATGGAGACTCTGAAATCAAGAGTCTCGCTGGCTGTGTCCGAAATCACTCGCTGCTCACTATATAGTGGGCTTTATAGTGAGCGAGCCATTTTGTAGTGCTGTCTGAATGTATGATGAGAATTATTATCCCCTATATAGGGGAGATTCATAGACAGCTGATTATCACTAACCAAGCAACATATACCATCAAGCATGAGACAAATTTATTCGCTGTGGTGTGAAAATAAAAATAATATAGTAGCGTTTTTCCTAATTGTAAAAAAAAATCCACTTTGCCAAATGTGTCTAAAACTATTACAGCGAATTGAGGTCAAGTGTTGTTTTGAGTGTTGTAGGAGAAGAGGAGGAGGATTATAGCTGACTGCTGGCCGATCCCCTCAGCAGCCCACATCTCCCCGTCAGAGAAGGAGACGGGCACATTTGCCTCAAGTAATCCATCTTATTATAATTATCGCTTCATCTCCATACTTTGGTGTCCCTCAGCATCCCCGGAAGTTCTTCTGGGCGAATGTCCATATTTAGTCGTTTTAAAGGTGACCTAGAACGGTTGAATGGAGTGTTAATCCTTGTTCTCTGGTGTTAACATGGAAACTATGAAACGCCTCAGATGCTCTTTTCAAGAGTCCTATTTCTGTGGGAATGTTTGTTGCTCTGTTTTGTTTTTTTCTACAGATCCGTTTAAGGCTTATCTGGCAACTATACAGTATGTAGGCTTTATGCATATGAATGATCACTTGACTTCTTAAACAGAGCTAACTGGAGAGACATGGAGTACGTACACATCCAGCCTTTGAAACAGAATCAGATACTGAGGAAAAACCGGGAGAGAATCTGCTCCAATTTCACTGGAAACTGCCTGCCTCGCAGTTATGTGCCTTTGTTTAATCATATGTTAATTCTTTTATTCTTTCTCTGTTCGGATTCACCTATTTTTTAATTTCGATATCTTAAATTTGTATATGAATGAGGACACTACACTGCTTTTTGCAGACTGTTCAGCAAAAGCCAAGGTCAAAAGTGTTTTTTCATTCAAGACAGTATTTCATTCAAGAATATTCTGACAGTGTTTTGGATGGGTCAAGTTTTTGGGAGCAAATGCTGGACACAGTCAAGTGGCTTCCTGCTGAGGATTAAACTAATGTGGAGACAATCTGAAACTCCAGACTTGAAGGTCGTGGGTGAGAACCAAACAGGCGTCACAGCAAACTAACCAGGGCGCCAGCGTAAACAGAACGAGAGAGAGGGATATTTCTCATATCTGATTACTGCCGCCTGTAACTTCATACACACACACACACACACACACACACACACACACACACACACACACACACACTCATAGTGTTTGCATGTGACTATACGCACTGTTGGTGTTCCAGTACAGCACTGTCATTCATGCACAGGTCACATTTGCTTTGGTCCCCGCTACAGCCCGAGGGCTCTCCCAGATGGCCGATGACAGATGCCCACCATTGCTGTTGCCCTTGGTAGGAGTGCAGTCCCTCCCTCCAGACAGAAAATAAAACTGTCCTTCCTAAAGTAACCAACCCCCCCGTCTACTCCTGTCCCACTTCTCCCACTCGTCCTGACGGTCCTTTTTTTTTTTTGCTCAGAATTGAATTTTCATCACTTTTTTACTGACAGACCCTTTAACTTTGCTTATATATTCAAACATCAGGTTTTGTGTGAGCTCCTTTATCCCATTTCCTTCTTATCAGCATCCTCTCCCACTGCACCATTCTCCGTACTTGGCCTGATCCCACGTCCTCAGCTCCCACCTTCTTCTTCTTTTTTTTTATCATGGAGCTGGATGCTGACCAAAGGATTTTGCCACAATAGCATGTCCTCCCTAATATCCTTTAGGTCCTGTTACTGGGCAAAAATGATGACAGGGACTCATATCTTCATCCACAGAGACATGCACATGTGGCTGAATTTTTCTTTCGAAAAATCATTTTTGCATAAATGTACAAAATAAGAGGTACAGCTGTAGAAAATGACACATCGCTAAATTTGGTTTCAACCAAATGGTGGAAACACTGTAGTCCCATTCACCATTAATTTTCTTTTTGTGATATTTCATGTATATTTATGAAATTAGCCTCGTAATCTCCTGTTTTTGTGGGGCAAATTATGCATAAAATGCTTAATTTGCAAAAGACCGTAATGAAATCCTGGATGCTCTCCGGTAAAACAAAAATTAGCCCGTGTGTATTCTGTTTTTCCAGCCTGTGTATGATGCGACATCCAGCCAGTGCGTGTATGACCACATGCTCAAAAACACCAGTTTACGACGATCCACCTGGGGGAGGGAGATTACATTTTGTCATTCCCGACCGCGGCCTCTACCTCTGCGGTGTTTACATGGAGCGCTGAATTGCCTTTAAGTGACTGTGTCGAGCTTTGTGCTGAAAGGCGATTAAGCGGAAGGACGGGCATTTATTCTTAATAGGTGGCTCCAGTAGGAAACACTTTGTGCTGAAATGTGCTCCACACTCAGGCTGATTTCACTTCCATCCACCAAAACAGTGGGATTTAAGAAAACAGTGGCAATATGTGGACATATTGAAAAATGCTGTTGGCATAGTTCACGGTTTTATGCTATAGTAATGGAGTAATTTCCTCCTTTGCAGAGAAGACAGAATCCGTATCCATAGTTCTTGAAACGAAAGCTCGAAACGTCTTTTTATTTTAATTGATCATGATTGATGATTATACATGACTTCTACCTCTGTGCTATCAAACGTATGTACACTGACATCACTTATCTGTCCCACCTTTTCAGTTTAGTTTTCTCATCTATGCTGGAAATATTTGTACTAAAGTTGCATATATTTATTTTGCATTATTACACATAATTCTTACTTGTGCAGATGTGATGTTTTTTACAACCACTTTCTTAACCTGAATGGGGCCCTGAACCAGTCCATCACAGGGCCCTCACACATATAGACACCTAGGGTTAATTTAGAGTCTTCAGTCAGACAAAACATGCATGTTTTCTGGCTCTATGGGACATCCAGACATGATAAGAAGATGCCAACTCCACACATAAACACCTGGGAATTGAACCTGGGACCTTCTTACAGTGTTAAGAACCATGCCATTTTTTCTATTTTTAGGGGAAATACTTCCCACAGAATTTTTATCGTACCTCCTAACAATAAATAAGTATTCAGAGTTTAAATATAATTGTTTTGTTTTTGCAAACTCTGACACTGCTTTAAACATCATATTATTAATTTGTGCAGTGACCAGTTAATGGTTTTTAATTATCAATAAGCCTGTTGGGGATGGTTGGGCAGCCGGTATTGGCAAATACTGTACAATGGGAAGCCAGAGAGGTGGCATGCGAGGCTGTCTGCTCCTGCGGAGCCTCCCAACACATCAGAGAAGTTGACAGCTGATTGGCTCCTCCACCTCATGTCTGGCTTACTGTCACAGTACACAGACAAACAACTTGGATTAGGCACACTTTGCTGGAGCAGGTGCACAATTGTGTATGTGTATAGGATTGTCTGTTCAGAATTAGCATGCTTGACACGGTTCGTTTTCTTATTGTCCTTGAGAAATTCTGTAATTCTATTGTACACTGGTGTGTGTGTGTGTATGTGTGTGTGTGTATGTATGTGTGTCTATGTGTGTGGCGTGTCCTCAGATACCAGTGGTCTAATTAAAGAGCTGGCATGTTAGAAACCTGCTCTCCCTCTTTGTTTAACATTGGATCTAATCTCTTGCTACAGAGGTGTGTGTGTGTGTGTGTGTGCGTATGTGTGTGTGTGTGCATATTAGTGCACACGCACACACACGTGCACGTATGTTATCTGGTGCTTGCTGTTAGGTGTACACAAGATGGATACAGACATTTGTTGGGAACATAGCCAAGCTACCCCAGAGGAGAGAGAGAGAGAGAGAGTGTGTGTGTGTGTGTGTGTGTGTTTGTGTGTTTGTGTGTATGTCACTCACAGTTGTGCATTTTCACATGAATTACTTGCGCTACTGGGGCTTCACAGCATTTTGTATTGCCATAATATTCATAGACATTTGTGTGTTTTGCTAGATAAGCTGGCTTTGAATGAGTCATAATAATCAGATGTGGTGCACTAGGCCATTTTTCTATCGAACCACATTTAATTTAGCGGAACACTGATGATTAATTCACAATATTAGTACAGAATATCTTTAAGAATTTTACTTCTGCCAAAATAATAATCACAAAATACTTTGTCATATTCAACTTTTTATTATTTTTGCTCAGCCAGCCTCATTTTTTTCTGTCTGTTCATCTACTGCATTGTGATCTGTCCAATTCCTGCAGATACTAGCTCAAGAAATGCAGAGACGTTTTCTTTTTTTTGATACTTACAGAAGCAGCTTACACAAGAAATTTGTTCCCCGGACAATCAAATACATGAATTACTTTTTGGAAATCTTTGAAACCAGTGTCATTTCTTGAGTCAAATATCTGAGCTTTTACACAGTGTAAATCGATGAATTTGCTTTTCAAAGTTATTATTTTGTGATAATTAACCGTAAATGCGCCATTGAGAACTTCAGATGCTAAAATGCTACATTCTCTTAAATGGGATAACTATGAAGTGTTGGAGCATGCAGCGTTTTGTTTGTTATCTAATGCAAACAGACAGTGATTTCTTCCCTTAACTTGTGTGCAAAGGATAACTTACCCTAATATTAATGTCCAAGGACGCTCCAGATGCTTGTAGTGGGTTATCATGTGCGCACAAGGTCAAAAAATATCACCTGATGAGATTTTAGAGTCTCTGTACCTTTTTTCTCCCACAACATGCTGACAGCATGTGTTGCTGTGGTCTCATAAAAGACTTATGTTTGTATAAAAATTCACAGTGTTTATATAATATGGCGTGTCACTTCCTATGTAACATACAACCATACCCAAATCACAGTGTCATCCTATGTAGCCGGTACCAGTGGAGTCCAAGGGAAATGTGGAGACTAAAAATATGCATCCTCTTAACGGCTCCCACTCACTTACCTAACACAGTGAATCACTGCATTATATGAGTGGAACGTTTGCAAAATGACCTTGTCATAGAGATCTGACACACAAAATGGTGCTTGCGCTATGGGATTTCTCTATGCCAGCGCGATTTGTGCGTATATGTGTTGACCGTGTGTGTTGCTCTTTTGTATCTCTGTGCGTCTCAGTTGTGTTGCATTTCTACTTCGCTGAGGCTTCCAGGTGAGTCATGCTTCTCCTTGAGATACTTGCTTCATAAAGAGGTCTTTTTCGTACTTATTTTCCATGGTTCACGGAGAGAAACACATTTACACAGCTAAAGAGGCTGTCAGGTCTGAATGTCTATCTGGCCACAACATATATCACTGTATAGGCCCATGGGCTGAAGACACATTTTCTATACATCAATGTGTGTCCTTAAAGACCTCTGTGACAAAGGTGCCGCATATATTTAAAAGAAAGATTAACTGTTTTGTACCGTATAACTGTTTTTATACCGTATAATTGCACCATATTTTGTCATGAATCTTAACATAATGTGCAAATCTTGTATATAACGTCAGTTCAGCTCATGTTTAACACTGGCTGACTCATTGACAACAACCGAAGATGAAATGTTTTGTGTTAAGATTCCAGATTGAACAGGAAGAACATGTGTATGCCAAGCCATCCATTTCCTTTAACCATTGTCCTTTCTCTCTTCCCCTGACCTCGTTGTTGTCTGTATAAAGCACCCAGCTCATGAACTTGACTGTGCAGCGAGTACATCTGCAGGTGCTTGAATTAAACTTGCAGGGAAAAAAAAGATTTGACTTTATTCTTATTTTAATAGGATTTCCACAGTTCAAAAACTGACATCCAAAAGAAAATTTGGTGTCCTGAGCTGACACATCTCGGATTAATTTTATTCCTTATATTTTCTGATCCATAAAAGTGTGGCACCAGTAGAAGATGAATAATGTGATGGAGTGGTGACTTCCAGCTTACTCTTTTCCATTTAAAACTTCACAACTTCAGTTATTTTAATTATAGTGCCAATAAACATCATGTTAAAGAATACAAAGAGGGTCTCGGCTCAGACAAGTTGCAAAAAAATTAAATGAAATCAAATACAGCTGATTTTAACACGCTCAGTCGATATGTTTCAGTGTTTCAATCCTATTTGTACAATTCAGATATGTAAGCATCTTGTTCTCAATAAACATACTGCACAGTCACTAGTCACAGCACTAGTCACAGGCTAGCTAGCTAGCTAGCCTTGTTAACATGTTAGCTAACTAGCTAGCTATCATCTAAAGGGATAAGAATGCTATATGGTCACCATAATTGAACCAGTTTACAAAGAATAAGGCCAATATTCAGAATATTGCTGTCCATTTACATGTAGTCACTAATGGTGTATGAACCAAATCATCAAGTTGACTTTTAATTGTCACCAGCTCCTGGATTCAGTATACTGTGCTACAACAGCACGTGGACTGATAAACACTAATTGTTTTTTGTTCATTTATACCCTTGGGGACCAGACATGCTTATATTAGCCACGTTATGACTATGGCTAGGTTATGAGTTTAAGCTGTGAAGACAGGGCTGTCTGAAAATATTAAATGCATTATTCTGAAATGTAGTTCTTTCACATTTCAGTGCAGAGATCAATACATCTTGTCTCAGGGGGCTGAAATTAACCCTCGCTCTCACAGAATACACTCAGCGCTGCTCACATTTCCACTATTCCATAAAATGAGGCTTTCTGTCCATTTCTTAGCCGTCTCTGCACAAATTACAGTGTAATTGTGCCGCAATTTGTGTGGAAAAAAGGGTTCAAATTCATATTTTCAACCAGATGCGCTGGGTTGCCTGGCAACATAGCAGTAATTGTAGTCCACCTGCTGTTCAGTTGTTCGCTGTTCATTTCGACTGGCAGGGGTAAAAAGGAATCGTTGGCATTTTGTATGGGTGGGTGGGGGGGTTTCTTGCCTTTGTAAATAATCTTCATGTCGTCATACAACAGGGTTATTACTCATATTCCTGCCCGGTCCGGTTTTTCCATGTCAGTGCCAGGCAGCAGCTTTATCTGCTGTCGTCTGTTGTCTACGTAATGGAACAGTGATGACAGGTGTTGCGGAGAGGGAACTCATCTTGACCTTAACGTCTGGACCGGTGCCATTTTAAAAAGAGCATATGCCAAAACATCCTAATAACAGCTGCCTTGCGTACGAATGCCAAGGCCTTGTTTCATCTCTTAACGCGTGCGGATTAGATTCGCTTTTCCAGGAAGGTTTCCTAGATTGCAGACCGGAGAGCTTCAGGTGAATTGAAAGCCTCCGGGGGGGGTCGGAAGTTTTGTTTGTTTTCGGATCTTAGAGACAAGTCTAAACAGAGGCTTTCCATCTCTGGGATATATATATATTCTGTAGTTTTCTGTGTCAACTCCACAGGCAGACAACTGGCCAGAGTGCAGTTGAGGAAAAATTACTCAGCAAAGCCTTTATAGTGAAATGGATATACAGTTACAGCGAATTAAGCGCAGCTATATATAGAGGAGTGCCATGCTCTCTCTATGTGTCACCTTGAGAAAATATAGGCCAATAATCCGCACGCTGACAAGTGATTTTATCATATTGTTAATGTCACTTAAAAATGGAACGAAATCAAAGGCGACGGAAAATGTAAAGCTACTCAGATCTCTGGAGCACAGCTGTTAATCTCTTCACAACAATTAATTTGTTCCTAGGGGGAAAAAAACAGACATTTCCCCCAAACTCGTTGACAATTTGAAATTCCAAATACCTCTTCTATTCTTCGCAGTGCCAAAGCTTTTCTTGCTTTCTGCTCTTTTGTCAGAGCTCTTTGATAGTTTGCCCCCGGTGTGAAACCGGAGCACGCTGAGGCAGGCGGCACACCATGCAGATGGGGAGAGCAGCTAGCTGGAAACAAACCGAAACAGGTTGCCTGTTATATAGCAGGCATCCCGGTGCCCACCTGGTTGGATAGGTTACTAGCCTCTGTGCTCCATGCAATATTAACAGAGTGGCATTAAAAAGACCATTATGGAAAAAACGATTAAGGCACAATTTGGTGTTAGCATAGCTTTCCTGCTCATGAGTGATCATAGGTTTGGGGTATTTTAAGAGTTTGGGATACAAAAATTACACTGGGACAAAACAAGTTATGCAGAAAATCATAAAGACAATACAAAAGCTAGGCTAAATGAGCAAACCAGACAATTCAAAATATGTAGTGATAAAGAAAAAGAGACAAAATAGATCTGAGCAACTCAAATGTGCATGAGATGTAAAATGCAGCACTGCAGTCACTCAAATTCTGTTTGAATAGAAGATATCTTTTAATGCATTTTGAAAGCTGCTAAAGAGATATATTTATTGAGTTCAAAAGTTTGTTCAAAAGCAAATGATTTGAGGTGCATTAGAGGTAAGGTGCAAAAGTCCTCAGAATAGAGACAAAAACAACTGAGGCAGGGTGGTAGACCTAGGTAGACGAGGAGGACTGTGATGGACGAATGCGGAGCCAAGTGGAGCTTCGAAAAACAAAGCTTAAATGTGCAAGAGTATTGATATTGTTGCACAGTTTCTATTTTTTTTCATTATTTTAGAATTTAAAGCATAAGGTGTTGAATTTGCGATATTCTGTGAAAGTTGTGCGTTGGGCTTCTATTTAAACACATAATAACGCTATTGAAATGTAAATGTCGGTGAAATTATTTAAATTTATCAGCGTGTCGGTGTCTTTCCAATGTTTTCAACATAATTTAACAACACGGCGGTGTGAAATTTTCATATCGTTACATCCCTTGTCAGCACTGTCTGCTCACAGCGTCCCACCTTTCTTTGTGGAGCTCGCATGTTCTCCCTCTCTGTGTTTGTTTTCCCTGGTTTCCTCCCACGGTCCAAAAACATGCATGTTTAGCTGACTGGAGGCATCTGAATAAGCCCCTAGGTGTGAATGTGAGAGTGAATGGTGCGTGTGTGTGTGTGTGTGTGTGTGTGTGTGTGTGTGTGTGTGTGTGTGTGTGTGTGTGTGTGTGTGTGTGCCCGCCCTGCGGGTGGATTCCCTGCCTTCATACTATGTGCGCTGGAGATAGCAGGCACCAGCAGTATCACTACAATTATTTCTTTTCTTCCCCACTTCAACCTCAGAGTGGCTCACAGTCATATAGCTAGCATGGCTCAAAGCCATTAAAGGTCTGGCACATTCAGTAAAAGAAAAAAAAAACGTTCACGGACGTGTTAGCTTTGTTCTGCCTGCCTTCGAATTGTGCTTTTAGATATATATATATCTTTTGCTGTCCTTGAGTCGAACAATGGGTCCAGTCAGGAGCTGGTAAGGAACCATATAGATGTCAAAGAGGAAAATGAGTGATTCCTCATTTATGTAGTTACCCATGTGGAGAACATTACACTGTGGCTCAGAGTGAGTCCCCTGATAGAGAGGTTTATGAGGTTGACAGGTCATTTCCATGCAGCTGTCTCAGGCCATAAAGCAAAGATGTTGAGCATGCCGTTGGCAGGGCAGGTTAGCGGACTGCTACACAAAGAGACGAGACTGACGAGCAGGTGAATTATTTTTATACGTTTATTCAGGTACATGTTATCTTGATTGGCTAGGGACACAAAGCATTAGTCAGGAATTGGTTAACAAGATGTTGTTCATTGACACTGAATATTTTGGACACCTTTCCGCTCTGTAGTCTTGAGAGTATCAGTAAATAGCAGTAGCATAACTCTATTGGCATTTATAGCATATTCGCCTCATGTTTCTGAGACGACCAATACTTTCCTGAAAAACCTGTTGAAAACAACCTGACACGTGTTCTCTTCCTCCTGTTGGATTATCTAGACTCTTCAACCAAAAGCAGGGTTTTAAATGCCATCTCTAAAATATCTACTGATAATATTTCCATTTTGGCACAAAAACCTGGCAAATTTTGAAAAAAAAAAATCATGTTGCCACTAATATTTCAGAATTAATTCTCACTATCCTCTGCATCAAGTCATGATACCACATATTTCTGTGAGCTGTTGTATGGTTAAATCATCTCGAAAATGTGTGTATCAGATGAGAGTATCTGTTATGTATCAAATTTGATACAAAACATATATCCATCCTTCCTTTTTTGTTTTGAATTAAGATACTAGGCATCTTCAGGCTATTATTTCATGGTTCAGACTATTATTTCAGATGGAAAAAGTCAGATTTTTACATACGATTAGCAAGATTTGCTCCTTTATATCTGAAGCAGAAGGAATTTAATGGCAAGAAATCATCAAGGTAAACAACCAACAGTCTGCAATGTTATTTTTTTCCCACTGAGCCTACTGCTGATTTTTTTTTCTTTTTTTTGCAGAAAATGTGCCGTATTATGTGTGATATCTAATATTTACATAAGTACAGCAGAAAGGCTCAGGGATGTATCACACTTTGCTTGTCTCTAGTCAGGGAGATACACGCCTGCTTGTGTCATGCTGATTTGTTTATGGCTCCAGCTTTACAAGGGGACCTGGTCAATGTGTGTGTGTATGTGAGTGTAAGTGTGTGTGTAAGAGAGAGAGAGAGAGAGAGAGAGAGAGGAGTGGGGGAGATACAGACCATAAAGCAGCTTTTATGATGCGTGCTTTATATTCTTGGCTTTGATGTAGACTTTCCTCATCATGGACAAACAGGCAGACAGGCTGATGAGTGGTGGTATTTAAAGAGCTGCCTGGCCCAGAGAGCTTCACTGCTAAGAGGACAGCGCAGCAGATAGTGCACTTACTGTACAGTGTGTTGCCAGTGCCGCTGCCTGAGCCCCGCTCAGATTTCTGTGCCGTGGAGCTGTCCAAGGATTAACATACCTTCAAAAGAGTCAGACTCTAAATGCTGTCATGAATTCAACCGGGGGTGTCCTCCTTATTTATAAATGAAATTCATTGTATCTTGTGAAATCCAGATTTGTTCCAATCCTACCCATGATATAATTAGAACTGAACATCCCACTCGAGAGAGAGCGCATAACCAATAAAGAACGATTTGCCATGCCTGTTGCAATCAAGTTAGAACTTTGAATGATAAGAGGTTAAACGGTATCTGGTCTGACGAGTATTTCCTCGGTTAAAAACACCCAAAAGGAGCAAGACTACTCTGTGTTTGTAATTGTAAAATGTCACAATGACAAGTTTTCCTTTCTGCTTTTAAAACCCAGTTAACATAACATTCATTAATATAGGGAAAAGTGCAGATGTGGCTTCAAAATATATAAATAGATAAATACTTTTCTTATTCAAGAAATGTTAAAAAACAGACATTTTGGTTGAGTTCAATTGAATCTACATCTTATCATTTTTTAACCTGCTCTGTTAATCAGTGCAATCCTCAGACCTACCAATGCTGATATGGGCCCAGCCTTCTACAAGTTTCTCAAGGATTCTCGAAGACATTGAATATGTTGCCAGAAATGTATTCCTCTTTATATTTTTGAACACAGCATGCATCTGGCATCTCACATTTCATTGTCTCGATGGGAACTTCTTCTCGTAGACCTCAGTCTTCCTGGTAGATGGCGTCATGGAGCGTGTGCAGAAGAAATCCTGGCACATGCACTTCTTTTCTTTTGCCTCCAAAACGTTTGGTTCCTCTCCCTGTCCACCTAGAACCAGTCAGTGGACCTCTGCTCTCTGTTTGCATGCTCCAGTTCTGCTAACACCAAGCGGTTCTGAAGGACCGCTTTCTCCTGGACCTCCTTCTCCAGCTGACGCTGAAGATCGTAGACCTGCTGTCTGACGTCGACCACCTCAGCTTGATAGCAGATGCTGATCTCATGGTAGTAGCTGCTGATCTTTTCCAGTTCTTCTTGGAGATGTTTGTTCTTCTCCCTCTCTATTTGAAGGTCATCAGCTAACTTCTCAGAGCTGAGGCTCCAAAGGCATGACTCTCTGGTCCTCTGCAGTTCCTCCTCTAGGAACTTGTTGATCTTCTTCATCGCCTTCAGCTCCGCTTTGTGCTTCACTTTGTTGTCGATGAATGCTGTCTTCAGCTCTTCACATTGATTCTGAAGTTCTCTCTTCTTCCTGTTATATATCTCATTTGCCATCAGATAGGCAGTCCTTGCATTGTTGACGACCCTTGGATCTGTGGACCATATCAACATCTTCAGCTTGCTCTTGGCTTCTTTTGACCTCTCCATAAACATCTCCTTCATGTCTTTCTGCCTTCTCCACTGGATTGTCATCTTCTCCAGCTCTTCATAAAGTTGTTCCTGTGTCATCTCCTGGGAGCCGGTACTGAAACGCGCTTGCATTCCCATGTATTCTTCACCGAGTTCAAAGTCCTCTTGTTGTGAGTTTTCCAGAGCATCCTGATGTGTGTGTCTTGATCTGTGAGAGCCCTGGTCATCCTCCATATCAATCATTTTCTCTGGCTGACAGAAAGAGTCGCCCGTATCAATAGTCTCCCTCCTGAAGATAATGTTTCCTCTTGCTTCTCACCAGGGTGCTGCCTGCGAGCAAGGCCTGAAAGTTAACTTTCTTTTGCTCTGTTGCATTTATGGAATGTTTCCATTCAAAGTATCAGCCTCTGACTCAAAAGTAAACACAAGGGCAACGCTTACTACGACTTTCCAAACAATTTTTTTTGTTAATTTTTTTGATATCATACGATCTACGATGTACCACTAAACTTTGTCCCAGAAAGAAAACAATCCAATCTTGTGAGGACTATCACTGAATTTATCGTTTTGAAAAATTTGATTTTGTTTTGCATTTTCTCTCTTCCATATGCAGCCTGGACGCGGTCTCACATTATTATTGTAATCACTGCTTGAGCTGTGTTCAGAGGGGGCTACATTTATACGTGACACCAGAGGTGGAGGGCAGAGCTCTGGGCGGGTGGTAGGTGTTTAAAACACAGAAAAGCTAATGACATACAGACACATTCTGGCTTCACATTTACAGGTATTAACTTTAATTAAAAACCATTTTGATATGGGCCCAGCTTTCCACAACTCTCTCAAAGATTCACCAAAAATTGTAACAAAACATTGAATATGTTGCCAGACATTTATTTTGTATATATTTTGTATGCAAGGATGCATTTCGCATCTCACATTTCATGGTCTTGATGAGAACTTCTTCTCGTATACCTCAGTCTTGTCAGGTAGATGGCGTCATGGAGCATGTGCAAAAGTAACACCGACTTGTTCACTTCTTATATCTTGGCCTCCAAAGCTGATGGTTCCTCTCCCTGTCCACCTAGAACCAGTCAGTGGACCTCTGCTCTCTGTTTGCATGCTCCAGTTCTGCTAACACCAAGCGGTTCTGAATGAGCACTTTCTCCTGGACCTCCTTCTCCAGCTGATGCTGAAGGCCGTAGACGTGCTGTCTGACGTCGACCACCTCAGCTTGATAGCAGATGCTGATCTCATAGTACGACCTGCTTATCTTTTCCAGTTCTTCTAGGAGATGTTTGCTCTTCTCCCTCTCTCTTTGAAGGTCAGCAGCTAAGTTCTCAGAGCTGAGGCTCCAAAGGCATGACTCTCTGGTCCTCTGCAGTTCCTCCTCTAGGTGCTTGTTGATCTTCTTCATTGCCTTCAGCTCTTCTTTGTGCTTCTCTTTATCGTCGATGAATGCTGTCTTCAGCTCTTCATACTTATTCTGAAGTTCTCTCCACTTATTGCAACATATCTCATTTGCTATCATACGGGCTGTGCCTGCATCAGTGAGAACCCCTGGCTCTGTAAACTGTAAAGTTGTTCCCTGGTCATATCATGGGAGCCGGAGCTGAAGCGTAGTTCCATTCCCACGTGTTCTTCACTGGGTTCAAAGTCCTCTTGTTGTGAGTTTCTCGGAGTATCCTGTTGTGTCTGTCTCGATCTGTGAGAGCCCTGGTCATCCTCCACATTCATCATTTTCTCTGCCTGACAGAAAGAGTCGCCCGTATCAATAGTCTCCCTCCTGGAGATAATGTTTCCTCTTGCTGTTCACCAGGGTGCTGCCTTCGAGCAAGGTTTCAAAAAGGTTTCAAAGTTAACTTTCTTTCTTTTGCTCTGTTGCATTTATGGAATGTTTCCATTCAAAGTATCAGCCTCTGACTCAAAAGTAAACACAAGGGCAAATTTTCTCTCTTCCATATGCAGCCTGGACGCGGTCTCACATTATTATTGTAATCACTGCTTGAGCTGTGTTCAGAGGGGGCTACATTTATAAGTGACACCAGAGGTGGAGGGCAGAGCTCTGGGTGGGTGGTAGGTGTTTAAAACACAGAAAAGCTAATGACATACAGACACATTCTGGCTTCACATTTACAGGTATTAGGTTTCTTTCAAAACCATTTTTTCCCTGTTCATCTTTTGGGCACTTTTCTGTGTCAAACCTGAATTACGTTCACATTATTAATACTGTATCAGCTAAGTGAACATGCAGATATCATGGCGTCTTGTGTACTTTGGCATAGTGGCTGGGTGTTTGTCACAGCATCCGAAGGACCTGGATTCACATCTCATGTCAAACTAAGAGAGCCTTTCTGTGTGGGGTTCGCATGCTCTTCAGGTCTATTTGGGTTTTCTTTAGGTGGTCCAGTTTCCTTCTACAGCCCTGAAAGGTCGATTTGAGTCGGTACATTGCCTCTAGGCGTGAGTGTCCTATGATGGATGCGACCTGTCCAGGGCGAATTCCCTGTCTTCGCCCCATATGCACTGGAACTGCGCCCCTGTGACCTGGACTGTACTAAATGTGTCTGGGTCCAACTCCAGGGCTGTTTTCAGCTCCCCGGTGGACAATCTTTCACAGTTTTTCCTCACTCTTTGTGTGTTTTAGGCATTTGTTTATGTTTACTGACGCCCGCAGACATTGAATGACATCACTTCCTTCGCCAGCAGTTACTTCTGTCCCCGTCCGGGGCCACACCGAGGCTAAAACGGCGTCGTCATGGCCTGCAGCTTTGAAGTCCATATTGCTGTTGGAATTGGCTGATGAATTCCAGCGAACACATTTCCATACCGCTTTCATCTCACCACCAGTCAAATTCAATTTTTAGAGCAGCAAAGATTTTACAAATGATGGTCTCTGTTGGGCGGTGGGGGTTGGGGGGTGGGGGGGGGGGGGGTGGGGGGGGGGGGGGGGTGGGGGGGGTGCACCGAGCGAGGCGTACCAGAAACATCCAACACCGTGAGGACTTAATTGATTCCATTATCACGCGAGCGGCACCCAAACAAAGACTCCGCTTAGACTTTGGGGTGACATTTCCACATGCACAGCGGAGCTCACGTTTGATTTATGCTGTCAGTCTGCCACGATCACTCAGCCATTACAGGTATTAAGGCTGCGCTCTCTCACAAAGAAACATGTCGCTTTGTGTACCCCTGGGAAATGGCTTGTATTATCTGATAGAGCGACGCCGCCGGGAGCAGATACTTATCTCCAGACTGTACACGTCTCCGCTGTAATGCCGTGATGTGTGCAACAGATAGGCCGTTCTTTTTGGGCTAATGGGAGATCTGAAGGCTGAGTTATAAGACAAATTATTTATACGTTTCTGCAGAGCATATTGTCCTTTTAATTTCAGCTCTTGAATGGGGACGTCAGAGCTAAATTTCTGCATGCAGGCAATGATGTAGATTAATTTAAAAGATAAGTATCCCCTTGCTGTCTCTGAGGTAAAAAAAAAAAAAAGGGCCAGTCTCACTCTGTAAAGAGTCATGCAGCTCTGTTGCCCCCCTGTGGAGGATTGACAACACACATATCACACGTTTAATTTAAACAGGGACTAATTTTCTGCTATGTCCATACCTCTGATATCCTCCACGGTCCTGATTTTTTTCTTTTTGGTTTCTTCAGATATGAAGCGTCCGAAGAGCCCTCACTGGCTGGACAAGAGTGCCCCCAAGAGTCAGAAAGGACAAGAGGATGAGGAGGGAGAGGTGGAGGACGACAAGGAAGAGACGAGGGTGAATGTCACGGGTCACAGGAGCAAACGGGAGCGACGTCAGAGCACCAGCAGCGCCACGATGTGCCAGGTGTGCAACATCCAGCTGAACTCCAGCGCCCAGGCCCAGATCCACTACCGGGGGAAGACGCACCAGAGGAGGCTGCGCCGCCTGGCAAAGGCTGTCAGCACCGGTAGGTCTGCCCGGAAAAATTGAAAGCGCCTCCTATCAAATCAGACCTCAGGACTGATAAACCCCAGGCAACCAATTCAATAGTCCTGTTAAACTGAATGAATGACTCTGTGTGTCTCTGGAATGGATTTAGACTTTTCATTTGAGCCCTTTTTTTAAGAGATCGTTACTAATACTGTGAGGAGAAAGGATTTCATTGATTCCTTTTACTTGTCCTGTTGTTTATTAGGGATCAGGATGGGATACTTACTTCTGGATACAGGGCCAGTTGTGACTCATAGCTTCATATTTGCTTGACAACGTGACAAACAAAGTGACTATGGTTTAATCAAAAACTCTTACGGTCTAATAATGAAACGAGAACATCATGGGCATCCTTAAACTGATATTCACTGCACGGCTGTTTTATTGTTGTTGGGTCTGTTGTTTTGTCAGCAGTACCGTAATTTAATAAGTTTGTCTGTTTACAAGTGGTGGGAACATATGATGCTTTGTTTCTGAGCTTCATACTCGTTGTTTGATACAGAGAAAATGTTCCCAGTGCCTTCGAAGAGCAGAGGTCAAAGCAATGAGACAAGTAAAAATGTAATGTTACGAGACACGGCAACCTAGATAGACAGTCAGACAGATAGGAACTTTGTCGATCCCTCGGGGAGGTTCCCTCAGGGAAATTCAGGTTCCAGCACTAGTGGAAAAGCACATATTTTACAGAGGGCTAGCAGAAGATATCAGTGCAAGTATATAGACATATATGGGATCTAGGCATCAGTGCAAAAACTGCAGACAATCGAAGTAGAAAAGTAGCAGCTGTTCCTTTGGATGAGTTATTGAAGCACGTTGTGCACAGTTGAATATGAATTGTCATTCGCTATCTTTCAAGAAATGCAATAGATGTGCAAGTTGTAACGTTTGATGTTTTTAACAGTTTTTTAATAGATGATTAAATGAACTAGAAAAATCCCCCCTCAGGAAATTATGCCTGGGAAAAACAGCGCGCAAAAGACAATTTGTCCCGTTCATTTTTTAATGGAAAATTTTTCAGTTTCCTTTTTTTTTTGCATTGCAAGAAATTCATATTCATCAAAAAAGTCCTCGAGAGTTTTGATAATGGAAGTCTCCCTTAACAGTTATGTGACAAATAGTGGTCATAAAAACAGTTACGGAAGACGAGGAAGAAGAAGAAGAAGAAGAAGAATGGACTGTATCGCTGACAAACAGAGATGTAGAAACTCTTTCGGCTTCGATCCGATCCGATGCCTTCCTCACGCTCATCACGTTCTCAACATCTGCAAACCACGAGGCGGCTTTACGCGTCCCACGCTCCGCCAGACGAGCCCCTTCCCAAGTCGTCTCCGTGCACCTGTTTGGACGAGGGGCCATTAATCACCTTCACTCACCACCACCTGTGTCACTCTGCCACGCTGACCAGCTTGATCAATCAGCACGGCGGGGAGAAGAAAAAAAACACACAGGCCCCTAATGAGCGACTGGCCAATAAGATGTGACTTTTTAATGTTGATTTATGAGGCTGCCTTCCTCGGGTAAGGCTTACCCACACGTATTTAGTTATTCTAGTCGAGCACTGCGTGCGAAATTAATACTGTATCCATTGTTTAATTTCTCCCTCACTCCAACCCCATTTTGTTATCATCAGAAGGTTATTGACTTTTTCTGTGTCAGATAATAGACTCTGCAGATCATCAGTCATACTTAAAAGAGTGAGACTGATGCAGCGCATAGCAGAACTGTTGTGTGTGTGTGTGTGTGTGTGTGTGTGTGTGTGTGTGTGTGTGTGTGTGTGTGTGTGTGTGTGCGCGCGCGCGCGCACCCTCCATTTATCTGCCCATTTTTGATTTTCCAATAGCAAATCTTTGAGTTTCTGACTCGCTGATCAGGAGCTCGGAGTGTTTGCTGCAGTAACTTTGAAATCTTTGTCGGTCGGCAACTTTCTTTTTTGGTGCAGAAATGGGCCCTTGCGTCAAAGTCATTCCTCTTGTAGGTGACACTAGCGACTCCATATGGGTGGTCACGCAAGGCTACACATCCACACATCTTCCTCTGGTTCACTGTGGGAGTCAGCACAGACACATTGGATCCTCAGGGCTCTCGGTTTGGCTGCAGAGTGTACAGAAAGTTGGGATTTTTGCACTCTTATCATGACATTTTGCCTTATTTCACCAGGTGAAGAATCACATAGTTTTTGCAAATGTAGGACTGTGAGATTCTCAGCACAAAGTAGTGGACTATTTATGGGACAGACATTGTCCAATCTGGATAGTTGTTCAACTGTGCAATATATTTCTATCAGCATTTTCTATCAGTGTTTTTGCATTACATTTTACTTTTTCATCATATATCACAGAAATATCTTTACATTCTATGTTTTTATTTATCTCTATCTTGTCCTATATCATTAGATTTTTAGATATCTTGTTTTTCTTACCCTCTTTTCCCATTTATCATGTTTCCATCCTTGAAGGAGCAACCGCAACAATCACAATTTTTACTCTGGAAATCAATCGAGTATTCAGAAATATAGTGATTTTCTCACCCTGAAATTGAACGTCGGACAGTAAATACAGTGGACTTGGTGCTTGGTGTGTCCGTCAGCTGTAATAAAGATAGATTGTTCATCAAAAGACGTAGTCTGGTCTGCTCAGTACGGGTTGTTAGTGTCCGTTTTGCATATTTCTCAGGCCTTCTCTGGTGCTGGTACTTATTTGCATGCTGAAATGTCGCCCACAGTTGTAGTGCTATACGCTGCCATTGAGAAGCAGATTTAGGCCATCCTCAGAGATGTGGGTTTTGATATGCACATTGCATCACCATGCAGGCTGTGCACGGTGCTCGGCAGCGGCTTCCTCCGCACAGTGTGTTGACAGACTCGACACAATTTATTGCTCATTACTCACAACACTAAAGATGTGGTGATACGGCCGCCTGCACGCTCTCTTGCACTCTTTGGTGCCCCCTTGGTATTGGCCTAACACGTCTCTGAACCCTTGACTGGTGACTTTTACATTCACACCTGGTTTGGAGTGTGCTAACTATCTATTCCTACTTTTCCTAGCTTTCGCCAGGCCTGCAGCTTGTTGGGCAGATTTATCTCTGGGAGCGTGTGGACACACTTGGCAGCTTGCATTCACACCTGGCTGATAGCCAAACAACACATTATAACGTCAGGTGTAAACTGGGTAACGGTAACAGTGGTGACTAGCAATAAATCCTGTCGATTCTCGTCTCTAATTTTGTTAGTAGCCCCTCTGCTTTTCTTACCATCCGTTTTCTGAGTTGTTCTCATTTTGTTTCTGTAATTCTCTTCTTATTCTTTTCAAGTGTAAACACTGTTGTTTTCCTTTTTCCTTTGTTGCTTTGTGGGATTTTGGTGACTACCAGCAAGTCAAATCAGCTTTATCTGTGCAGCACATTTTCTTGAGTGCTTGATTTTTGTGGCAGATAAAAAGAATAACAAAAGGGACAAAGAATTTTAAAAAATGTGTAAAGACAATGAGAACACGATAAAAATAAATGACATGACAACTTTGAACAATATTAAATGGTGGTGGAGGCTCAAGACAGAGCAAAAAGCAAGATCATAAAAATGGGATTTTATATTTAATTTAAAACTATTGATGGTGGACACAAATTCATTACAGCAGGTGGACTATTTGTCAGTCTGGGGCAGCAACTGAGAAAGCACGGACGTCTCTAATATTTAGATATGAGTGGTGAACTGACTGCAGAAATCTGCCCGAGGCCACCTGTAGAGCATGATTTAGACCGTGTTGACATTTTTATCTGAGGAATTCAATCTAGTGAATGAAATGAACGTGTGAGCTGCCAAAGTGTGTACTTTACCTACCAATCAATCAATAAGACTTTATTTGTACAGCACTTTTCATACAAGATGCCGCATAAAGTGCTGTACATAATAAAAGTCAAGTGAAAATAAAGATAGACACGCACACACTATAACACTTATCTCTGTCACAACACATACAAAAACACACTTTAAAGGAGGGACGATGAAAAGGTTTAGAAGAAGGCAGCTGAAAACTGAGAAATCTTAGGGCTTTTTTTTTTATTTCCACGATCCGAGGAAGAAACAAAGAGAAGGAACTACATATAAGTAACAACGTCAGTAAATCAACAAATAATTGAAATGCGTTGTTATGTAATAATTATGTAAGTATTAAAAGTAAACACTAATTCAAGTACATTTTTCCATACTTCATGTTATTTTGAGTGTGACCCCCATTTTGCTCTAGTTTGCTATGAGGGCAGCAGGGAAGGATTTGTTCTAACGAACAAAATGCTTTTCTTACTGACACATTTCTCTATATAGTATTAATATATATTTACAGATCATACACGTTATCTCACTGCTAGCAGCGGGCTCCCACATCTGCAGCTTTTAGAGAAGCGCATTTGTTTCTGTTTTGATGGGGCGCATTAGGGGAAATCATCATTTTATGGAGCCTTTGACAGCTCGCCATGTGTTGACACTGGACGTGTGCATCAGCAGCAGCGTGAGCGCTGACAGGGTTTAAACACATGACCTGCTGCGGGGCCACAGTGTCAGAGCCATCTCCCCCATTAATTGATTGTTAGGATGAGACTCACTCATGGGCAGCTTGTGTCAGAGCCTGGGGGTGAGGGGCCCTCCCGTTTCCCCCACACACACACACACACACTCACACACACAGGCCACACACTGATTTCACACCTGCCATGTTTGAACTGGTTAAATGAACCCTCCAGCATGTGATGCTTTTGTTTTTGCTCTTTGTGACAGCAGCCGCGGCCAAAATGAGCAGTGTACCAAACGACTAAATCAGCCAGAATAGCCGTGGAATTGTTCATTTGCCGCAAAAATGGAGCTACACTACAGGCAGGAAAATAGTCCATTTTAAGGACCAGGAGAGCTTCATTTTCACCAGTGGCATATTTAGACCGGTCTCTGTCATTACTGATTAAGAGAACAATAACTACTGAGGAATGGTAAAAGTCGTTTAGTTGCTTTGTTTGTATCCATCCATTATCTTACCCCGTTTGTACCGTAACGGTACCACATTTCAGATGTCTATCTCATAAGAGGAGCTGTAGCCGTCCCTGAAAATGGACTTGCAGCATGCATGCAGAATTTTATGTCATGAGAAAATTCATACCGCCAACTAGTGGCCTGGCATGTGTACTGCAGCGTCTCTGGTGTTTCCAGGTTTTGTTTTTTTAAGGATGTAGCGATGATGCATACTCACTTCTGCATCGGTGAGCTCTACATAAATATATGAGCCTCCATCGATGTGTGAACAGTAGTGTGACATAGGTTTCTTTCCATAATGTGTGAACTTAAGCATCAACAAACGACGTGACTCAGTGATGAATTAATGAACAGCAGATCTCCTGTTAGCGCCTGTAAACGAACAGGAGGGAAGTTTCTTACACGCAGATTCGCACGGATGCCAGATTTTTATAGAACGTCTCGCAAGTCTATTCTTCCCCCCTTTTCGCCTATTTCACAGCAGAGCGGAGAGAGGCGGAATGAGCCAAGTCAATTAAGATGACTGTTGCTGTAATTCAGCATGCGCTGCGATGAAACCAGACTAATAATACCCCGTTCCCCTTCCCTTTATTTAGCCTCATGAAGCGATTGCTCAAATGAAAAGAGATTTTTAATAGGGTGCTTCTTGGTGGCAGCGTTTTGAAAAGAGAATGGACCAGAGCTCTTTCCACTTCCTCCTCTCCACCCTAAGCTTCTGAACCGCTGCGGAGTCGTTTCAGGTCAGAGTTATCGCTCTCAGATTTTCTATATTATGTGCGGCTGCGTCACGCCTGTACATCCAGTTCCATGTTTGATCTTTCTATACTGCACATTTATTCAATTGAGTTCCATATAAAGGACAAAACAAGGTTAAAATGCTTAGAGAGAGCAAAATGTGCTGTTGAAGATCATCATATACATTTCTTGAATTCCAGTAGTCATCTGTTATGCACAAATCTGTATAATAGACCAATAAACCTTGTGAAAGAGACATTGAAATGTTGGAGGACATTGATCTTTTTATATCAGATCAGTCTATAAAAGCTCTGCTCCCCGCGGCCGCGAGACCAGAGCAGACGAGGTTAAATAAACCCCGGCGAAACAAGAGAGGAATAATCAGACCAGTGCACTCTCACCATTCTGTGTGTTGTCCTGCCAGCTGGGTGGACAAATCAATGAATGTCTAGGCAGAAAGCTTCGCACACAGCTAAACTTTGTGTTTGTGTGTGTATGGTGCATTTTGGGGCTGTTTTACTGGTGTATTTATGTTGTCTGGGAGGAGGTACAACCTCAAAGCATTAGTCAAGGGATTACATGAAGGACCGGAAAATCAACTCCCGCTGGCTTATTTTTCACCGATATGTATCTTTGACTATTTTTAGATACGTATTCACTTGGAATATAATGCATGTTGTACCTGTGTACACACCACTCCACGCCTGGCTTTATGTAGTTCAGTTGCTGTGCTTGGGAGACAATTTTCAACCTCCTTCAATTTTAGTTTTCAAAGCAAGTAAAAGTGAAAAATCATGTCGGTCACAGAGGCGACCTACTGCAGTTTTCCCACCAAAAGGGAAATTTAAGCCTTTCGTCCTCTAGAACAAAGCTTCCTCTCACTAATGGAAAATCTCAACATTTCTGAAGTGGAACACTGCAAGACGGACTTATTTCAGTGTCTGCCTGAAAGCTGGAGTGTTCCCTTCTAACTCTTATCCAAACATACAGTAAACATGCTATCATAAAGAGAGCGAGTGGGGGCAGTGTGTATCTGCAGGCACCCAGACATAGACTACAGTATAGCGAACCATGTGAGCTGTGAAATGGGACATCTATCAGCCGGAGTTTTGTGCTACCTGGCCTCATTTCACACTGCATGGGCTGCTCAGCAAAAGCAGACATTTCGTAGATGTCACTTGATACGTCGTTAACGGCCTCTCTGCACGCATCTGGAGCCCGGCGGGGAGGAACATAAGCCGGGAGGATAAAAAAAAACAAAAGAGGGTTGAGGTTTTTTGACTCGGTGCCCGGAAGATCTGGCATCGAAACATGGACTGACAGCGAGTTAAAGCCAACACCTGTTTCACAGTATTCATCATGGCTGCGTCTCCTCAGAGTACACATCAAGCTTTGGCAAGGGAGCCGCACCTGGACCTTGAATGGAGTATTTAACCTTGTACTCAGGGGCTGAACATAGATGCTATGGAACACTGGTCTCTTCAGAAGACCCTATTTTATGAGCCCCTGGTAAAATCCTATTTTTGGTGTGGGAATATTACAGTTTCCGTTTATTCTGGCAACCACGCGAAGGCTTTACACCAATTGGCTGACACCCACACGAACGGTCATGTGACTTTACGTTCCTTGTTAAACAACAGAGCTTAGCAGCTTTTGTCTGAACTAAGTGGAAACTGGAGTGATAAAGCTCAAGGGCGCATGCACATCCAGCCTTATGAGTTTGATTACACTTGTATTGTACAATCTGTCTCTGTTTGGATTTGCTCATATTTTTTTGTTGCCATTTCAATATCTAAGATTTATACATGAATCTGGATTTGATTGGACTTTCTGTGCATCTTTGGTTTGGAATAGAGAAAGGAAACCAAGATAAAAGTGGTTAAAGTTCGCCCCAGGACTCCTTTAAGATACTAATAAACCAAGTAAATAGTTATTTTGATTTTCTGGCAGTGCTTTGAGGTTGTGTTTGTGTGAGTCATCCTGCTTGTGAGGAGTATCGTCTTAAATTTTGATGCTTTATTATGTCAGTGTTTGGCAACATAATACGAGCACGTATCAGTATGCTGTGTACTTAGGAGATAAAAAAATTATGAAAACCCTATGAATTCAGCAGTGATGATGGGTGAATGCTGGCTGAGAACAAAGAGCGTTGTGGATTGGCATCTGCCTCGCTGTCCCTCCAAGTCAGCGTTACCCGTCACGCATAGATCCAGAGTCGATAGGTTGAACACAGGGTTTGCAGAGGCCACGTTGAGTGAGTGTGGTCCGTGTGCAGCCGACACAGAGCCACTCTGCTCCAGGCCGTCTCCTTGCACTTTCATTTGAATGCAGCAGCCTGAAATCAAGTGTAAAACTGTCAGGGTTTGTCAGCGTTGTGCTTCCACGCCGCCCTTATTCAAGTGGACAAGGAGCCAGCACGGGGCACACAGGGCAGATGCAAGCAGTGTGTGTGTGAAAGTGCGTGCGTGTCTGTGTGTGTGTGTGTGTGTGTGACATTTGAGGCCAGGGTTACAGAGTACAGACTGTGAGAATAATTGTGTTTATTTGAGGTGATTATAGTGACTGTGGAATGAATAGCAATGCACCGAACGCCGAACCCTCCCCAGAGGTGCACTGAGGCGTGTGTGTGTGTGTGTGTGTGTGTGTGTGTGTGTGTGTGTGTGTGTCTGTTGGCTCTACAGATATCCAGCCCAGAGTTTTCACTCCTCCTCTCGTTTGGCAACTATATCTTAAGGTTAATGTATACTCTGTAAACAAGGATCAATATTTGAGAACGTGTCTGGAGGGAAAATGATCGACTTGTTTATGTGAAGCCGTAACGTATCGCAGCTAAGCCGACTTAATAAAACAATGATCCATCCATTATTTTACCCTGTTGTAACCCGCAGTCCACACACCATTCACTCTCACACCCAGGGGCAGGTTAGAGTCTTAGAGTCTCTAGAGCATGTTTTTGGACTGTGGGAGGAAACACATGGGGCACAAACACGCAAACTCCACACAGAAACAGCTGGGATCAGGACTGACTTTGTGAGGCTAACCACTGTTCTACCACGTAGCATTAATCCTAACCCTAATGTAGTAATAACATGTTTTTACTCATAAAGCACTAGTATATTAGTATGATTAGTAGAAAGTATGTTAAAAACATTCATTTGTCCATCATATTTAATGTTAATTTATTGACATATAAATACAATATTGCTTCTCTTTTGACAGATTCTCTATTCATACATACTTAACCCGCTGCCTTCTTTCCTTCAACTGTACTTAAATAAAAAGCACAACCCTTGTCTAACAAACTGAATTATTTGGGTATAAAATGGCCTGTTGGCACAGTGTCAGACCATAGCAGAGCAAACCCAGGGCCGAGCTCTTTGTCTGCAGTCTATCAATACAGTAATCACTGAAAGATTAGTTAGAAAAACGAGTACGCTATCAAGAAAACAATAATTTCTCCCACCTGCTCATTAGAATAAACACCCCAGAGCTACAAGCTGCTGCTAAATTGGCACAGAGCAGAAAAAGAGCTGCGCTATCAGTCTGCTAATCTGCGATTCAGATTTTTCTTTTAATTCAGGTTTTAACCACGTGTCGGGGCTGCAAATAGTACATCTATGCAACAAATACCACAAGATTTTTCCACCAAACGTGTCCTTTATTAGTCCTGAACATGACAGATGCTAGATGCTAATATCGATAAATTTCTTTTCAAAGATATTGTGGGACGCTCATTGGTTAGCACTCATTGGTCCATCAGTTTGTATCTTATTTTCTCCGGACACTCGAATCTCCCAATCCTGAACACATGCATGTTCAATTGACTGGAGACTCGAAATGGAGACCCCTGAGACCTCAGTGTGTGCTGGAGAGGTGAGATAGAGTAGATAGAGAGTCACTTTGGATTAAAAAAAGAAACGTCTACTTGAAGACTAAATGTTGAATTCAGCTTGATTTGTGCTGGCGGGAGAGTTGCAAGACCACATGTGGTTCTAACGAGCTTTTGAATTCACTACAATGGGTGGAAAATCAAAGTTTGTCTCTCACTTGTAAACACTCCGCAGCTTCTTTCGTTTTCTTCTCTGACAACCGCCGCCAGACGTTTTGCAGCGATATCTAGCCGCCCGTGTGTGTGTTGTTGCTTAGGGACCACTTAGAAAGTCCAACTTTTTCTTCGAATAGCGTTTTCCGATCGAATGAAATCGTCCTGCGCGTTGCTTAAAAGGCCAACCAGCACTTGATGTAAGTATTCCTCAGGCTGCTTAATTATAGCTGCAATTATGTTACTCGCAGTGAAGTAGCGACGCAAACTGATGAAGCTGTGCCGCATGAGTGACTGAAGCGTTTTGATGGAAACCTCTGCCCTCTTAACCTATCGGATAGGAGTGGAAATAATCCATTCAGTCACTGGAGTGAGCCGTGAATCACAGCAGCATCCATTATACAGTGTGTGGACTGAGAGCCACTAAATGTTTACGTGTTGTAAAGCTGCATTGTGAAGCTGGTTTCGCGAGAGCAGAACAGGAACATATTGACAAATGACGGCCGTTGTTGTCAAGTCGCTTCCCACTGTCCTTAAGGGAGTGCCCAGGTGTGAACCCTGAATAGAGGATGGATGGTGCTGGAGAGAAGTGGATGAGAAGAGGTGGGATGTTCATGTTGTGAACTGCCAGTCCTCTGCCAGCTCTCTCTCTCTCCCTCTCTCTCTCTCTCTCTCCCTCTCTATCTATACCCTCTTTCTCCCTCGCTCTTACACACTCAGATCCAGAACGTGCTCTTGCTCTCCAGACTCTCGTCGTCACACTGCCGCCTCTCACTCCTTTCTTTACCTCTGCCTCCTAGAGGGCAGAGTGATCACAGGAGCTTTTTTCTTCCTCTTTTTTTTTTCTTTAACTGAAACGCACGTGTGCCGCTCTCTGGATCTCAGCCAGGATGTGTCACTGACCAAGAAAAGCGGGCTGCCATCTCGCCTTCCTAGTCCCAGGGAATCCAAGACGCGCAGTCGGGAGAAGGTTGTCTGGGAAGGAGGCACTTTTTGTTCAACTTCTCTGATGGGAGGTAAACTGAGAGCAGAAGCCGCCTAAGTCCAAACAGAGGAAGCTCAAAACACGTGGAGATGCTGTTCGGTGAGGCTGTTTGTTTTTACTCTGTCACTCGTCTATCTGTGGTTTTGTTTGTCTCGAGCTGCGATGTTTTTTTATCCCTCTGTGGCCCGCCTGCCAACCATGTGCCCCCCGATCAGCTCCTCTGCATCCCAAACGACTCCCCGGCCTGTTTGTTTTCCTAATTGACCCCCTTTTTTTCTTTTCTTGTGATGAAGCCAAGTGGCGGAGCGCACACCGAGGCGACGGCGACGCTCCCAGATGTGTCGAGTCATTTTTAAAGCCACACAAGTACAGCGCTGATATCACGCTGCAGATTGCTGGCAATTATGTCTCTGCCTCCCGAGGGAAATATGCCCAGATTAGCTCATATAATTGGAGCCTGTTAAAGATAAAGGCAGTGTGGGGATTTTTAGTCATTTGTGTTTGTTCTTTTTTCTCCCCCAGCTAAAGGAGCAAAATGCTGATTACATTTCAGGTTTTTTTTTTTATATATATTTAGCACCACTTTGGTTCTGCCAAGTGGAACAGCATGAGCTGGCAGTGTGTGTGTTTGTACAGTTTGACAGTTCAAGTTTAATCCTAGTTTGACTGCCAGATAAGCCGCCGCAAATTTAATTTGGTAAACAAGTGTTTAATGTGGATCAATGTACTGTAGCGGTTAGTCCATCTACTGGAAATTGAATGTGTTTTAATCGTTAATGACATCCCCAGCAGTCAGGTCCTTAGGCAGCCTCTTCTAAATGGAAATGAAAATGTGCTTTGACTTCTGGATGAAGACTGAGGCGGATCCTCACATTTTCCTCATCTCATCTCTCTGCAACACAAAAGCTGTGGGCTTTTAAACGATGCGTATACATACATATGCATCTGTGATGCGTACTTCAAAAGCGGTGCGGCGCGTGCGCACGCGCTCGGATATAAGACGCGCTCAGAAGTGTCCGTGTGGCGGCTCCGGATGCTTTCTTCTTTAAACGGCAGATTAGGAGATCAAAGGGAAACAGTTGGAGGGGAGATAACTGCGGAGTTGTGCCTGGTGGCCATGCTGCAGCTGTCCCCACCCCTTCAACACCCCCCAGCCCCCACCCCTCACCCCTTCTTCCCGCGTCAAGAGCGCCGTTCGCGAGCGCGAGCGCGAGCCGCTCGCGAACCCCGTACTCTGCTCGCAGCGCGACGCGCGGCAGATGAAATGGCGCGTGCCAATCGGCGGATACAGAGCGCGTTTCGCGCCTCTTTCCTCTCCGCCGTCTTTTGTTTTAATGCGGCTCCGGCGGAAGACGGTGGAGGAGTTGCTCCGTGGCGCTACAGCCAACGCCAGGCTGAATACGTTGGATAAACCCCTTAATAATACAGCACACAGCAGGGGAGCCGAAACAATAATGTTTAGGCTTCAAAAACGCTTGTAAATGAGTTTATGCCATGGCTTGTTTAGTGTGTTGCCCTTGGTTTCTGGGTTTCTCTAAATAAGAATTTCTACCAGCAACTAACAAATCAGCAAATGTCCTCGTTCATTAAAATGAAAGAAATGCAGGAGTTAAGAATGAAATAAAGTTGTGACATTCCTTTACAAGCCTGTGGATCAAAGTACTGAATTTTACTATGAACCTTATTGTAATTACACATTTTCCTATGAATAAGATCCTACTATCTATTACACACACAAACCGTATAAATAACCGTGTAAAGGTGCAGTTGGCTTTGAGCTGCAATTTACTTATCCTTTGGACTAGATATTAGCCATTATTTGATGTTTGCTTTTACATTTCAGCCACATTTGCTCAATTTTAATTCAGCTTGTAAAGTTAGACCTTTAAGACATGACACAATGTTACGAATCAAGATTGGTCACATAACCTATGAGACATTAACCTGTGTTTGTGGCGATGGAGGAAGTGCTTGTTTCCTCATAATGGAAAAGTTTTTTTTTTCTAAATGCTTGAGACAGAAGTTCATGAGTCGGCTTCCTTGGGACCATTAATTTTCCTGTTGGGGCTCAAATTCACTATCCAGCAGCGCTGATGACTCATTATTCTAATTGTAGGGTAATGACTATGGCACAGTATGGTTTTAATTGCAATACTGATAGTGCAGATTATCTTTGAGAACAAATTTAATTAGGCTACTCGGTTCCTTGGTGTCATTCAGATCGTCCTAATTTATTTGTGGCACAGTTGAGTGTCTAAAACACCCATCACTGTAGAGCGAAGATTTCTAAGGATGAGCGCATATCAGGAACGACACTCGTCTCACCAAATACCAAATACCAAACTGATTGTACATGAAACCGAGAGGCTCTGTCTCTGTGTTTCCCAAAACTATATTTATCAGTTGCTACTCCTTCAGCCAATCCGGTTGCACCTTCGCTCTGGCCTTCCACTCACACAAATGATCATGTGACTTTAGGTCCCTCCCTAAACAATGTAGCTGAATAATTTTTTCCCAAACTAGGTGGTACCTGGAGTGATATGGCACAATTACACATCCAGTCTGATATGTTTAAGCCAGAATCTGAGGAGTCAGATATTGAGGAAGAACCAGGAATCATTTCACTCCAAACTTCACCAAAATGCTGGCTCATAGTCGATTGCATTTTATGTCTGTTTCAGTTCAGATATGCCATTTTCTTTATCCATTTCATATTCAAAGATATACACAGGTTTTAATTGTGAGTCTTCTTTAAAGTCAGGTTCAAGCTAAACTCATTTGCTCATAACATGTTTGTAAGGATTGTGAATGGAAATCCAGAGTTGAAGATGATCATCAGATAGAGATCCTTGAATTTGTTATATCTCTTTCTGTGCTTCCCATCATGATTCGTCGCACACAACATATGCAGAGTTTGCATTCAAACGCATTGAGCTGGTTTTGTACTCTTCAGATATTATTTTTAACACAAGCTAAGAATTTTATAGTGGCACTGTTCCCAGTCTGAGGCTGGCGCTGTAGACTGACAGCCCCAATCAGTCATCTTGGAGTGTTGACAGTGTGAGTTTGATTAGCCTGACTGCTAATGACTGCAGGAGTAGACACACACACATGCACACACACACACACACACACATACACACACACACACACAGTCTTTCTCTGTCTCTTAAGAAGGCATTTCGGTGACTTTCATGGATTCAATTTTACGCTTATCCAGATGATGCGCTATATTTTAAACCACAACTGTAACTTCGATTTAATACTTATCAAAAAACCCATCTTAGCTCCAAAATATGGTAATTAATATATGTATAAGTATGTATTTTAAACAAATTAACAGCCATGGGGGATCCACAGTGTGTTTATTACAGTTACACACACATGTGTAGACACACACCCGCACATCATTTTAACAACACCAGGTTTTGATCACTTAACAGACATAAAAGTGCTTAATTTTCTGATTTGCAATCATATAGTTCATATCTGTGATGTACATGCAGGGAGCTGGATATGACTGAATGACTATGCATATGAGTGTTTTTTTATTATTTTATTATAATCATTTAGATTTGTGACAATTTACTTCAGCAAGATCAAAAACTATTAAGAGATTAGGCTCTATACAGTGATTTTCCTTCATTTCCATTGACTCGCAGCCTGTCACAACATGAGGGCAAAATTTTTTCCAAATGTATCTTTGGGAGTGGAGCCACACGCCAAGAGCAGCTACATTAAGTGATTTTAATGGTTTATACACATGTCATGGATTTATATTACAGTTCTGGGAGTTGCCAGGGGCTTAAGGCAGCCTCGAGATATGTGTGAACCGAGGATCTGCCACAGTTCAGCATCAGCCGGTGATCTCAGGCTCCCGGAGGCCACGTGAGCCACTCGAGGGGTCTCTGGGTGCGCTGCAGATTGCATCACCCCGCTGTGTGACTTGTGCGATTCGAGCAGAATCAGGTTTTTTTCTTCTCTCTCTCTCGCTCTCTCTATTTTTCGAAATTACAGCCCACTTATAAAGCACATTGGGTTTCAACTAGGTAAGTGGGTAATTTAATGGCTGGGAGAAATTTTACAATACGGTGCATAATAATTTTCCTGTTAATCATCATGAAAGTTTTTGAAGTTCACTTCTTTTCCGAAGCTCACTGACATTCTAAAAAAAGCAGTTTATACCTGAATCTCAGTCCTGAGATTGTATCTCTAAGATGTACTGTATCAAGTGATCAGAAAATCCAGGTAATACACCCTGGAGAAGTCACCAGTCCATCACAGGACACACAAACACACATCCTTCACTCTCGCACTCTCAACTAGGGGCAATTTAGAGTCTCTAATCGACCCAAAGATGCATGTTTTTGGACTGGGAGGAAACCAGAGTACATGAAAAAAAACACAGGGAGAACATGCAATCTCTGTAGAAAGGCCCTTAGGATCTTCTCACTGTGAGTTAACGGCACTATTCACCAGGCCACACCAACACCTCCACTGAAGCTATTCAAAGTTATCAACACTTTGTTTTAAGCAAATTTGGACGAAATGAACAACCTGGTTATTCTGGTTCAGGATGTGTAATCTGTGAATATCTTAAACACTATGCTTGCTTAAATTCTTGCTTAATACATGCCATGTTGTGGCATTCACCACATACAATACTTAAAACTATTTCACACGTCTAGTAGTCAATTTGAGCATTTTCAAGAAATAAAGTCAGATATCTGCCCCTATAATTTGAATATTTTCTGGTTTCTTGATATCAAACTGAATATGTCAGCTTTCATTCGCTTTTCTGACATTTTATAGACTAACCTAGTCCATTAATCAAGAACATTAATTGACCACAGAAATAATAGATTTTTGCGGTCATACAACTCTGTCCTATCTGTTTCATTTTATGAGGATAAAACATTGTATTTCTGTGGTGCCTTTCAAAACAAAGACAGAACTGTTGAGCAGTTTATTTCTGTCACCGTCTCTGGAGATTCGACCCTCGGGGCTCCCGGTGCTGATCTACCTTCCATGTCCTTCAGACAGGAGTTGTTGTACCTGTGTCTCTACCTCTGTCTGAACCAGCCGTCTAACATAACTCTGAGGAAAGAGCATCGGTCACTCAGGCAGCTCCTAGAATATGGACTACCTCCATTTTTCTGACACTGGTGAAGCTAAGTTAAGCTAAGCGACCCTGCTGGCCGCTTTATATGACCTGCTGCTGATCTAGCATGTTTTCTGTTCTGTTCTGGAATAGCCTGGAACAGACCGAGGACATTTGTTACGGAAACTGTTAAACGGCTTATATACTGCTCTCACCTCGGTTTATAAGACACATGTGAACAATGAGGCACACATGCGCCCGCCTGAACTGCACGTTCTGTCAGCACAGACGCCTTCCAGGTTCCAGCGTTTGCTGTGAAACGCTGACTTGAACGGAAAAAAAAAGAAAATCGTGCTTCCAAACGTGGCGGCGTGCCTCGAAAATCAAAGCAGAAATATGCAAACCTGCTCAGATACTGCAGCTGCCTGGAGACGCGACATCGGCCAACAACGTTGACTGCAGATTGGACTGCTCTCCATCAGGATCCGGCCGCTGCCAGGATATGATTAGGTTAGGTCACACGGGGCGTCCGCCGTCTTCTGAACACGGGTGTTTAAAATAACATGTTACGTAAAGACGTTGTGATGATGTGTCCTGCCAGCGTTTCATAATGAGTCAACAGGAAGAGATGATTCAAAGATCGCTGAATAACAGCCACTCTAGATACAGTAAAGGGCTTCATTAAAATGGTTTTAACTGATTATAAGTGGCCGTAATTACACACTCGCCAAATACATGATGTCATACTATTGAGGCTCAGGCTAACAGGTCCCAACCAGAGATGAATCAACACAGAAAAGGGATGAATTAGATGGAGAATACTGTCCTTGTTTAGCAAGGACCTCTATTCTTCATCTGTCTCTTTAATTATTCCTCTTGCTTCTCTCTAACTTGTAAGTAAATAATGCAGATTTAGAATAATTTCTAAGAGATGACTTCTTAGAAGTTATAGACATAGACTGTACATCTTTTAAATGAGATTTTGGGAGGTGAGAGGAATATATATAAGAGAGTAATCTGTGTTTAAAAGGGCTGGATAGTGGGTTCGTGAAAAGACAGTTATAAGGTTTGAATCCCAGTCAGACCAAAGGCTTGGTCAGACCAAAGGCTTGGTCAGACTGTTTCTTCTCACAGTCCAAAAACATGCTTGTTTAGGCCGACTGGAGACTTTAAATTGCTTCTAGGCTAGAGTCTGTGAGAGAGCGTATGGTGTGTGTGTGTGTGTGTGTGTGTGTGTGTGTGTGTGTGTGTGTGTGTGTGTGTGTGTGTGTGTGTGTGTGTGTGCATCCTATGATGGACTAGCTACCACTCCAGGGTACGCTCCAGCAGGACCCTGGGACACCACCGGGTGTGAAGCAGGCAGGATAATGGATGGGACCGTATTAACTGAAAATGTCCTGGAAAAGTCCTAGAAAATGATTTAAAGACCATAGTGGGAGGAGTTTGTCTGAAATGATAGTGTTCTTAGTGTGTTTTGACATTTAGGATGGTACTGGACTATATCAGTGTAATGTAATTTCATCAGTATCTATACAGTGGTTCGTGCCTGTGTGCTGGATGCAGCACATTGAGTTAATTGTAACGGGCTCGTTCTGCTGCGAGCAGCTACTACCACTCACCATGTGGAGAAAAACCAAGCTTGACAGCCCTGTCGTGCTTAGTTGCCCCCGCCGAGCTACAATCGGCCGGATTGGTCTGTTTTCGGGAGAGAGGTTTTAGCCCACGGTCACTTGACTAACTTCCTCCTCGCAGACTTTTTCCAGCCTCGGCAAAACTTTGCCGTCCTCGGAAAACAATCCCGGAGCACGTCCTCGCCGCCCCGCGCAATAAACCCGCTTGTCGGGCTTTAACGTCTCCCCGATAAACATCGTTCAAAGACGCGGCGCTGAGCAGAGATCCTGCAATTCTCATCTGTGGAGCCGCTAATGGGAGATCCTTCAAACCCATTCCGGCGGGCGCTCAGCCAGAGAGGAGCATCGAGACAGAAAGCTGCTAATTACCAAGTTCATGGGGCGGATAAAGCGGCGACAGACTTTAAATATCAATAAGTATGTGCCGCACATCTGCTGACTGCCTTTCAGCGGGTGTGATTGGGGCTGGGGCTTATCTCAATTAAAGCAGATGGCGGCAGTTTATTTTTAAGTGCGGCGCAGATACGAGGCGCGCTATGGAAGGGCAGAGGGTCGGGAGGAGAGACAAAACGCGACACAACAAACACGCTCTCTCTGTCTGCGCCGCGCTGATAGCGCATCCGCGCCGGTCTCCCGGCAGGTGTTATCTCACGCCGTTTGTTTATCCTTTACGGCCGCGGAGGCAAAGAAGTAGAAAAGAGAAAACATATCGCAGTAACGGAGGGAGAAATGAAACCTTGAGGATGAGAGCGGGTTGAAATGACGCTCCGCCCCGGGACAGGGCAGGAATGTCTCTTTTCTTAATGTGTCGCTGGTATGAACATCAGGCTGAATATGATATGATGTGGAGGCAATGTAAACAATGGAAAGCTTTGCAGCCTCCTGCAAACGATTACAGCCAGAACTGTGGACAAAATGCTGATTTTTGACTCCGGCGTCCTTCAACTAACGGCCGTATCCTGTGTCTTTTTCTTTTCTTTTTTTTTTTCTTTGTCCAGAAGGAGACTAGTCCCGGATTTCACCTTGAACAAATTCAATAGAAGTTTTTTTTTTTTTTTTTTTTTAGACGGACCCCGGGGTGAAAATGGGGCCCAGAGTGCTCCAGTGGAAAAGTAGGACAGATTACCACGGGGAGCCTGATCTGGGCTGGATGCTCTCCCCGCAGGTAGAAATTCTCATGGAGCCGCCGGCCCTGCCAGCTGCGGCTGTGCGAGTCTAAATAGACGGTGACAGCCAGCGGGAGAATTCGCCTGTTGGCCGCCAGTCGTGGCCTAAATGTACTTTGTCACAATAAAGATGATTTATTTCAAGACCACTCAGTGCAAGGCGGGGGCAGCGTTTTTAAGCCATCATGGAAATTAGGCCTTCACTCTCGGCCGTTTTGTTTCCAGTGGAGGGAGCTAAGCGGAGCTGTCAGTGGCGCTTTTAATGGATGCTAATTCATCCTCCAGAGCTCGTCATAAAGGCCCGGTTTCTCTCTGCCTGTTGTGTAAGCAATGAATGGCATCATCATTACTGCCAAAGCGCGGCGGCGTGCTAACCACTTCTGTTTTATGACTCAGAGAGCCGCGTTCTCCGCGCTATTGTGTAAAAAAAAAAAAAAAAAAACCTGCCACTCGCTTTCCATTATTTGACGATGTGTTGCGCGGGCTTAACGGCGAAACACTGTCAGGGGAGGCAACAATTTTTAGCTTTTCAGCATCCACGTTCCCCCCAGTGCTTAATCCCGCCGATTCGATTGAAACGTTTGTTATGACTTACTGCCATTCTGCAAATAGAAAGATTACTGTTACTACTAAAGATAAAGTGAGGGAGGGTCTCTGAGCCAGGCTGAGCAGAGCACCGTGGCAGCAGTGTTGTACAGTAATGTCAGTGATGATGCATTACGTACTCTGACTGATTGACTGTGACTGTACTGACACTGGACACCAAAAGTACTTTGTATGAAATGTTAACAAGGGGAGTCATGAAATATCTCTGTTAGAAACTCTTCGACTCAGACTTTTGAAAACCTCGAGTTATGTGGACGCGGCGAGGAGACGTGTCATTCCCAAGTAGGAGTGAACAAACCACGCAGAAATTATTTGACTTGATCTCTCTCCTCATTTTTAACTCAACACAAGCCTAAAAAAACAGACGTCTTTTGCCTTAAGACTGCATTTTCTCCCATATATTTAAGTTAACATCGCATGATTTTCGATTGATGTTTTTTTTTCTTTTAAGGAAAATGTTCTTTCGATTTACACAAATAGAAAGTCATGTCACTGCACAAACTTTTAACATTAACACAAAGAAAAATGAGAAATGCACAGTTATACATGCACATGTGCATACTCACATGCTTTCCTTAGTTTCACAGGATTAACTAATTTACCCATTGTGTCTTAATAACGTTACCCTACAATGCAGTGAAACACATACTGAGTAATATGTAATACATAATCATCATACCTACATGCATTTCATTTATCACATAGTCTAAATGACTCATTTCGGTGACCCTACATCTCAGGTAAAGCTTCATTTTTTCTTTACTTCACCTCCATGTTGTTGGTTTAAAAAAGTGCAGCATCATCGAGTTGAAACCAGTTCTCTTGTTCTTGCTGCATAAAAAGTTGTTTTGATGGCGCACAAAACATGAAATGCGACGTTGTCGTGTGAGTTTGTTTCATTCAGACGCGAAAACATAACAAATAAAACGAGTCTCGACTCGAGCAAGCCCGAGGCAATAAAGTGAAGATAACCTGTGGGGTCAGCTTCGAATCGAGACCAAAATAATCAGCGTTTTCCAGCTTTCCATTTGCATTTGGTCTCGCTATACACAATACCATCTCTGCTGTCTGTCACTCTGACTGAATTTGCTCCCGATCTTAAAGCGCTCTCCGCGTTTCGATATAATAGCATATCAAAGTGCTTTATGAGCTTTCCGCATTAAATTCAGTGAATCGAATAAATTATGTCGTTGTTAATGCCACAAAGCATTAATGCCAAAGCGAGGAGGCTCATCAGGGGATGTTAGTAGGTGTCAGAAATTAGAGCGTGCCTCCACACCACCACCACCACCACCACCACCATAGCAGTTCAGACCGGAGACCGAATCTGGCTCAGACAGATGATCCCGGGAAATGCATTCACCGTGAAAGGAGCCAGAGCAGCCTCTCCTCTGAAGCTCTCTCTCTCTGATTCGCCGCTTCCTTCCCACCTCCCCTCCTCCTTTTTTTTTTTTTTCTCCACGCTGCATGAAAAGATGCCATTTCCTTCCCTCTGTGATTGCTGTGATGTTGAGTCACCCAGAGGCTAATCCTGGAAATAATAGAGATTAAGCTTTTTCCCCCAGTTTTCTTTTTTTCTTCTTTTTTCTCTTTTTTCCAAGGTGCTATAATTTCTCCGGCTCATAATCTTTTATCCTTTCTCAATACGCGAAGGTTGGCTGCTGTGACCTACACTCCCTGCCTCCGTGAAGGAGCTACGCATCTCTCAGAAAGAAAGTGCGCGCAGATTAGCAAACTGGAATTGGCTCGTTTCAAAAGGGTGGAATTAGTTATCATATACTAGCAAGAATGAAGACAAAAATGACATGAGTGCAGCTCCCGCCTCAATTCACTGTTTGCTAAACCCTGCCCACAACCTAAGTGTGGCGGATTAAAGCGTGTGCTCGTCCACCTTACTTAGCATGTCTGGCTAACTAGCTTCCTCCTGTTGTAGTATGTTAGTGGGTAAATTAAACTGGGAATGGACAGCTTTTTGTTGGAGCTCATCATTATAAAGCAAATATGGATTCCTCAGCGTTAAAGCTGCTTTTATTTCATCTTGTGTGTCATGTATCATGTATATATCATGTATCATGTGTTTTTGGTTGTTCCCGTGCTGTGAAGGAAACAGCTTGTGCTCCATGTGCTTTTACGACAGCTGTTCCAACAGTACTGTATCTAAAAAAGTGGTCCAACGGGATTAAAAGTTGTCTGTTTCCACTTGGAGTAAATCCCTTGATCCAATCTTTTTTTTATTTTTGATGATGGGTGCAGTAATAAAAGTGCTTGAGTCCCGGTAGACAAAGCTCCAGAGCACCTGTCGAACTCAATGTTTTTTTCTGTTGGCCCACAAGAGCTTAAAATGCTTATCATTGTCTTAAGATTTAAGTCTGTGCGGCTTCACAGAGCCCAGTGACAAAGTCATATCTCGCAAAAAAAAAAGAAAATTCGATCATCGATTGGCTGTAGTGTCGATTTACATGACCAAAAAGACAAACAAGGTTGGGAACAGACCATATCTTTATTCTCATGTTCACAGGCAGAATTACAGCAGATATGTGTCTGAGATGAAGAGGCAGGGAGGAGTGTCTTCCAACATTAGCGATGACATACGTCTAATGTTGTGGTTTGTTGTTTGGTGATGACAACATTCATTTATGTGAGAAAGACTCTCCATCAACTGAAAATGTAACTTAATAGCTTTACACTAACGCTAGTGCTAAAGAAGAGCTAATAATTTGAGAGCACTGACCCTTGGTGTCCCTTTGAATGAATGGCATCATTTTATGAAGAAATTAGACAATACAATGGAACCTCAAGAGACGACCCCCTCCCCCAAATATATATATATATATATATATATATATATCTTATAAAGTGTAAACATATGACTGTTTTAATATATAATTGAAATATACGACTGTTTATACGTGTAGAAAGGACCAAAAGGACTGCTGCACTTTCGATTTCCTTTTCGTATTTTGAATATTTTGTCGTTAAATGGGATGCAAATATCTTCGAAAGCCACTTCACATCCTGAATCTTTTTAGTATAAAGCAGCATTTGTGAGTCAAGGTTCCACTGTATTTGTACGGTTGAATACACCATGAATAACAGCATCGTTTGTATTGGTTACATTCCCGTAGTCTCAAAGCCACATAATGTGGGGAAAAACGACTCGTTTGGCACCGGTGCTTCAGAGTGATGAGGGACTATTCATAAAAGTTACCGGAGACCCGCTGGTTAACAGATTTTTGATGGAGCTAATACGGCCTCTGATTTAATCCACGCTGGAGCCTCGCTGACTCTCCTGAAAGGGAGCGTCCCGTCGTCGGCACGCCGCTCAAAGTCTCGCAGACGACAGCAGCAGCTTCTCGTTTGTGGGGATCGAAACGCGGTTAATTAAACGCCTCGCCCCGCTTCGTCCCGTGAATGTATGTGTGGGAGATTAATGAGATCAATTTCAGATTTGTGTAGGAGAGGGAATCAGCGTCCCCAAAAGTCACACTGACAGGCAGATTTAGCACGTCGGCCCAGCGGAGAGAAAATAACAGTTCCCTATCAACCCGGGGTCATCTCCCTCTCTCCCTCTCTCTCTCTCTCCTTCTTTCTTCTTTCTCTCAATTCTCTCTGCTCTGTCATTCGCTCTTGAGTCAGTGTGGTGCAATTCAATACGCCTTATTGGCACCAGGGGCACACGGGCCGGTCCGGGTGGAGCATTTACATGAAAATGGAATTCATCAGAAGAGAAATCCAATCAGTAAACACATGTTACGTCTGCGTGTTTCCCCCTGAGATCTGTGGTGCACGTGGCATGTTGGGGATCAAATAAACTGTAATAATCACCTTCAATCCCGTCCGCTTATCTCAAATTCTACTCTAAATGGCCCGTGTTCGGCCGGGGTGCCTGTAAGCCGCTGAATAAACACGATAAAGAGACCACGTAGTGATAAAACAGCACCGTGTGTATTTGATTATTCTAGTTATGAGGCTGGTGCTGTTTCGGTTATTTAATTGTGGAATCTCGGACTTGCTTGTCCTCTCGCTGTGGCGACTCTGCCGCTTTTTCTGTCACATCTGTCTGTCTCTGTGGTGCAGAGATAGAACTGCCAATTTCAGTTAATGGAAATTCGCTTTTCTCTGGTGTTTGCCATTCAGCTCCACACAGAGAGTTTCTTCAATTTTGTGTCTCTTCTCCGGTTTGAGATTGCGACGCGGGCTGAAGTCTGAGGTTAATCCGTCACCGGTGCGCTGGACTTATTTGGTTGGTTAGTCCGTCTGTTGGCGGGCAGAGGGAATATAGTCTTTCAGTCTGTGACTTATCTGTTTTTCCTCTTTTTTGGGGGTGCTTTTGCTGCCAGAGTTAAACATTTAAATTCGTCTGATCTGCAGCTTTAGGTGAGCAATGTGGCCCTAGAGGGTGGCGACACGGTCCGCCACGTTTTACTTGGTTGAAATATGGCAGCAGCTTAGACCGGACCAGTGTTTCTCAATTCTGGTCCTCAAGCACCCCTGGCTTGCATGTGTTAAGATGTTTCCTGCTCCAACACAGCTTATCAAATAAGTGCCTCATGGACAGACGTCTCCAGAGCTTGATGACTGGCCAGTCATTTCAATTCCAGGGTGTATCCCCTGCCTTCATGTGCCATTGGGTGCAAAGTGGGTCAAAGAGAGTGGATGAAGGGCTGGAATTATAGACGGAGAGCAGCCATAAATTAGATTCATCCAAAACATTTTAATTGCCCGTTCTCTTAACCCGTTTTATAGCGGGGTTAACTGGAGCCTGTCCAAAACTAATCACGTTCCTGGTCCTGCCTAACAATGCTGGTTAATGCTGAATGAACATGGTGATGGTTAAACCGGAATTAGCGTGTTAGCATGTTAGCATTCAGCTCTAAGAAAAGAGCTGCCAGTGTGGCCATCATCTTGTTTAATATTTTAAAAAAACCTCTAAATTTAATTTTACATTTGCCCGGCCTGTGCCTGGATTGCTTTGAATTGGATTTGAAACAAATTGTGGCAGATTTTTCTCTTTGGCTGTAGAAAATAGCACACTGAGACGTTGGTTAGCTGCAGGCCAAGATGAAACGAGACATGATGTGTCGCATCCATAGCTGCTGCTCCATTAGTTGTCGCCTGTGTGCAGTGTTGGCTCTGAAGTGCTGCGTGTGTTGACAAAGGTCTTTAAAGGTTCTTTGTCTTTTTCCTTCCTCTTCCTCCGCTCCGCTCAGGCTCTAAGAACCATTTTGAATTTGGGGCCCAGATTAGCAAAAACAGACACGCTAATGCTCAAGGACTTTAAAACCTGCCTCATCCACGGGAGATAAAACCTGAAATCCTGAGGTGAAAGGAGCAGAAAATTGTGAAAAATTACTTTCCCGTTGCTGAAATCACAGTCGTAAGATGAACTGGATTCACTCTCTGCAGCGTTTAAAGAAAGCATCCAGGTGCAAATCTGTGTCTAAACGACTTCCAACAAGTCGATAATAGGTCAGTATGTACAGTATACTGCGGGCTCCTCACATGTCTTCACTGTTTCTAAAGCTAGTGACTCATCTCTCTTCATCCTCCAGTCATCACTTTGGCCTTTGTCTGTCAGTTGTATTTTCTCTTTCTCCTACAGTGCTTCTCATCAAACGGCTCTTGACATTTTCCATGCGGCTAAGGCCAAGCCTCCACTCCACGCTCAGCATCTGCAAATTGTGAATCCATTCTCAGTGGTGGCCAGTCTTTCAAATGAAAGAGAAACGCTTGGTATTCTTTATATTAAGCTACATTTCATGCTTCTTTGACCTCCACGTAGTAGAAAGAAAGAGACAATGTCGTCCAAGTTCTTCAAAGCACACATAAGGCAAAGGCAGAGAATGCACCATGTTTTTGGACTATGGCAGGAAACCACAGGGATAGCATGTAAACTTTGAACAGAAAGGCCGTTCATCCTTGTTTTAGTCTACATTCTGTTACTTCGACTCAGTCTTTTTTACATATCTCAGGACAATCCAACATCAAAGCTCTACAAACATTTTTGCTTATAGAAGACACTGTGTGTTTTAATGTGTGCATGCTAATGTTTGCCATGGACTCAGACAAAGGTCAGCGCCATGGTCCTCTTTAAAGCATGAGCAGCCTGAAAGCATTTAGGTCAGCCCAAATTAAGCATGACGAGATGAGAGGTCGCGTGGAAGGGGATCCGGAGCAAAAGTATTATTGTGAAATTGTTTTTGGGGTTCATCGACAACAGACACTGGAGGAGTATAGTGCACAAGCACCGAGACTGGAAATTGCAACATAACAGGCGAAAAAGGAGAGAAATTCAAAGTGTATCTGAAATCTAATCCAGTGTGAGGCATGAAGACATTTATGTAAAAGTCTTTACATCTTTAATTAAGATGCAGTGTCGCTGTGGATTAAATAAATGCCTTCAGAGCGTCTTGAAAAGCTCTTTTGAATCATTTCTCTTCATGTTGACTGACCCATTTGCTGGATCGGAGGGAGAACAAAACCACCCAGTGACACACACGACTGCTGTGTTTAAAGGTCAGAGACATTTGTCAAGATAAACTATGGTCTTGTGAAGCAGGAAAAGGCCACACAGAGCCTCTCATCATTTATCCACTGTTATTACTGAAGTCATTAAAGCTTTACGGAGTGAATCGTTCTCTGCGGGAACGGTTCTCGATGTCGTACGCTGTGCACTAAACCGTCTTTATCCTTATTTGAAGATGTGCGGCTCCGATGGGGCCCCGGGGAGAGTTGCGCCTCTGTGCAAATTCACAAATGTGTTTTGTAGATGAATACTCTCAACGGGAGTTAAAGACAGGAGCGACGGCAGTGATGTGTGATGATCTCTGCCGTAGGTGCCCTCTCCCAGAGCCAGGTCCACCCCCTGCTGGGCTCCCTGCCTCTGCCAGGTCGACCCCTCCAGCCGCAGGCTCACGCCCAGCTGGAGCACTTCATGCCGCTCAGGGTCAACAGCTCCTCGCCGCTCAGCCTCTTCCCCAATTTCAACACGGTACGATCGCACATTTGTCACATACACACACACACACGTGACATTGCAGCACTGTGGCGAGACAGACCGCCAAAATCATTCTCTAAACCCCAGGTTATTGACAAATGTTTTAATCAAAGAAAAACTACAGCTAAGATATAAAAAATAATAAAGCAGTGAAAGCTTTTTCTACCTCTATAGCATATATTTAACAATTGTGCAGCCCGCGACTGTTACTCTGTGGTCCTTGCAGTCTTTGAAGTGTCTCATCTGCTGCGGAAACAGGCGTCATCCGCCACTAGGATCCCGTCCAGGTTCTGTCCAACTTGGCTGTAGATTTGCGTGTGTTTTAGAAAGTCGAAGAAACACAAAAATGTTGCCTGGCATGAATATTAAATTAGAAAATGGTAGCAATGCAATTGGCACTTACTTAGCACTTAAACACTAAGAAGAAATCATGTCCAACAGTAAACAACTTCTGGCATGATATCTATATATATATATGTATGAAGTCATACATTACATTAAATGGTAGCATTTTGTAAAAACTCCTCCTTATTAAGTGTTTATTAAGCATTACTTAACACATTTGTTAATCATTAGTTAACAATTAGTTCAGCATTTGTTAACACATTTATTACTAGCAGTTTACTAATGATTAACAAATGTGTTAAATAATGCTTAACAAGGATAGGGTTAGGGTTAGTTATTATAAAGTGCTATCCATTTGACTTATTTTTTGGGCTTGAACACTCTTTTTCCTCTTCCTTTTTACAGTGGAAAACCTTCCATGTTAATGTTCCTTTCCTCTATTGATGTCATTCCAGATCAAGGAACAAATGTAATTTGTCAAGTTAATGTAAGGTGACCTCAATATTTTTCTCTCTTCATTTCCTTGTAAGAGCAACCATTGGTTGCTTTAAAAAAAGATTTCTAAGGAATCTGACAAAACAGAGTAATTACGATGCCAGGGAAATCCTAAACTCTGAATGTGCACTTTGTAGACACGTCATATTGGAATAAATAAAAAATGTGTCAAAAATAATCAGGATTTAAATATTACTTCAATCAGTAATGGAAATAAGATATCCCTAACAAATAAACACTTCCCTCTCACACACACACAGATATTTGCTCTGGACCTAGATAATGAAGCCGCGCAGCTTTGTAGCTTCAACACTTAATGAGACAAGTCGGCGGAATGTGCTAAATGCATCGGGAATGTTGGGAGGCTGGGAGAAGATTCCTGTCTGACACTTGATGGTAAAAATACATCTCAACTATGTAACAACAGCTGCACATCGGGGGCCTTTCAAATATGAGCAGAAGATGAAGTGTTCAAAAGCGACGACACGACTGGAATTAGCTCGTCCCATCTCGCATTCTTTTCGAAACGGGACTAACACGATTGTGTGTGTGTGTGTGTGTGTGTGTGTGTGTGTGTGTGTGTGTGTGTGTGTGCGTGCGTGTGTCTCTCCTGGTAGATGGACCCGGTGCAGAAGGCGGTGATCAACCACACCTTCGGCGTAGCTCCGCCCAGGAAGAAGCCCATCATCTCCTGCAACATCTGTCACCTACGCTTCAACTCCACTGTAAGTCAGGCTCTCGTGGAGGGGAAATGTTTCGGTTTCTTACCTTTTAAGCTTTTCCTCCGACAAACTCTGTAGACCAAGGCCCGCAGAACGACTTCAGAGAGGTGGAAAATACCTTTTGACGTCTCGGCTCTTATCGGTTTATGACCCTGCAGAACGTGTTTACGGGCTTGAATCAACCTACAGAGGGTTTTTATATGACGTTATCGTGCTTTGCTTCGCTGTGAGACCCTCTGACCCTCTTGATATAAAGTAGCGTTCATACTTAAAAACACGACTTTGCTGTCTGTATAGCTCATCTTTTGATAGGATTTTGCATCACATTTCATATTTTCACTTGCAGTCGGCCTCGGCACAGGCCATTTGTCTTATCAGAGTATTTATTCAGGCTCCATTTACCAGCTGGCTCTTAAAAGGAAACCAGTCAGCTAGTAGTTGCATTTTTTTTCTCTCCTTATCACACCTCCTTATTCATATTCATTTGGCTCCTTTTCCTATGGAGCTCGTTTATACATATTTGCATTTATATTGTTCGCAGGAACCTGCCGGAATGACAATGACTCTCCCTTTGTGTGAATAGTGAAAGTTGAAGGGAGCGGGACATTTGGCGCGAGATCATTAAAATAGCGCCACTTCCTCACCTGTCTCTTTCTTCCTGCTCCTCATGTCCTTTTCTCTCTCTCTCTCTCTCTGCTCTGTATTTTTTGGACATGCAGTTTTCTAGCTAACAGGCTCTCTCCTCCTTCCCTCCCTCTGTGTTACCTGCAGCTGAGCTGAGGGGGCTGTTTGACCCAGGAGTTGGATGCCGGGGTGACAGGCAGGTACCAGGACCCAACAAGGGGCTGCAAAAAAGTGGCTAGACTTTGCACTTGATGAAGAAACTTGACCAAAGGAATAGTTCTGAATATTACCAGTCTGTTCGTGTTTCATGCTCACTGCTGGTGTGGTGCAAACTGCAACTTTCACTCTCACAGTCATTTTAGATCTGTTTATTAGTTGTACTGATTTGACCGAGACAATTATGAATAAGAACTCTTTGTTTGATATGAATGAGAAAAGCAAATAAGAATTGTTTCATTTTATTACTTAATTGATCCCTAAAGGGGGAATTAAAAGCCAGAACAATAGCAGAGAAGCAGACAAATAAAATGTAAATGAAGAGAGCTGAAATGACACTAGAATGAAGAATAATAACAATAATGTAGCAAAAATATAGTGGGGATAAAAACCCAGCCTTTAAACACTGTGATTAAAACTGTTGCCCAGACACGTTACATTTAATAAATTATTCTTTACTTATAATCATTCTTTAGGAACCATGTATGTGACTACATACAGAGTCATAGCTATTACTTTAGTGTAGACTATGACAGATATCACCAGAGATACAACGATAGGGAGGATGACACTTGAATTCAAGGGACAGAGTTTAATCTTTCCTTGCCACGATTTCCTTGGTAAATGAATGTCAATATTAATTATTCACCAGTGTTTAAATTCTGCAATTTGACATCGAAATGATGCTTAAGAAATGAGATATATTACCACCGCCCTTTGCCTCTGCGATACCGTCCTCTCTTGCGGTGACCGCAGGCCTAAAAATGGAAGTCGGAGCCGTTTGCTCAGCATCAAGACAAAGACGGATGAGTGTGAAAAATGGGACCCACAGTGTATATTACACAACCGGCAAGCATGAAAGAGGTTCAGACTTGATGATTTTCAAATTATTCCTTTTTTTTTTTTTTTTGAGGGCTGCTAAACTCACTGAAAGAGAAGCATGACAGACTCAAGCCTGAAGGATAACATGCGATACTCTAATTCCGCTGCCCTTTTTGCGGAGGACAGTTGAGGCGCACTGATGTGGGAATGCATAAAGCTGCTTGAACCGAGGCCAAGCAGTCCCGATGGTGTCCTTCTTGATGTCTGTATCTGAGGATCTCTGGTTGTTTTTGCCCTCCCCGGGACACGTAACTCCACGTTCTTCCCTCTTCGAGTCACTATGCTGGAACATAGTGAACTCATACTACGCTGGTAGTATGCAGACGGGACTCACCCCTCTGACTCAGGTCCAAAATGACGCTGAATGCTTGGTGTGCACTGACATTCAACGTGGCCGAAGGGGTCGCGCACCCTTTGCTCAGCCCTGAATTCTTTCACCCACGGTCGTACCCTTTTGGTTTTTTTTTCCTGTTTGTTTGTGCAGCAGCCCGAGCTTCATGCAGTTTGAGTGTGGATGGGTGTGGGGTGGGGGGGCACACGGTCACTTTAAGGATCGTACCTCTGCAGACCGAGCTGCGCTGTGCACAGCGCGTGCCTGGAAAACGGTACGGATAATTTGAGCGACGGCAAATTATCTAAGCAGCCTGGTGTGACGCGAGACACTTTGGAGTCAGACTCTCTGTGGACGTGGGCAGTGCATTCGTGTCTCTCATATGTGAAACGGCGCTAGTGTTGAAACACGTGTGTACTTAAAGGATAGGGGCGGGTTATCTGTTGTGTTTTCTAATTGTGAACTAATCCCACCTCGATCTGCCGTATGTGTCACACAAAGGCATATGGTTCCCTATTTAAAGCAACTAAATTATTTAGCGGAAGAAGGTCGGAAGCACGAGCTAACAGACTGTTTGTTAGGGACTATTTTCAGGAGCGGATTTAACACATTTGAACTTCACTGCCTACAGAAAACAAACTCGATCACGACCATTGAAATGAATAAACAGCTTCATTTGTTTGCATGGAAAAGCATTTGGGCAACTATAGAAAAAAACCATAGAAAATGTTGATGTTTTTGTGGGATGTGTTGACAATAAGAAGCGGTGTAGAATAACCTCACGCCTATTCTTTAAGACTTCTGCTTGTTGTGTACTCTCGATGCCCTGTAGCTCTGCTGCAGCCAGAGCAGGTCACAGGGCCGTGCCGCAGCTGACATTTTGACTTATCGCAGAGAGAAAAACACCCATTGTCATGCTACGATGTTGCTGGGAACATCCTGCCTTCTGCGACAGGTCAAAATGCCTGCCTGCTTGTGAAAGAGAAACGAATGGTTTGCGTTAATTGAATCCGGTATTAAAAGGGCACTCAGGTCTGTGTCACCGAGGTAAAGCTGGTGCGGGTCAAGGAAATCAAGGAAATGTGTCATATTTTGTCGTGGTTTGCTTCATATATAGAAGAATATGTATGAAGTGCACAGATGTGACGTGTGAGTGCTTTACCAGATAAATGTGTTTTTGCTTCACTTGCCCCCGCTGGTGCTCCTCTTCCGATCTTCCTCTGTTTTTAGAGCACATTCCCCTCTTATCTGCAGCCACACAGAACCACGCCGGGATCCCGAATCTGCATGCATCTGTTGTTTTCACCGTCTGGAATGTGTTTTTCTCTCGCAGCGGAAGGCGCAGAGGTCATTCTGCATTACAGGGTAACGGACAGAGGCCATTTTGTGTCAGAACAGATTAGTGGAGAGGGGATGAGCCACAGAGCTCGGAGCGTGGTGATGAGACACCGACGAGTCGATGCTCATTTGTGTACGACCGTGACGACAGCGGAGACGACGATGATGAAGATGATGATGGTCAAAATAGAGAGGGGACTCTTCATCGGAGTCAAACGCTCGGTCACACGGAAACACGTGAAGCCAAAGAGACGAAGCAGATGAAAAGATTACAGTTTACCGACTTCATGCTGTCCTTCACTAATGTCACCAAGTCGATGACTCTGTTCATATATTGTGCTTTGACTCCCCACTGTTTTCTCCCTCTGTGTGTGTGTGTGTGTGTGTGTGTGTGTGTGTGTGTGTGTGTGTGTGTGTGTGTGTGTGTGTGTGGTGTGCGTGTATGTGTGTCATGGCCAGACCCAGGCGGAGGCCCACTACAAAGGTCACAAACACGCTCGCAAGCTGAAGGCCTTGGAGACGCAGAGGAACAGGCAGAAGAACTCACACAGCCCCTCCACGACAGGAAAAGACAGAGAGCGAGAAAAGGCAGCCATGGTGGGAGGAGGAGGAGGAGGAGGAGGAGGAGGAGGAGGGTCGGCGCCCACAGAGTTGCATTTGAAACACATAACAGGTATAAATCTTTCTTTTTTTAAATGCAGCCTTCTCCTCAGCCTCCGAGTAATTAGCGGTAATTTGAGAGACGCGAGCAGTAAGGCTTGGTGGCTGCCACTCAGCTGGCTAATTACCAGCTATTACCTGTCCTGCTATCATTGGCCCTGTCAGATAGGTAATTACTTCCATCAAGCACAGCCTTTCTGCATGATGAGGAGCTTTAAAGCTCTTAGAAAGAGATGCTATCTGAAGAGGCCATGTAACCGCACTGATTTCCCGCATTCTGCTTTTGTTTTTTTTTGCGCCTGCGGCGGATCAACGTGTCTCCCACGTTTTGCGGCTTTTCTTGTTTTTATTCGAGAATGTGTGACGACACTTTGCCGATGGACGTGTCAGAGGTTGTGTTGGATTTCTCGCCCGAACCAGACTGAACCGCAGTAGATTAAAACCAGGGGGGACAGATCCGTGGTGCTGTCTGTGGTGCTGAAGCAGCAGACAGAAATGTAACTGCACTCATTTCCTCACATTATGTCACTTTAATCCTGGATGCATGATTTTCTGTAAACTGCTACACACTGTAAATGCTGAGTTGCAGTCCATGTTTTGGACCAAATCATCTCTGGGCAAGAGTCACTTTAGTGATCAAAGCATCAAGTCGAAATTACATGAGTGGGAGAGGATCCTGGAGAGACACTGGTGCCTGTCCTATTTCTATGACACAGCATAATAATTGAATCAGCTTCTACCAACATTTTGATTCATTATGATATATAATTCAATATAAGTGTTACCATTAGAGAGGTGAAATTAGTCTCTTCGAAATGTCTAATTTTGTCTGAGCAACACTTTAAAAATCAGAGTCATTATGTGACTCTGATTGCTCATATTTTATGCAAAATGGTCTCAAATGTTCTTGCAGTGGTTGACACTGTCCTCTTGTGGCAAAACGACTCTCTGCCTGGCTCCTTAGTCAGGGCCTCTCTGTGTGGAGTATGCATGTCTACTCCAGGTTTCCTCCCACAGTCCAAAAAAATACATATTTAGGTTGATTGGAGACTCTAAATTCCCCCTAGGTGCGAGTGTGTGAATGAAATGGTGTGTATACATGTTCTTGACTTAATCATTATCAGATTAGTAAGAGGTTGGATCATATTGGGGGAAAAACAGTTCATCCCAAGCAGATAGACCATGTGTTAAGGTTCAACCTGGCTCTTTGAAGTAAAGGCTATGCCTACGCTCTGCTCATGTTCATGTTCTGCCTTCATACTACTTATGTCATCCCACCATATGTAAATCTATTAAATTGCTCCTCAGTTTTTTTAAATCTCCATATTTGCTGTCCTCTATCCTGCTCGTATTCTTAATATCATAGTAATGTTTCTTCAGCAGCGTTAGAAACAAAGGAACTGCTGTAACTTTTCTATCTTCCTGTCATTTGTCACTCAGCTTCCCATTCAACCCGACAACTAAAATCCTCGATCTTCCTTTCTCTATGCACCGTCTCGCTTTCCTTTTCATTATCGATCTTCCCCCCTCTCATTTTCTTCCCGAGCCTATCAGTTTCCACCCAACCACACAGTGATAAGCTTGTTACATTCAGCCGTTGCCATGGTTGTTGATTGATGGTGGCAGGGGGAAGGAGAACAAATGACAGAGACAGAGCGAGAATGATTGAGATGGCAGGGGAGAAAAAGGGAGCCAATAGATATTAAAATCAAAGAGATGATAGAGCAGAAAAGTAAGTAGATGGTACGAAGGAAAGGTTAAATAACAAGGTTACATGAAAAGAAGTAGAACAAAGAAGTATCACAGTTGTGCATCCTCTGTCAGTGTTTACAGCTTGTTTCTGCTGCCCACAAGTGGCCAAGAGGTACATGAAATCTGTCAAACACACACACACACACACACACACACACACACACTGCCTGGAGCAAGGAACATCTGTGTGGTCAACATGATTGTTAATGTCAAAATAATGCAATATTAGATTTAGCTTCTGCAATGGTTTGCCCTTATCTCTGTGTAATACAATGATAGATATCATATTGGAAGCGTGGCATAGTGATTGAGTGTTTTTACACTATTGCCTCATAACAATAAGGACATGGGTTTGACTGCTGGGTCAGGCTGTGAGCCTTACGAGATAAGAAAAGGGACTCATAAATCAAGATTAGGGAGTAATTCGGGGTATTTTTTTAAAGTTGTGTAGAGTTGAAAATGAAACAGTACAGGGTGGTTACTGATGATTAACACTGTCATCTCGAAGCATAAAGTCTGAATCCCAGCCCTTTCTGTATATGTAGTTTCTCCCAGTGTCTGTGTGGCTATTTTCCTGGGACTCCATCTAAAAACATGCATGTGTACATAGGCAGACTGGAGACTCTAAATTGCCCTTGGTCATGAGTGTTGGAGTGGATAGAACTGGCAACCTGTCTGGGGTATATTCTCTTCCTTAGCTCTCTGTGTGCATATGACTCCTAACAAGATGATGGATGGATGTCATATTGGAATTACAAACCAGCTCATGATGCAGCTTCTGTGTTTATTCCTGTGCCCACAGGGCCGAGCACCTCCTCCCTGCCCGCACAGCAGCAGACGTCCTCGCAGCCTTCATCCACAGACTCCTCCTCGCTCCTGTCTCCTCTGCTCTCGCCACACATCACCCCCGGCCCTCAGCTGTCTGATCCGCCATCACACAGCCCTCCCGTGGAGGGGGGCAGCCCGGCCACCTCCTCAGCCCCACACTGTGACCCTCAGGGGAGCTCCACGGGAGGGGAGGAGGAGGAGGCGACCAAGGTGACCGGGGCTAAAGAAGCCAAGAGCAACAAGAAGCAGCAGTTCCACTGTCTCACATGCAAAGTGACGGTCAATTCCAGCTCTCAGTTGGAGGCTCACTGTAGTGGTGTGTACAGCACTGTAACTGGTGTAACTGGTGTGTATACTCTTGTTAAAGGTGACCTGGAATGAAAAAAAAAATCACTTTCACATGGCACATTAGAGCACAATTGGTCAATTGGTTGTTCATGTGAGTGGCAGGCAGCTAATCAGTGTACAGCCTCTGTGTGGTTGCCACATAAGCATGAAAGAGATCTTTGCAGAAAATCTGTGCAGAAAAGAATAGCATCTGAGGAATTTCTGGTGAAACCAACGTTCTTTAGCTTCACCAGACAATGATAGACTCCACTCAACCACTTTCTAGGTCCCCTTTAACACTGAAATCATGACATCTGTTATTCATGTATTTTATGACAATGCACATGATTTCTGACATTCACTCCCCTTCCCTGTCTGCCTGAATCAGGCTCGAAGCACAAACACATGCTGGATGGACACAACAGCGGTCACTCACAGCGCAGGGTCAAGATGGCGTCATCGCCCAGACCCACCTGTCGAATTAAGCAGCGATTGGGCAGCAAGACCAGAGCGGTGATGGGTGTATCCAGCCAGCCTTTTCACTGTGAAATGTGCCAGGTGTCTGTCAACTCGGAGACGCAGCTGAAGCAGGTACGTGGGTTTATCCCGGCGTGGCAGACATGTCATTTTGCTACAGAACGCTACACGAATGCTAAAAATATGCGCATCTTTTGCATTCAGCGAAGAAAAAATGGATCCCATGTGCTCTTGCTCTTTCTCTGAGATTCTTAGAGAGCTCGCCGCTCTGTATTTCCCTGTCCTCTTACAGCACATGAACAGCAGGAGACACAAGGAGCGTTTGGCAGGGAGGCCTGTCAAGGTGAAGTTCACCCCCTATAATAAACTGCAGCCCAGTGCAGACTTAGCGGTAAGACCTCATCAAGCATGCACCGAGATGCGCTTTTGCCCCGTGTTATCTTTGCCCACATCGCACATGGTCATTAAAGAACATGTACGGTCGAAACAGCACATTCGCACCTCACAGTGTTGAGCTGTGCCTGGCATATTCACAAGTCTGACAGATGCCAAATTGTTGATAATGAATGAATAAATAAATGTCAATAAACACTAAGTGCCTCAGTTTGTTAGATGAAAGCTCAAGTGTCCAGTTTGTACTTGAGACTTTCTCAGCCGCATAGTGAAGCTTATGAAGGTCGTTTGAGTGAGTTTGCAATATAAATGAAGTATACATGGCTTTTCAAAGCCGTCTGTTCTGTTGTGAAGCTTAATTTAAGTGTGTTCCCTGATGGAAATGTCTCTTCTTTTCTTTGGCTTCAAGACAAAACTGGCTCTGCAGAAGCAGCTCTCCAAGGTCCTGCCGGCAGGGTTCCTGACCAACCCCCTCAACCCAACCGCCTTGTGCACCATGGCAACTGGACCCATGGCGTTACGTCTGCCCCCGGGTCCCACGGCCATCATCCAGGGTCCTCTGATCAGCCCCACGCTGTTCAGACCCGCCCCAGGACCCCTGAGGGCCACGCACACACCCATCATCTTCTCCCCCTACTAGCAGTGAGCCGAGATAGGCCGGAGGACCAGTAGAGGTTGCAGTAGAGTGGACCTGACCAAGGTTGATAGAGAAAGCACGAAACCCCTTGTGGTGCACCAGGACACTATGCAGGGACGTTTGGACCTTATGCACAATGTGTATGGACTGAAAAGTCTTTGCTGACTGACCAGTGTTTCCCCCTACCTTAAAGACGGATGGACCATCCTCAGCTGTTACCCCTCAACAGGCTGTTGAGTGCATGTTCCCCGGGGTCTGGACCCCTCTGGAAGCCATAACGACAAGCATCTTTTAGTTTTATTTAAAAGACAATGCTAGAGAAAACACACTAGGATGTGTACGTGTTATTAAGTGTTAGTTGCCAAAACTCTTACCATTTGAGAGCTTTCTAGTTGTACTCTGGGAGATGGAAGTACACAACACTTCCTTCCTGCGTTAGTTTTCATAACAAAATCACAATCATAAGTCCATGAAACCATATAACTCACCAATGAAAAGTCAATGAAAATATCGCCTCCCACCACATTTATGTCTTCATGGTCACTGTCAGATAAGGATGTGTTGTCTTTTGAAATTTATTTCAGATTTATTCATTTTTTTAATTCTTTTCAAGTGTCTTTGTATTGAGGTGACAATCAACCACCAAACTGATATGATGCCAAGAATACTCTCTATGTAGAGACACTCTTTAATTTAAAAACAATATGAAAGCTATATTATGTTGGCCTAAGTCGTTACAACAGAATAAATATGACCTGTTTTGCAACAGCTTGATGCTGTTTGTGCAATATGAGAAGAAACTTGTGTCCTGTGTTTTTATTTCACATTTCTGTTTTTTTTAAATAATATTGTATTAAAAAAATAGGTCTTTCACATTATAAAACAGTCCTATCTGTTTGTGCTGAATCATCCTAAGCAATATGTATTTCTGAGGTGTCACTTGGTAAAAAAAATTAATGACTATTGTGACTGTGCATCAATTGCAATAATGTAAATTATTATGTGCTAAAAATGTCAATACTGTATCCTATATGAAATTATAAATAGTACTGTTTTTTACATAGCTGTGGCAGTTTCTTTCTTCATACAGAAATACAAGTTCCTTTTACCATTCTGTACAGACCTCTTGTGAATGCACAAGCTTTCCTCATGTATGCAAATAGTCGTGGACCAGAACAGTGTGAGGTCTATCAATGCAGGTCACAGTCGGCCTGAATTTGCATCCCAGGAAAAATAGCGTTCTTTTTTTTTTCAGTGGCTCAGAGGCCAGGTAATAATGTGCGTTCAGAGCCCAACAATTATCAACTATTGTTCAGTCTATATTATGTTATATCTATATGTGTGGTGAGCAGTATTGAGGAGTGAGGAAATACATGTACTGAAAAATGTTTTCAAATTAACCCTCCCAAACAATGGCAGTAAGTCAGGAAACTCATGAGGATTTGAAAACGCTGATTAACCGATAATTGCCAACATGAACACGTTATCTAGCCTCAAAACTTCGACATGTTTGAGTAGGGAGAAATAACACACAGTACCTGCGGTAGATATGTTCCAGACGCTGGAGCGCTACATACTTTGTGACTCTCGTGCCCTCTAGTGGCATTTCATAGAATAGCAAGTCGGGATAAACAAAGGACTTCTTGGAGGCAGCTTCACATAGTATGAAAAGAGAAATTATTTCAGAAGAATTATTTTAAATCAACCATGTTTATTCGGGCATGATTAAAAATTCACTAAACAACGACCTAATTGACAAAAACATACAAACTACAAGAAAATACATGTCTTCAACATAAATATTTAATTCCAGAAAATGAGTAGGAAAGTACAACGGAGTACTAGGGCCACATTTAGAAAAAAATGTTTCATGAATTGCGGCAATAAATGTAATTATAACGAGAATGAAGTCAGAAGACAATAATTCCGAGAATAAAGTCATTTATAACGAGAATAGTCAGAAAAAAGTCAAGAAGAAGCAGGAAAAAAAGGTCTCTACACCAACTGTTCCATATGTTCATATTCATGTTACTGTTTTGATTATTTAGAAATTGCCCAACTTAACTTAACACATCATGTCTCTATTTCCAGTTTACAGTCCCATTCCTATTGTCCTACATATGTGAGTTACGTTATAAGTAGGATGTCTGTGTCCACCACAGACGGGTGATGCAGGGTGATGCCTTCAGCTTTTAGTTGAGCTATGACTTCTGAATGGAAACAGGTGACAAATTGTCACAAGGATTAGATTACGCTGCACTTCAAGGGATATTTCAGGACAGAGCAACAAAATAACCAAACTATTACTCGATTTTCACATTCAAATTGTTTAAACATCACTGTTGGCGTCACAAGAATTTGGTGTCGATGTTGGAATGAAGTGTTTTTTTTATTTTTTCTTGCTGATAATCTGTGTTATTCGTCGTGGCCCAGATTCAACATGACCTAAAAAAAAAAAACAATCAGACAGCATACGGAAGTGACGTCAGACCTCGTTCGTTCTTTCCAGAACATAATGGCAGCTGTTGACATCGACGTACCGGTGGACCCGGAATCCCAGATCCGCAATCCGGAGGACCTGGAGCGGTAAATACATTTTTGTCCACCGACTGTCTTTGCCTTGGATGTGGGCTGTAATTTAACCGAGGTCTCTGCGGTTTAAATCGGCCCTTGTTCGCTGACAGAGATGGGGCGAGCCGCTAACCATGTTGAGCTAGCCAGGGTTAGCCTCCTATCTTAGCCACCTCTTAAACGCTATTGTGTCCGTATTATGTCACTTAAATTAATCCTATCTGGCGGGCAAATGTTTAATTTATTCTAATAAATATCTTAGCGTGCATACATCTCGCCAGGACAGCCAAGAGCCGAGGAGAGTTAGCTTTAGCCCCGCTCTAAATGCGAATTGTAGTCCAGAGGCGTTTTAGCAAACCTAGGTTATTAAGGTCACTTCTTTAAAAGGTGACAGGACACGATATACACAGGTATAGCTCACCTTGTTTAACTTTCTGACACTTATACTGGACTTCCGTTTACACTCAGAGCTGTCACATTTCGAGAAACTTCCATGATGGGTCTAGTTTCAGCTCGATACATAAAGGATCAGATAAAGTTACAGCGACGATTTGACCCCAGAAACTTCACGTAACCCCAGAATCTCGACTATTTTCTTTTTTTTTTCCGCCAGTTTGATTCGGTAAGACTTCATCTCCATGCCCCACGGTGATTCATCTCCTTGTCATCCATCATGGTACCTCACATGGCTTAGTGTGTTAGAACATGTCAGGACCGCAACAAGGCAACCACAATGAGGATCTCTGCTTGGATGTTCTGTGAAGATAACACGTCAGAAGCCATGGCATTCCCATCAGAGTTGTGACACAAAGAGTGAAAATGTGTTGGAAATTAAGGAAGGAGTTCCCGAAAATCTAAAATCTCATTGGTATTGAGTTAATTATCGCTTTACTTGTTTCATATTGCAGTATATCCATCCGTCATTTTAACCACTTTGTATCCAGTGCTGTCTGAGCACATGCGGCTCAAGTCATAAAAGGCATATATGGCAGAGTAATAAACGTGTGTGTACATTTTGAGTAGCAGTAAAAACAGTTAAGACGAATTGTATGTCACATGGACAAAGACTTGTTGAGGCTGGAAGAAATGGAGACGCAAGTGTAAATATTAAACTGTATATATTAATTTATGCTTAGTTATAGTCTTAAATTGCTGCCACAAAATTCAGTTCAGAATGATGTTTATGTCGCAGCTATATGTCTTTTGTTCTATGAAATCTCAGTGGGGATTAATGAACGTTACGATAAAAGGTTACATTCATAATAATGACATAACAAACTAGACCTGTGCAAAAAGATAAGTTAACTTAAACCCTGTTTTGGGCCCTTTCTGGCCTCTTATCTTGATGTGTGAACTCAGGGTGTAGTCTGAGTCGTGACTCCCAAGTCCACAGACTTGGTTCTTCTGTCAGGACCGTAGCAGATGAGTTTCACTGCTATGTTTAGTCCCGGAGCGATCAGAACCTTGTGTACCCTGCCACGCTGTCCCAGTTCCAGGTGTAACATACCACAATCGCATTTCAAGAAATCCTCTGATGCACATGGCTATAGGGAAACCAGCTGGTCTGGTTCGATGAGTCCCCCACTCCCAAAACCCCTGGAGCTCTTTTCGTGTCTGTCGCTAAATGCTAAGTGTGTCATTAATGTCCTTTCATCTTGACCTTTGTGGAATATGCCCAGTCATGGCCAGAAGTGGGAACCCAAAAATGTCTTCTGTGAAATATTAGGCCAATAAAATAAAGGCCAATTTAATCTCTTAATCTTCCCCACTTGTACCTTGATGGTGTACTGGCCAGGTCGTCCGGTCCATCAGAGTATACACAAACTCTCACTGTTCACTTTCACACTCGATGTGGGTCAATGTGGGAGGAAATTGGAGTACCCCATGCAGACAGGGGGACAGCGTGCAAATTGCTGTGAGGTGATGGCACTATTCACTAATCTTTTGTGTTGTCATGGTAATATGTCAATCGACCTGATTGTACTGGGAGGAAACCCTCTTAGAAGACACAGAAAGGCACTTGGTCAGACTTTGATTCAAACCTGGACCTGTCCATCATAGGATTTAATCTACTGAAGAATTGGTAACTTGAGATGTGCTCGAGGATGCTTTGAAGTGTGAAAATCGAACTCGTTTTTGGATATAACGCGTATTTCCACTTTGGCTTTTGTTTTGTCTCCCGCGTCTTCAGCTCTGTGGATCGATGAAGTGTACTCTTGCCTGATTCTGACCTGTTTCGCTGTGTTTCCTCTGTCTCCAGTCAGGCCGAAGGCTTCAAAGAACAGGGGAATGTCTTCTACAACCAGAAGGATTACTCCGAGGCTTTCAACTACTACACCAAGGCCATCGGTGAGAAAACCACCACTAGGTCTTTTTATCGCTGTAATTAGGTCACTGCCCCTCCAGACGCGTCTTACAACACATGTAAATTAAACCAGTCTCTAGCCATTTCTCTGTACTCGGAATACATTAGCACCCATATTTATAAGAATAGCCGTGCAGTGGAGCCCCAGGTGTAAATGTCCCGGCCTGTCTTTGTGACCGCCCCCCCTCCAGATGCATGCCCCAAAAACGCCAGTTACTACAGCAACCGGGCGGCCACCCTCATGATGCTGTGTCGCTTTCGAGAGGCTCTGGAGGACTCACAGCAGGCCGTGAGGCTCGACGACTGCTTCATGAAGGTCGGTCTGAGCCAACGCTTCCACGCAGTGTCCCCGTCGCCAGCTTGGGGCGAGGGCGTCCTGTTTTCACACCGTCCTGAGCGGGATGTTCCCGTCTGTCTCGCAGGGTCATCTGCGCGAGGGCCGCTGCCACCTGTCGCTGGGGAATGCCATGGCAGCCAAGCGGTGCTTTCAGAAGGTTCTGGAGATGGAGCCCAGCAACAGGGAGGCGCAGCAGGAGGTGAGGGATGACAGGGAACCGATGTTAAACACTATAATGGAGGCAGGCGGGTGAGCCAGACGACTCAAACTCCTGTAAATTGTGTGTTTTAGAACAAGAATGCCGCAACTCTACTGGAGTTTGAACGCATGGCAGATTGCGGCTTCGAAAAGCGGGATTTCAGAAAGGTACTCCACACACAGCCCACAAACCAGTTAGTTAGAGTTCCCCTCTGCCGAGTTGTTAATCTGGTGCGGCTTGGACTTGGCAGATAGTCTCCCAACTGGAAAATATGACTCTCAGGCAGAGAGTGGTTTTGAGAAGTACAGAATCCCCCTAGTTTGACGTAAAAAAAAAAGCAGAACTGTTGACATGTGGATCTTCTCTCTCAGGTGGTGTTCTGTATGGACCGGGCCCTAGGTGTGGCATCCGCCTGCCACCGCTTCAAGATCCTCAAGGCCGAGTGTCTGGCCCTGCTGGGTCGCTATCCTGAAGCCCAGTCAGTAGCCAGGTAAGAAAATATAGTCTTTTTTTGGCAGCTTTTTGACAAAAAGACCAGATTAGGAACCCGTTTTTAACAGCAGATCTGTCCACACAGCGATATCCTGCGAATGGACTCCACAAACGCAGACGCGCTGTACGTCCGAGGGCTGTGTCTCTACTACGAGGACTGCATCGAGAAAGCCGTACAGTTCTTCGTCCAGGCCCTGCGCATGGCCCCAGACCACGAAAAGGCCCGCTTAGCCTGCAAGGTACGATCATCACTGTCTGGTTCTTCCGGGCTGGAGCTTGGATTCCCCAGCTCTGCTCCTGAGCAACATGTGAGTCTCAATTCTTTCTCTCCGCCTGAACCAGAATGCCAAAGCCTTAAAAGCCAAGAAGGAGGAGGGCAACCAGGCTTTCAAAAACAACAACTACGAAGCTGCCTACCAGTTATACACCGAGGCGCTGGCCATAGACCCCAACAACATCAAGACCAATGCTAAACTCTACTGCAACAGAGCCACCGCAGGAAGAAAGGTAAGGGCCAACAGACAGATCCAAGTTTGATCATTCCCACTCCATCTCCCTTGTTGACTATACACAGTATTAATAAAGTTACCCTCCTCTTCCTCCTCCACAGCTGAAGAAACTGGATCAAGCCATTAATGACTGCAGCAGTGCAATCAAACTAGATGAAACTTACGTCAAGGCTTATTTAAGAAGAGCCCAGTGGTGAGTTCTCTGTCCAGGATGAGCCCAGCTTGTATTCGGGATGTTCTGTTTTTCATGACTTTGTGTTTTTTGTGTGTGTGTGTGTGTAGTTACATGGACACTGAGCAGTATGAGGAAGCAGTGCGGGACTATGAAACAGTTTACCAGACAGAGAAAACGCCAGGTAAGCGGCCGCTTTCTGTTTCCTTGACTCCTTATTTTCAGGGGGTTTATTTTGCGCACTCACGCGTGTACTTCCTCTCGCCCATCTAGAACACAAGCATCTGCTGAAGACGGCGCAGCTGGAGCTGAAGAAGAGCAAGAGGAAAGATTACTACAAGGTGCTGGGAGTGGGCAAGAACGCCACCGACGACGAGATCAAAAAGGCCTACCGCAAGCGGGCGCTGATGCACCACCCCGGTAGGCAGCCGGCCCCACGCGCCAGCAGCCGTCCACGCATCCACGCCGCTCTTCCTTTCCCGGTATTCAAAGCGTGTTTCCTCCTCTCGTCGCTCCGCAGACCGCCACAGCGCTGCCACCCCCGAGGTGCAGAAAGAGGAGGAGAAGAAGTTCAAGGAGGTGGGAGAAGCCTTCACTGTGTTGTCGGACCCCAAGAAGAAGGTCCGCTACGACAACGGCCACGACCTGGACGATGACGGCTGCTTCGACGGCAGAGGTATAGACGCTCTCCGGCTAATCCGAGTCATCTCTCACACCGGTGCTCAAATGAATGCCAGTATGCAAACTGGATACAAACAGGCATTGGTCTGAGCAGGATTTGAACTGGTGTGTAGACAGGCCTGCCACTAAACAAATTTCCTCATCTACTGTGGGTTGAAAATAACACAAAGCCAGCTCAGTGATCAGCCAATCCAGTGCTTCCATACTCATGACATATTAAACGTCAATGCAGAATAGAGAACTGTTTTTTACTTTACCATCTGGAAATGCACACATTTGCCAGCAGTAGTAGAAGCATTATAGAAGACAACATGACAGTTAAGTTCTGGAAATAGAATCAAACCTGGCTGTGGGCATCATGAGGTTGGGCAGCTACTGAACATGCTACTACATTTGCCTTCATATTGTTTTGTCCAGCAGAGCTTCACACCACCTAATGTCTCTCATTTATTTTCTCTAGATTTCGATGCAAACAACATCTTCAGGGCATTCTTCGGTGGCCACGGTGGAGGATTTAGTTTTGATTCCAGTCCAGGTATTAAGTTCATATGTTTCTTGTTAACCTTACCTATGCTGCAGTGTGTAAGAACATCAGCCGGTGGTCATCCTGTTAACTCATCCTGTCTTTTCCTTACTCTCCATAGACTCCGGACCTGGAAATTTCTTCTTCCAGTTTGGCTAAAGCGGAGCAACCAGATGGGGAAAAGGCAGCCCTCCAGTGGACGGAATAATGTTGGACCCACACAATCACCTCATGATGCTCACTGTCCCGAGTGTCTCGCAAAAAAAAAAAAAGAAAATCTCCTTACTTTCCTTTCCCCCCCCAAGAGGTTTTTGACTTTTTTTTTTTTTGCATTCACTCCTAAATTGACTCTTAAATTGATGCTAACATACTATGGGAAGGACACGCGTGAGAGGCTTCGGTTGTGAATTAACGTTGTAAATAAAGGACGCGCCTAAATAATCTTTTAAAAGGTTTCAGATCGGCTGATCGCAGCATGACCCCCGCCCCCCCACCCCCACCCCCCCTTCTTTTTTTTTGCCAAAAATAAACTGATATGAAATGAAGTGTAGTCTTGTAAAAATGTCTCGAACCTCACAACAGGCGATCGATGGGAGGAACCGCGTTGGGAACGTAGGCGTCGTGGTGGGTTAGCTCTTGGAAGGCGTGGAGCGGACGCACTGTGGAAGCTCAGTGTCCAACCTGACCTCAGGACAGCCCGCTGAGGACAACGCTGCTGCGTGTCCAGGTTTTATTGGCTCTCTTGCCAAACATAGAATCAACTTGCAGGGTTTTTGTTTCTCCACCCTTTCTTCATGCTGCATTATATATTTGACTTGAATGTTAATCGTTATCTCGTGTGTCCGTAAGTTCTTCCTCAGTCTTCCCTTGGACTATTTATATTTATTGTACTGTATATTCTAATTTGTATGCAGCAGATTGCCAGTGCCCATTGTTAACCACCGGTATCTTTTTTTTTTTTTTTTTTTTTTTTAAGAGGCTCATTTGTAAATGTTTTCCATTGCACCCTCTCGACTCTCGTCACACCGAGGCCAAAACGAGTGCACACGCACATACCCACCCTCAGATTGTCATCTATGAAAAGCACCAAGCGCACATCTGTCCCGTCGTCTCATTCGAATTCAAGTGGTGCCTTACAAGAACGAGCAGACACGTTCACCTGAAAGTGAGAAAAACAAAAAGAAAACATGGGAAGCTGCGGCGAAAGCCGCATTCTCTTTCTACAAAAGACGACGCATGTGTTTTACTCTTGATGCAGGAAAACCTTTTTTTCATAGGAAGTAAAAGTGAAACTGAATTCTTCATCCTGTCAAACAAGAAAGACTTACAACCTCATTTCATGTCATCATCAGTCACGCCCGGCTTTCATCCACCTGTTCTCGTCATGCACGCCCGGGCACTTGCAGCCCCTACTACTACTTGTTCCACCTGTCTTAAAGGGCACTGATAGTAGGCTGGAAGCTTCTGTTAATAGTTTCTGTTGTTAATAGTTATGGCACTGATTTCTGTATGATTTTTAAATCTTGCCACAGTATTAACAAGGCTTTTCTTATTGCAAAAATAAAGGCTCATCCTTTACTGTTACCATGGACTCCTGAACTCTCTTTGAATTTATACACAGGCGCCCTTCAGTGACTCTCAAATGGCCATGCCAGATTATCAGAATATTCTCAATAACGATACAAAACACATCGTACCCATCTCTACAATGACCGCACACATACACACACTCTCTCCGCCACACATACACTTATAGACTCAATCACACCCATCCACATACTACCACGAGGACAATGTGCAATAACTGCAATATAGTTGGTGTGCAGTAGAGGTCCCTGCACAATCTAAAGTCTCTACTAGAGCCTCCTTATTTACACTGTTCACTCTTGTTTTAATGTTTGCCATTCAATAGTCGATTGTTTGTTCCTATGAGCACCTTCTCTCAACTGCTGAAGCCTGTTTCACATAGAATGGAACTATCTATCTATCTATCTATCTATCTATCTATCTATCTATCTATCTATCTATCTATCTATCTATCTATCTATCTATCTATCTATCTATCTATCTATCTATCTATCTATCTATCTATCTATCTATCTATCTATCTATCTATCTATCTATCTATCTATCTATCTATCTATCTATCTATCTATCTATCTATCTATCTATCTATCTATCTACCCAACAGTATATTACTGATATCACTGGGCCGGGATTCGAACCGTTGACCTTCTTTTTAGCAGGGAGGCGACAGCATCATGTCAAAGCCACCGACCAATCAGAAGGGGGCTACTGACAACACGTGTCCCCTGGCCAGCCAATCAGACGAGCAGCGGATGAGACGAGCTTATGTGGAGAGGCGGAGGTAGGGCACTGAGGTGGCAGCCAGCCCGGAGTAGCACACCGCCTCTACCAGTAACACAGGGAGACTCCATTAAACTGTGTCATCTCTAAACGGGGTATTATAACTCTACATTTGCTCTGAGGAGGCTGGATTCGCTCTGACCAGGTAACTTCTCTCGCTTTGTCAAGTCTCGGTTTGTATTATTTAAAGACCGTTAGCTCCGCGAGCTAACGCGGTACCGGTGCGTGGCTACGGCAGCTAGCCGCTCCTCCTCACCCTCTTAGCGGGTATGTGGTGATGGAAGACTCACTCTCTGTCATCCAGCCCATACAGGGGAAAAGATAAATCTGCTGCTCCGATATCACTTAAATCTGAGACTTAACACCGTCCCATGTCAGTAAACTGGCGCACACGTCTTCAGAGTGTATCTCCGCTTTAAAAAAGTTGACATTTACTCACGCAGTGTTGGTGATTTAAGCTAGTTTTGACTGCAGAGAGTGGGAGTGGGTGTGGTGGCTGGTACAGAGGCTTCATTCATTTGTATTGGCCCTGATGCTCCAGCCCCTGCCTCCTGGATCACAGGACACCAGCTGGGTCTGAAGCCCCCTTTCCTGGCCCCCTTGTGCCACTACTGCTGCCTTCAAATCCAGTTTTTAGCCCCTCTGTCTCTCTCATCTCAGTCTCCTGTACAGTGCAGGAGAGGACACCAGATTTCACGACTTGGTGGGTACAAACAATGGACCTGGACCTGTGGATTATGGCAGGATAAATACTGGGACATCTGCCCCCCACTCCCCTGAAAGCATGACAGCTAAGCTAAATCCTCCCCAGGTTAGATATCACAGACTTCTCTCCAAAAGTCAGTCCCACATGCTCTGCGTGAGTGTGCAGAGTTGCGCCTTTAAATCGGAGCTGAGAATTGGGGGCACCAGGCCAAAATAAAACATAAACTTGAAATGTAAAAACAAAAAAAACAAAAACGGGTGTGTGTTTATGTCTGCTGAGGCATCATTTGCACTTGTAGCTTGGCTGAGCAGGTCTGACAACATGCAGCGAGGTCTAAAACTGGAATGTTGAGACCTTGTTGTGAGACCTCTCTCCTCGGATACTCACACACACGTTGTGGTGACACTTCAACAATACCTTCTGTGTGCGTATGCAAATGTGGTCTTGGTGTCAGTCAGTCATCTTGTTTTTTGTTTGATCTGTCGTGAAATTCAAAAGGTCACTACTATTAAGTATGCTGTAAGCATAAAAGGTGCATAAGTTGCAGTGTAAGCCTCCAGCCATCCAGAGAAACCCCACACGGACGTGGGGAGAGCATGCACAACAACAGTGTGGTTGCGAGCCAACCCCAGGACCCTCTGGCTGTGAGGCAGCAGTGCTGACCGCCAAACCACCGCGTCATTCATCTATCTTGTACTCTTTCCACTTTCATTGGCCATGAAATTCAAGAGGTTGAGGTTGAGGCAGCTGTAATATATACGATAATACAAACAGTCCCCATGCTGTATGCATGTCATGATGTAAAGTAATAATTGAGTAATAATAATTAAGAGGTCATGAAGACTAGAGCACTGATATGTACCAGTCTATTTGCCATTTCTCTTAATATTTATAGTAATATCATATTAATATATTATGCCTTCATTTTTATTTACATTTGTGTCAACAATAGCGCACGTCTGTACAATTAGATGTATCTTTGGCCATTTACACATTCAAACCTCAGACAGAGGCCACAATGACTGGATACAAAAGTGAAAAAGTAAAAAATAACAACAACAGCTCCGTAAGGGAAATAAACAAACATACAAACAAAGGGAAAAGGGAACTGCCACAGTTTTTATCCCTGAGAGGATGGTCACTTTGATGAGTCATGACTTGCTATTGTCCTGTGTGTCAACATCTTAATTGAGGAAGTACATACAGTAAGGGTTTACTTCCAGCGTGGGTGCCCAGTATATAGGGCTGATACAAAGAGCACCAGTCGACCAGTCATGACCGTACTTTAACAGATTTTCTGTTGTGGTTTTGTGGACAGAAAGGGACAGAAAGCAGCAGCGACCTGGTAACTGTCTCAAGACGAGCTTGTCTACAAATGAAATGTTTACGTCGTTGCCAGTGAAGCGTACCAGATAGAGGCCATGCCGGTGGTTAGCAGTCTGAGCTTTACGGAAGCTACCTTATCTCTTATCTCTGATGAAAATAAAGTGGCTCATTTTTTTGAAGTGAGTGGTGTGTGATGTTGAAAACATTGTTACTGTGTCACTGTGCAATCAGTAACCTTTACCAGCCGCTCCATGGAGCACGTGCACAAACCTGGAATCATTGCCCAGCATCATAAAACGGCACAATTATCATGGCATTCCCTACATAAAAAAATCAAAATCGACTTAAAGGTTCAAATTTATTTATTGTCCTTGCACAAGAACATACCACTTTACACAGACACATAAAGTTCTTCTTAAATTATATAGTTGGTATTAAACTATTTCTGATCTAGATGAGGACCTCAAACAGGACCAAAGAGAAAGTATAAGAAATGACTCCCCACAATATAAGTAAAACTTAAAATAAACGAACCTATGCTTTATATGAGAAAGGGAAAACATACAGACAGACATTTAGCCGTACTTTAATGGCCGCATATGCCTAAGAGAGTTTGTTGTTTACTTGTATAAAACCATAAAGTAGGCGCGTAGTAACGGGTTATTGCATGTTAATGAAGCATGTGTGAGGGTGTGTTCTCAGGTCAGACCTGGCCTAAGGCTGCTTCACAATCTGACTTGCTCTTTTCTGGTGGTATTAAGTGAACACCCCCCCCCCCCCCCCCCCCTCTCTCTCCCCCTCTCCCTCTCTCCTAAAGGTCGTGTGGTATCGAGCAGCGCAGCCATGTCGGCGAAAGCCATCTCCGAGCAGACCGGGAAGGAGTTCCTGTACAAGAACATCTGCACCTCGGCCGCCGTGCAGAACCGCTTCCGCTATGCCAGCGTGACGGCGGAGACGGACTGGGACCGGCTGACGCAGGAGCACCCCTGGCTGCTGACCGAGGTGAGGTCTCCGCGCGTCTGCTCGTCCCGCCGCAGGGGCAATATTGAAATCATGAGGCACGCCCCCGACGCTCCGTGCACACCAGCGGCTCGACATTATGTCGTTACCGGCATGTGACCGCCGTCCTGAAGCCTGTTCAGAACACGCAGCCCGACCTATTCATCTGGTCACGTATCTGACCTTATTGCTTAAATGTTTGTTCGTGAAGTGAACTGGAGAGAAGGAAAACAGAACTTGCGGTGGAACTCAAGAGTGTTGAATTCATTTAATTCAAGAAGCCCCCCCCCCGCCGGTTCGAATCCCGGTCAGATCAATGACCCCTGCATGTTCTCCCTCGTTTTCTCTGGTCCAAAAACACGCTCGTTTAGGCTGAGTGGAGACCGTAAATTACTCCCTAAGGTGTGAGCGTAATCCTGAATATCCACTGGATACGGATCGACTGTGTAACAGCGTAGACGTGCATACATTTGTACAGATCGGTTACAGACTGTTGTGGTGTTTCCTTTTGCTTTTAAATGAAAATGTGGCGTCAGAGTGAGTGCCCTCATTCAGAGAACACCCGGACGCTTTTCATTTTTATCTACGTGTTTCTCTTCCTGTCTGGCTCGCACTGAATTCTGCCGAATGGGGCGTCATTCATACAACGTTCGCATGTCCAGTGCATCTGCTGGAGCAGATACGGAGTGAGTGGAAATTTGACATTGACATTGACATTTGGACATTGACTGAAGTGGATGTGGATCAGCTTTGTTGATGGGCCGCTGACGTTTCAGAGTCAATACGTGTCCAGTGGAAATTATGACTGGGAGTGAATGGAGTGTGTGTGTGTGTGTGTCCTGTGATGGACTGGTGACCTGTCCAGGGTGTGTTCCCTGCCTTCACACTGTGAATGTTAGGAGAGGCTCCTAACAAAAACCGGCCTTCAGTGATAAACATTTTAAGAGTCTCTTCAGGTTTGTTAGATTTCAGTGGTTTTCAGCTTTTCCTAAGGTGAACTCCAATAGCTTTGGAAACACACCTTCACATTCACACCTTCTTGTTCACACCCCTGAAGCCACTTATGTCCTCAGATCCATAGAAACAAAGGTGACATCGACATTCCACATCTTTTCCAGACAACCCCTGCTGCTTGCCAGCCACATCCAGCTATATCCTCTATTCACACACATGTTAATGGAGACCACCGAACGGCCACATTTACATACCTCACCTAACACACACACAAATTGCACCTAAGCTGGGAAACCACTCCCCCTCAAACAGGTACAAGAATGGAGAACTACCATAGTTTCTCCAGAGTTTTTACTTGAATGTTACGCTACATGATCTTGGATTCTTATCCTGTGATTGTTGTATACAATTTCTTGTGAAACTCTCCAGTTGTTTATTTTGCACGACCGTTTGGACCAACCTTTAGAATTAAAGAATTCTTCTTCAAAACGGCTTTTCAAGTCTCTTCCTGAGTTTCCCATGCAACCACTAAAGGGAAATAGAATCTTCCATCCAGCATCGTGATCCGGATCAGAAAGATAGTGAATCCTTCAATCAGTGGTGAAACCCAAATCCACCGGAATCTTTCAGTTGGTGCCGTGACCCGGATTCACGACATCAGAAGTGGATCTTCTCATCCGAGAGTGGACAACAACTCCTAAGCGGTGAGTATTACATTTCTGATGCGCTGAATAAAGAATCAGAAAGATATAGCTGGAAAATTTGGTATTAAGGAAGGACTGAATATAATTTGGGCCCACAGTGATTTTCTATAAGCCGGAGCAGTATCATTGTGTGTTTTTTGGTGCCAAACTTGTCTCTCTAGTTAATAAGGGTAACCGCTAGTCATATAATACAGGTCAGAAGCCTGTGAGACTCGATAACAATTGTAGAAGACGCTGTAAAGCCTGTACATGTATTTTTTTTTTCGGAGTCTAATATCACGAGGCCGTGATTTAGAGCTGCCGAATGGACTGTAACTAAGGTGTTACAGAAGTTTTGTTGTCCAAAGAGACGAATAGGGTCTGCTGACTACAATTGTTGATCAGAGTGTAGCATTTTATCTTTCATTGTGGAAATAAAATAGCAATTTGGCTTGACTGTGAAGACGCTGTATAGAGAAGCATAGAGATTTATTTCGGTTACAGGTAGACTTTGAAACTCAGCAAGAGGTTGGTGTTTGAAACACAACGAGAAACTGATGTTAAGATAAGTTCTACGGATTTTCATTTAGATGAAAAGGAAAACTAGGAGAGGAAAATAAACAACTGTGAGTAATCTTGTTTCCTAGAATCGCTAAGATGAGAAAGAGTCACCAGATTCCGACCACACAGAAGGGTGGATGGGCTGTACCGGATGTTTCCGAGGAAGAAGTACTACATTCAGTTCAGGACATAATTTCCACACAACTTAAAACGAATGATGTGGAAAAGCGAATTGAATCCAAGTATCATATCGTGCAAGGCAGCGATGGTCTGTGGTCTGAGGAAGACACCAAACGTGCGTGGGGAAAAATGCAGCGCTTATCAGGCAAAGATAAGTTAGCATTAGCCGTGGTGATCTTAAGCCAGACTACTCAGAAGCGTAGAATTGATGCTGAACACAACTTTCAGAAAGAGAAGGAATCTTTTGAAGAAGAGTTGTTTAAATTAAGGACAGAGAAGGATGAGGTGATCAATCGACTATCACTGGAAGAGAATAAGGTCCAGTCAATGACTAAGGAGCTAAATCTCCTTAAGGCCAAAATTGCAAAACTTGAGGAAGAATATTCAAATGAATCCGTGGACAATGGTGGCAGAGTGAGCACATGTGTTAAACAGTCCTCAACCATAGGAACTCTTTACCCATTTAAAGAGTTGCAAGAAGCCACTAAAGAACACAAAGGCGAATTGGGAGGTCCCAGTGCAGCGACAGGGACAAAGCTAAGGCCTATCGTGGCGAGGCGAGCAGATGGCAGGATTGTGTACTCTCACAAGATGGCAAGACCAAACGAAATAGATCAGTGGTCAAAGGATCTCGAACATCCTAGGAAAATGGGCATGGGAGCATGGTCAAAAATAAACAGAGTGCGAAACATATATCAGCTTCACCCCTTTGATGGAGTAGCAATGTTATGTACGGTCCTCAACACCTCCGAAGCAGAACAGGTTAGACAAGCGGTTGAGAGCAGCCTAGGAGAGGATCAACAGAACTTAGCTGACGCTTGGAATTCGCTCCGTGAATGGATCCAGGGCGAGACCAATGCAACCACAGACTGGTCAAAAATAACTGAGTGCACTCAACGATCTAATGAATATGTTAGCGACTTTGCGCACAGATTCACAGAGACCTTCCTGAGACACTCGGGCATTAGTGGTCTGACTGAGGAAAACATAGGCAGCAGCAATCATGGAGCTTTAAAAAGCAACCTATTGCAAAATTTGTCCCCAGAGATAAAGAAGGCTATCAGATTGACAACTCCGGAATGGGAAAAGGTGTACTTTACATACGCCATGTTGATCAGTGAAGCTAAGAGAATTGAAAACAACATTGGACACAAAATAAGATTTGTCACTACCACTGAGGCTTATGAGGATGAACACATGATGAGAGCCCTAGGTTCAGGCGAGAATAAATACAGGGCCAGATACAGGGAGTCAGAAAGAGGAGAAAACAGACGCAGGTTCGATAATATCTGTAGAAAATGCGGCAGACCCGGCCACTGGGCCAATAGATGTCGATCAGGATATCAAGGAAGGAATGGTCCCCGCAGAGAGTATCCCTACGAAAATGAATTTGAACCATTTAGAAGGATGCGTGACAACCAAGAGATGAGTGATAATCAGAGAGCAACCACACTTTCTACTGCGGTCCAGGGAAACTGAGCGAACCCTCATTGCGTGCTCTCGCAGCCGCAATGAGGCAGCGTAAAGATGGATTTTATGTACGTCCAACTGCAGATGACAAGATGGAGACTATCCTGGAGTTACCAAAGATGGTCATTGAACAGACCACTGCTTCTCACCCATCTGTTATAATAACACCCATCATAGTTGAAGAGAGCAAAACCAACTGCGAAGATCTCATTAATGTAGGAGGGCAAGACCACCATTTGAGGGAGTCGTCCCTGAAAGAAATGGTTAAGTCCACAGATGATCCCCCCATTGTTGAGAGCAGAGAACATTCTGTGTTGTGTGAGGGAACAACTGTCTGTGATGTAGTGGAGACTGGTGGGACCTCAGCAAAGTATGGTCAGCTAGTGTTGGATGAAATACAATCACCGGCAGAGATAGCTATGGTCACAGAGGGAGAAACACATACAGGTGAAGAGGTGACAAAAGCGAGAGACAAGGTTTCTGCAGATGAGATTGTCAAGATAGATGCAAAGACACCCAGAAGGTCAAGACTGAGGCAGAAGAGACTCGACAGTAAGAAAATCCAGAATAGTGCCAGTAATGAGGAAAAATGGAATAAATGGATGGGGAGCAAGGCTAAAGTTCAGGATGACGAGTTTTGGAGACACAGATCCAAAACAATGGCCAAGAGCAGCCTTCCATCACATCCAGCAACACAAACTCATTTCCAAGAACATGTTCAAGACAATGAAATGTCTTGTGAGTACAAGTGTACTGCCGCTTCTTTCTGCTGTGTTACAGATGCAGCTGTGAACCTTAACAAACAAGAAGACCATCAGAAGCATACAGCAACAACGATCCTGATGATGACAACGATCCTGATGATGGCATCGACCCTGGCGACGGCTGTGATGATGAACTCCATCCGACACATCTCTCCCACCTGGATTACCAATTCACTACCTATGTGGCCCTGGATGAGATCCGAAAGATGGATTCCACCATAGACTGTGTGCGATCCTGAAGCAATCAGACCCTCAACTGTGAAGTTAAAATGATACAAGTTGCCTTTTCACAGCTTGCAAAGCAAGTGCCGCTGCCTGGTCCTCAGGGCAGTAGGGGAATTTTCCCACTGGGTTTTGCCCCTACCTGTGAGCAAGGAACACTGTACGATCAGCAATTATTAGGAAGATGACCTTTGGAAGGTTCCCCTAGAAAAATGAAGGCTATCCAATGATCAGACGGGGGACCATAAGGTCTAGATAAAAAACCACTATACGATCACGAATATTAATGATGATCATTGCTGTTTGATCAATGATCAGACGGGGGAACTGTTAGATTTCAGTGGTTTTCAGCTTTTCCTAAGGTGAACTCCAATAGCTTTGGAAACACACCTTCACATTCACACCTTCTTGTTCACACCCCTGAAGCCACTTATGTCCTCAGATCCATAGAAACAAAGGTGACATCGACATTCCACATCTTTTCCAGACAACCCCTGCTGCTTGCCAGCCACATCCAGCTATATCCTCTATTCACACACATGTTAATGGAGACCACCGAACGGCCACATTTACATACCTCACCTAACACACACACAAATTGCACCTAAGCTGGGAAACCACTCCCCCTCAAACAGGTACAAGAATGGAGAACTACCATAGTTTCTCCAGAGTTTTTACTTGAATGTTACGCTACATGATCTTGGATTCTTATCCTGTGATTGTTGTATACAATTTCTTGTGAAACTCTCCAGTTGTTTATTTTGCACGACCGTTTGGACCAACCTTTAGAATTAAAGAATTCTTCTTCAAAACGGCTTTTCAAGTCTCTTCCTGAGTTTCCCATGCAACCACTAAAGGGAAATAGAATCTTCCATCCAGCATCGTGATCCGGATCAGAAAGATAGTGAATCCTTCAATCAGTGGTGAAACCCAAATCCACCGGAATCTTTCAGGTTTCAGCCAGTTTAGTCTGTCACTACAGTGTCGACGTATTTGAGTTTGTGTCTGTTGGTTTCATGTTGTGGCTGATCTCTCTCTCTCTCTCTCTGTCTCTCTCTCTGTCTCTCTCTCTCTCTCTCTCTCTCTCTCTCTCTCTCTGTCTCTCTCTCTCTGTCTCTCTCTCTCTGTCTCTCTCTCTCTGTCTCTCTCTCTCTCTGTCTCTCTCTCTCTCTGTCTCTCTCTGTCTCTCTCTGTCTCTTTCTGTCTCTCTCTGTCTCTCTCTGTCTCTCTCTCTGTCTCTCTCTGTCTCTCTCTGTCTCTCTCTGTCTCTCTCTGTCTCTCTCTGTCTCTCTCTCTCTCTCTCTCTCTCTCTCTGTCTCTCTCTGTCTCTCTCTGTCTCTCTCTCTCTGTCTCTCTCTCTCTCTGTCTCTCTCTGTCTCTCTCTCTCTGTCTCTCTCTCTCTGTCTCTCTCTCTCTGTCTCTCTCTCTCTCTCTCTCTCTCTGTCTCTCTCTCTCTCTCTGTCTCTCTCTATCTCTCTCTCTCTCTCTCTCTCTCTGTCTCTCTCTCTCTCTCTCTCTCTCTCTGTCTCTCTCTATCTATGTCTCTGTCTCTCTCTCTCTCTCTGTCTCTCTTCCAGCGGCTGGTGGTGAAGCCAGATCAGCTGATCAAGCGGCGCGGGAAGCTCGGCCTGGTGGGCCTGGACCTGGACCTGCAGGGCGTCCGAGAATGGCTCAGAGGACAGCTCATGAGGGAGACCATGGTGAGCGGCGTCCCAGTCAGCATCCAGACAGCGAGCGAGCGAGCAGTACCGGCATTTAAAGTGAAACCAGATCCTGAAAGGTTTTATTGCACCAGGATGAGAATGAGGCAGCTGGTTGGTCTGATTCTGGCTCAGACATATAAGACTGAATGTGTATGCGCTCCTCAGCTGTAGAGTCACGTAATCGAGTCACGTGAGTGATAGCCAGTCAGCATAAACACTGCTTGTGGTTGCCAGACAAGCACAAATGGTTCTGTGGAGAAAGGGACTGTAATATTCCCACATTTAGGAAACCGCACAAATAGGAAGTTTAAAGGCTTTGTGAAATAAAATCTGAGGGATTTCTGATGAAACCAGTATTCCATAGCTTCTATATTGGGACCAGAGAATGAGGAGAAATACTCCAGTGGACCATTCTTTAAATGAAATGGACTTTTTTTGTTTGACAGCCATGCCAACTATTAAAAAACTTTTCAGAGGTTTCCTCCCTGACTCATCCCATTTTAATGAATGTGCTGTTTACAACCCGCAGTCTTTGCTGGACGCTTAGATCTCGTGCCACCCGGACGGAGCGCGTCCAGCCTCCTAACGGTCCCCGTCTGCGTGCCCGTTCAGCACGGCATAATTCACTTTGCTCCCAATGCGCTCGGACAAGAATCCGGCAGCTGCTCCGCCACTGACTTCAGCAGTTACTCTCTGCGGCCCTGTGCCACAAGTTCCTTCCTCCTTGACTTGTTCTTCTTCTTGTTTTCCCTCCACGTTCATTATGCCACGCGTGACTGTAACAATGCAGCCTCACAGGCACGTCCCGTGACCGCCACAGTGTGTTTTCTGAGGAATCTGAACAGAGTTTCGGCTCCGGCTCCTCGTCCAGCACGCTGTAGAGAAGGTCACTGCGTCGTCCGGGCCGCGGACTTATCTTTAGATGTGTCGGGTCAGAGGTCATGAGACGCGACGGAGCGGGGTGATCTATTCTGGTCTCGTGGGGATCGAGGTGGTCGGCAGAGGAAAAGCCAACATGTAGAGCGTCGAGGGAGGGCTGAGCCGCCACTGGTCACTGGAACAGCCGGAGCGTGTCTTTTAATTGACTGGGGAAATGTGGAAACTCAGTCACCGGGTTTCCAGTCGCAGAAAACACGCCCCACGCTGGTCAAAGGAGCGCGCGGACCAGTTGGAGGGAAAATGTGAGAGTGTGTTGAGGTAGAGGAGGCACCGAGGCCCGAGGTCGTCCATGGCCTTGAAAGTGAGGAGCTCGGACACGGCGTAGCTTTGGACAGAGAAGCTAGGAGAGCTGCTGCAGGCACTTAATTGTTCCAGGTTGAGCATGTTGGAGCGTCACGTTTTCACTCTCAGGTGTTTTCATGCTTTCATGCTAATCTGTCACCCACTGGTTCACGCTGCGCTGCAGGTCGAACCAGCTGTCACTGTATGGCATTACATAACACCTGGAATGAATACAACACACACACACACACACACACCATGAGTTGTTGCTCCTCATACATGTCGGTGCCTTCTTCTCCAGTAAAGAGCAGTGTGTTTACATATGAAAACAAGTGAGAACACCGTTCCATAGAAACCAGGGAGAAGGTTTTATCCAGACCAGACTGGCTCCACCCTCCACACCTGCACATTTCCCTATGGGAGATGTGCCTCATAGTCCTGATTTTATACAGTGCTGCTTGTCACCCAGTCTGTGACCAGGTCGGACTAATGCATGTATGCGCTTTCATCGTCTTTTCAACAGGTGGGAAGGGCAAAGGGTGTGCTGAAGAACTTCCTCATCGAGCCGTTCGTCCCACACACGCAGGTAATGTGTGATAGCGGTTCATGTGTTTAGTGGAGACTGTAATAAATGGCATTGTCTCAGGAAGCAGATGTTATTCATCGCCTCTCGCTCGGCTCAGCGTCGATTCACGTCCTCGTTGGGGAAGTGTCATTTCCTCAGGACGGTTACTGAGACAGTTTGCCGGGCTTGTGTAAGAAAGCGGGCGATTCCTGCTCTGCGACCTAACCCCCAAACCGAATATGTGTCCCCCCCCCCCCCCCCCCCGGCCCAGGAGGAGGAGTTCTACGTGTGCATCTACGCCACGCGGGAGGGCGACCACGTCCTCTTCCACCACGAGGGAGGGGTGGACGTGGGCGACGTGGACGCCACGGCCCAGAGGCTCCTGGTGGCCGTGGACAACAAGCTGAGCGAGGAGGAGGTCGCGGAGCAGCTCCTCACACACGTCCCGGACGACAAGAAAGAGTACGGAGAGCCCCCGCCACACCCCGGGAGAGGGAGTAGCCCCGCCGTCGCACCTTCACGTTCTTTTATTTCCATGCACGCCGTGATACAGAGTTACTGTTCCACTTATCAGTAATGTACAAACCAGGTTAGGGAGCACTGTTACTGTTTGCCCTGGCATTGGTCCGCGAGCGAACCGCACTCTGTTTGCCCAAGGTCGCGCAGCTGCGTGAAGGACTCACAAAGAGATTACTCTGATTGCTTCCCACCTTCTCCAAATACCTTTACCCGGTGCTTCGAGAACACCGTGATCTCTTGTCAAGGAGTTCGGCCTATCCGTAAAGAGGAGCTCAACCTCATCACCTCTCTCTGTTTGTTCCTCCTCGAAGAGTCCTGGCCAGTTTTATCGTGGGCCTGTTCAACTTGTACGAGGACCTCTACTTCACTTATCTGGAGATCAACCCCCTCGGTAATCATTTCTCACTCTTAGTATTTGCCTTCACCCTCTCTGGTTTCTTGTTTCTTTGTTCCTCCTCTCTGCCGCGCTCCTCTGCGAGGCTAGCGTGACTTTTTGTTTTCTCGGGCAGTCGTCACCCAGGATGGAGTGTACGTCCTCGACATGGCGGCCAAGATCGACGCCACGGCAGATTACATCTGCAAGGCCAAATGGGGCGACGTGGAGTTTCCACCTCCCTTTGGCAGGGAAGCGTATCCAGAGGTACAAACCAGAGTGTTACTCTGTGTGTGTGTGTGTGGGTGCAAACCTGTCCAACCCAATGGTTTTTAGTGTGTCAAGTACTTTCTCGATGAGTTGTGTGCACCCACTGAAATGAGTTAAGCAGCATTAGAGGCACCCACTTCAACATGTGGGTGTGTTATATTTCATTCTACTATATCTTGCTTTACATAGCATCATTTCATCACCGGACAATAAGGCTTGGGAATTTTGACTCGATGTCTTGAAATCACTCTCCAAATTCTTTCTTAAATGATTAAATATGCTAAAGCACTGTTAAAATCTGTTGATAGTCAATCGATGAGTCGTTGCAGCTCTGTAATGGAGTGGCGGTGTGCTGGTTGCAGGAGGCGTACATCGCTGACCTGGATGCAAAGAGCGGAGCCAGCCTGAAGCTGACGCTGCTCAACCCCCGAGGCAGGATCTGGACCATGGTGGCAGGAGGAGGGGCCTCAGTGGTCTACAGGTGCCAGAACGCCTTCAAGTCATCCTTTTTATTTCAGGTTTTCAAAGCCACTAGAAACACACCATGCTTGACCGTCCACCTTGCTCCCTCCTCCTCCTCCTCCTCCTCCTCCCTCTTCTCCCTCTCCCTCCCTCCCCAGTGACACCATCTGCGACCTGGGCGGCGTGGACGAGCTGGCCAACTACGGCGAGTACTCGGGGGCGCCCAGCGAGCAGCAGACGTACGACTACGCCAAAACCATCCTGTCGCTGATGACGCGGGAGAAGCATCCGGAAGGTGGGTACGGCCCACCCTGGTCGGACACCAGTAGGGCAGAGGCGAGGGTGGGCGGGGGCAGCTCGGGTCCTTCTCCTGCAAGGCGACCTGCCTCCTCCTCTTCCTCCCCCCCGAGGCAGCGATGTCGTCAGGCCTCCCGTTCTTGGCGCGCTCCTCGCCAGGGATCGACCTCATGCCTGTCACGGAGCCACGGCTCCCCGAGGCGTCGGGTTTCAGCCCTGGACGCGTTCTAACTCTCTCCTCCTCCTCCTCCTCCTCCTCCTCCTCCTCCTCCTCCTCCTCCTCCTCCTCCTCCTCCTCCTCTCCGTCCCCCCGCAGGGAAAGTGCTGATCATCGGAGGGAGCATCGCCAACTTCACCAACGTAGCAGCCACGTTCAAGGTGACACGGAAACGCAGCTCTGACGCAACACGTTGTTTCTCTGGGTCGTCTGAATGATCTGGTTTGGGAAAGCAGAACTTCACTCGCAAAATGAAAGGGATTTTCCTGCGATCTCGACCGGGAACATCCCGAAATTCATGTGAAATCTTATCCAGTGTGAGGACATTCAGAACATTTTACATTCCACAAGTGTATTAGACATTTTCAGTAGATTTTCTTTAGTCCGCACATACTGGCCACGTGACCCCTATGTCATATCACGTGACATGTAAATGTGAAAATATGACACTTTTTCATTTTATACTTTTCAATCAAAACATCCAAAACTCAAACTCATGAGTGTAAAACTGTTTTAGCAACATTTAAGAGGTTTTTTTGAAATGTAAGCACTTCCATTACCATTTTTTACAAGTTTAATTATTAGGTTTTGTGCATTTCTAGGGGTAATGGAAAAGCCCTGGTTCATGTGCTTCTCCTTTACACAGCCCTCTGAAAGCCAGAGAACACCTTCCACTGTGTCAGCTATGTAAACCGTCGACGTTCGACCTGTTTGTCTTGCCCTCAGATCGTTATCTGAAGCTAATGCACAAGCCCGCAGTCAATACACATCTGCAAGCGGGGCAGATCGAGATCAAACCCAGGCCGACACGAGTTCACACACGTCCTCACAGGTGTTTCTCCGAGTTCACGCCGTGATCCACATAGCTGACCTCCCCGCCTCCCTCCCCGCAGGGCATCGTCCGGGCCATCAAAGACTTCCAGGTCCGTCTGAAGGAGCACGAGGTCACCATCTTTGTGCGGCGGGGCGGCCCCAACTACCAGGAGGGGCTGCGGGTGATGGGAGAAGTGGGTGAGTGGGACCAGGCTCCGATACCTACGACGCGAGGGCCGTTCTGTTGATTTATTCCTTTGTTGTAATCGAGCTGTCGACTGTTGGCGCAGGGAAGACCACAGGCATCCCCATCCACGTGTTTGGAACGGAGACCCACATGACGGCCATCGTGGGCATGGCTCTGGGCCAGCGGCCCATCCCCAACCAGCCCCCCATGGACGCACACACCGCCAACTTCCTGCTCAACGCCAGCAACAGCGCAATGGTGCCTCCGTCTATCTGTCCAGCACCTGCAGTGCTGGCACGTCCTTCTGTGAACCTCTATGAGGAGCACGGCCCTAACTCCTCCCTCTCCTCCTCCGTCCCAGACCCCAGCCACGACCAGGACGGCTTCCTTCTCCGAGACCAGGACCTCCAACGACGTCACGCCGGCCAAGAAGTCCAAAGCGGGCCTGCCGGCAGGTAACCCGGCGTGCGGCCTCCGCCCCCTGCCACCGCTGCTTCCCCAGCCACACCCCATGTGTACTCATACACTTCTGCCTCTTTTTTTGCCCCCCCACCCCCACCCCACGCCCCGTGATGTGTCACCTCCCTCGTCGCAAATGCCATCACCGCCTTGCTGCATTTTAATTTTCTCTCTATCTCTCCTCTCCTTCCTCCTCCTCCTCCTCCTCTCCTTTTTGTTTCGCTGCACAAACTGCCCATTCACCTCCGTCTTTCTCTTTCGTGCTTGTTTCCTCTAAGACTGTCTTCATTCTTTACTGTGGCCTCTGAAGAATGTGGCCACAGGCGGCTGGACAGGTAAGTGATGCGTGTGCCATGTCCACACCGCGCTCTGCTGCTCACACACACTCGTTTTGCTCCCTCGTTCTCTCCCCAAATCTCTCTCTCTCTCTCTTCTTAGTAAGGAGCTGTGTGGTGTAAGGCTGTGTGTGTGCGCGTGTGTGTGTGTGCGCTTCCTCCATGGGATAGTTAAAGCTACAAACTAATGGAGAGATTAGCGAGATTGTTCGCTCGTAGGCCTGAGTCGGATCGCTGTAACTGCAGTGTTAGACGCCATAGGGATGCAGTCTGAAGGAGCCGTGTTGGAATAAGACCAGGCTTGACTTTTTAGAGACTGCTTTCCACGGCGCCACAGAAGGGGCATGCTCTGTAGCAGCTGCGCTTTGCATGCTCTTTTCTTCTTCCTCTGGCGTGCTATTCACAGCGAGTGTGTTGCTGATTTATTTGTTTATTTTTCATGTTCCTAGAGATGGCACGCACAGTCCACCGAATGCACTGAAGTCTGTGGAATGAAAACGATATGAGATGCACTCATTATTTTCTCCCTCCCCTCCCTCTTTTTCCCCCCTCCGTTTTTTGTTGTGCTCATTTGGTTGTATTTTGTGTTTCCCGTCCCGTTGGGGATCACAGAAGTGCAGGCCTCTTCAGGCTGCAGCGGAGGTATGGAAGGGTGTGAAAAAACAAAAACACAACTCTTTTCCTGCCCTCTCCACCCCTTTCCTCTTCCCTTCCCCTGCCCTCCCATTTTGCCTTTTTCCCAGTCTGCTCTTCTCCGTTTTCGTGATGTCACGAGGGCTTTACTCCTCTTCACATCCCAGTACATCTGTTGAATTCTCATCCAATTTACGATTCATCTGGAGTATTTCTGTTCTGCCCCGGGCAGATGAATATCACTGGACTCTAATTGTAGGACGACTTCCCCAGTCATTTCAACATTTGTGCTCTTTCTTTCAAGACTATAGCTTCATCACAGAACCAGGGTATCTGCAGGTTTGGATCCTTAAATCATCACGCTTTCATCATTTGGACGTTTTGAATCAACATCTCCCCCGAAGCCTGCAGAAACCCTCCTAAGCCATAAGCTGCCTGTTGGGCCATGTTGGACCTTTCTAGCTCTGTCAGCTTTGTTTTTGCACCAGATCAGGGATCAGGGACACCAGACCAGTGAGGGCGAGAAGGGACTGGTAGAAACGTGAAAGCAAAGGTGTTTTTCCAGCCTTAACAGCAAGCGTTGTGGACTAACACGACCCTCCGCAGACCCGTTGCAGAGAAACGTCTCAGCCGGGCCTTTTTTCTCGCTCTGCTGCTGCTGCTGGGTTGGTGTGGTATCCAGACCTTACTCTGACATCCACTCTGCGTCTGTTAGCCTGGACTCAGGTTCCCCAAGCACCTTCTACAAGCCTCCAGATCAGCTTTCAATTAGAGTCAGGAAAATTGTATTCTCATTGATTTTTAGATACTACAGGCTCCTTGTCGTTCTGTGTCAGTGTAACAGTGCCTTCTAGTTTAGATTTAACACTGTGAGACCCCAAATGGAGGTGGATAAAATAATAGATTCTCTGTTATTCTGGTTAAACTTGAGTAACGCTGGGACAAATACAACTGAAGTGCTGTTCTTGGATTGTATTTGAATCAGTGCATATGTTAAAAAATGGGGGCATGGACACTTTATTAGGACATGTATATTGACTGTTAAGTCTCATTAGCGTGCATGTGTTTTGGCTTTTATTCATAAAGCACTCATCATGTCTTATTTTGACCCCCTCGATGACATTTTAATAAACCTAACCCTCATATAAGACAGTATTATTATTATTATTAGAGTGTACTCTAATAAGTAACCACTTAATGGTTAATATCCATGTCCTAAGAGTGTGAACGGGGGTGGGGGGAGGAAAAACAAACAAGTGGATGTCGACGGTGGGAAACATGACTCCCCCCCTGTGGTGGTGTCCGTGTTATTTTCTCTACCTCCTGCATCTCTGTCCTCAGAGTGAGGTCTGCTCTCCGCTTGTCCCCATCCACATTCCTGCTGCTTTCCTGAGCCTCAGCCTCCCCCTCCTCCTCCTCCTCCTCCTCACACACACACACACACACACACACACACGCACACACCCAATCTCTCGCTTGTGAATATCAGCACTCCCACTCCCAGCTCTGACTTCCACCTCTCTCCCTTCTCTTCTCTCTCTCTCTCTCTCTGACTCTCTACAACCTCTCTCCTCCAGCCAAAGCCACCACGCTGTTCAGGAAAGAGACCAAGGCCATAGTGTGGGGCATGCAGACGCGTGCGGTGCAGGGCATGCTGGACTTCGACTACGTGTGCTCCCGGGACGAGCCCTCTGTGGCGGCCATGGTCTATCCCTTCACGTAGGTTTCCCAGCAGTCCAGCCACAATCACTGACTCACTTCTCTGAACTTAAATGCTTCTTTAATGTCTGGTTTCTTTTGTCCTCTATGGGGTAAAACTGAAAGTCATTTAAAGAGCTTATCTTGGTCTTCTCAGAGTGGCATTACCACACAGTTTTTGCATCATTCTATAAACCAAGCATGTATTCGATGAGTCGCAGCCCTTTATCCTCTGTTAGACCAACAGAGCTGCACTTGGGGAAGTGCACACCTCTGCCAGAACCCAAACAGACTGAAAATGAGATATTAAACTATTTGCTCCATGAGTTTAATCTGATCTAAAGGTTCTTCCATGACCCAGAAAACATGTTTTCCCCAAGTTTCGTGGAAATCCATCTCCACGAAACTTCATAATTCTCCTGAGTGGAGGTCATTTCTGTTTGTTCTCGGTTATCTCACTTTTAGAAGAAAACCCAAACACATTGAAAGAAAGTAATATGTTTTCTGTGGTATGACGTCTGCAGGATGGAGAGGTAATTGTAAGCTGTGCCAACTGCAAACTGAAGGTTCGCAATGAGTCCAGTTACCACTACTCACAAGTCCAAGGTGGTAACCTTCGTGTTCCATTTCTGTGCTGTTCAGAGGTGATCACAAGCAGAAGTTCTACTGGGGCCACAAGGAGATCCTGCTGCCGGTCTACAAGAACATGGCAGACGCCATGAAGAAGCACCCTGAGGTGGACGTCCTGATCAGCTTCGCCTCTCTGCGCTCGGCCTACGACAGCACCGTGGAGGCCATGCAGTACCCGCAGGTACAGACGGCTATATGGTTATATGGATACGGACTGTTCTCCTCCGGTCCGCCTCCCAGAACGTGAAGGTCTCCATCTAAACCGTCTTTCCAGATCCACACCATCGCCATCATAGCCGAGGGCATCCCCGAGGCCCAGACCAGGAAGCTGATCAAGATGGCCGACGAGAGAGGCGTCACCATCATCGGCCCCGCCACGGTACGAGGCCGCGTCACGCCCGGGCCCGTCCCGGCACGGCTGGAGAGTAAATGAGAGCAAAACAAAGGTGGACTTGTCGTCTTCCGTCTGCCAGGTGGGAGGCATCAAGCCGGGCTGTTTTAAGATCGGCAACACGGGCGGCATGCTGGACAACATCCTGGCCTCCAAGCTGTACCGGCCGGGCAGCGTGGCGTACGTGTCCCGCTCCGGGGGGATGTCCAACGAGCTCAACAACATCATCTCCCGCACCACGGACGGCGTCTACGAAGGCGTGGCCATCGGAGGAGACAGGTACACGTCCAGGGTGTGAAGAGGTTTAAAAACCCCTTTTTTGGGGGTTATAAGGATGATGGATCCTTGTATTCGGTCGTCTGTGTGCAGGTACCCAGGCTCCACCTTCATGGACCACGTCCTGCGCTACCAGGACACCCCGGACATCAAGATGATCGTCGTGCTGGGAGAGGTGAGAGCTTTGACAGTTTCTGTCCACGCGACGTTGCATAAGCAGGAGATATTTAAGCACATCTCGCTCTGTCGTCCCAGATCGGAGGCACGGAGGAGTACAGGATCTGCCAGGGCATCCGAGAGGGCCGGATCACCAAGCCGCTGGTGTGCTGGTGCATCGGAACCTGCGCCACCATGTTCGCGTCCGAGGTTGGTGGGAAAACGCGCTCTGGATCGTCTGTCTTGAGTGGGTCCCAGGGAGAGCGCCTGAGCTCAGCCCGTGCCTCCTCCGCCCCCAGGTGCAGTTCGGCCACGCGGGGGCCTGCGCCAACGAGGCCTCGGAGACGGCCGTCGCCAAGAACCAGGCCCTGAGGGACGCCCGAGCCTACGTCCCCAAGAGCTTCGACGAGCTGGGCCACGTCATCAAGTGAGGCCCCGGCCACAGTCGGAGCAGGGCGAATCAGTCGGGCGGTTCCTCCTCTGATGTTGTGTTTATCTAACCAGGACCGTCTACGACGAGCTGGTGGCCAACGGCACCATCGTCCCTGCCCAGGAGGTGCCACCCCCCACCGTACCCATGGATTACTCCTGGGCCAGGGTAACAGCCTCCATCCATACTCATTCCTGTATTTTCTGACTACAGTGGAACCTCGAGACATGAAACTTATGTTCCAGAAGGGCTTTTGTATCTTAGAGTTTTAGTATGATGAAAATACAAACATTCGTATGCCCATCCCCCCCTTGAAAACAGTCATATAAAGTGTGAATATACAGCTGTTTATTAGTGTAAAAAGGACTGTGAGAGCCTCCATCAGGTCGCACTTTCAATTTCGTTTTCCTATTTTTTTCCTTTTTCGTGAAATTCTGAATTTTCCGTGTAATGAGGTCTTTGTAATTCAAGCTTCTGCTGTATTTGGATTAGTTGGACCCACATATGGTTTCGTGTGATTGTTTGTGTGGAGTAATGGTGACTTAAGTGGCTTCTGTGCTACTCTGAAAGCACTTTCTTCATGTTATTAAATATTTAGCCGCGCTCACCTTTCGAGGGGCATCACACGCACCACTCGACACTCGTCATTCCTCACCTCTCACGTTTCCCTCGCTCTCTGCTGGACCTCCTTCCAGGAGCTGGGCCTGATCCGTAAGCCCGCCTCCTTCATGACCAGCATCTGCGACGAGCGGGGCCAGGAGCTGATCTACGCCGGCATGCCCATCACGGAGGTCTTCAAGGAGGAGATCGGCTTGGGAGGAGTGCTGGGCCTGCTCTGGTTCCAGCGCAGGTGGGTGTTCATCAGCCGCCCAGGCCCAACGGCCTCTCGCATGAGTCTGTCCCAGAGGAGTGATCTGTGTGTGTGTGTGTGTGTGTGTGTGTGTGTGTGTGTGTGTGTGTGTGTGTGTGTGTGTGTGTGTGTGTGTGTGTGTGTGTCTTCAGATTGCCGCGCTACGCCTGCCAGTTCATCGAGATGTGCCTGATGGTGACGGCCGACCACGGACCTGCAGTGTCCGGAGCGCACAACACCATCGTCTGTGCCCGCGCCGGGAAGGACCTCATCTCAAGTCTGACGTCCGGCCTGCTCACTATAGTCAGTCTCACACACACACACACACACACACACACACACACACACACACACACACACACACACATACACATACACACACAGACATGATACCAGGGTTCTACGGCGTCCAGGAAAACCTGGATTGACTGAACTTCTATTCATGGAAAACTCTGGAAAATGCAAGAACCTGCCTGCCTGCCTGCCTGCCTGGTGTTTCTGTGCTGAAACGTGACGTCCGGCTGTCTGAACTGCAGGGCGATCGCTTCGGAGGCGCTCTGGACGCAGCAGCCAAGCAGTTCAGCAAGGCGTTCGACAGCGGCATGCTGCCCATGGAGTTTGTCAACAAGATGAAGAAAGACGGCAAGCTGATCATGGGCATCGGCCACAGGGTGAAGTCGGTGAGCAGCTCGGGTCCCAGCATCTCAGCTCTCATAGATTGTAGTGAGAAGTTGCCAGGGTTACTGCTCTGAGTGAGTCCTCTGTAGTGGTGAGTGTTGAAGCCACTTCCTCCTGTCTTTCAGATCAACAACCCAGACATGCGAGTGCAGATCCTGAAGGACTTTGTGAAGCAGCATTTCACCTCCACGCAGCTTCTGGACTACGCCCTGGACGTGGAGAAAATCACCACCTGCAAGGTACAACGATACACATGAAGCTCCTCGTCATAAAGTGGGAGGAGATGAAGCAATGTCTGATCTGTTGATGTCCGTCCTGCTCTCAGAAACCTAATCTGATCCTCAACGTGGACGGTTTGATCGGCGTTGCCTTTGTGGACCTGCTCAGGACGTGTGGAGGCTTCACGCGGTAAGAACCCTGAGTATCTAACAAAAGACCTGTGATAGCAGAGTTCATATCTCTAGTCAGGGAAGTTGAGCTTTGGTTAGTATTCAGACTTTGGGATTTTCTTCCTCATTAATGTCTTAATGTCTTTTTCCAAAGCCACTTACATAGAAGCAAAGCATTCAAGCTGCATCCAAACAGTCCAGATTGTAGCAATAAAGACTGTTCAACATTCGTCAAAGGATGAGAGCGCAGTGGTGTCAAGCCCTAGAAGTAGAAGGGGAAGTAGGAGGAGGAAAAACGGCCTTCAAACGGCAGTAATGAGAGGAAGCGTTTTCGCAATCTCTAGCACTCTGTAGTGTTTTCAGATGTGTTTAAAGGAGCAAAAGAGAGAATAGAAGTTGAAGAGTCGATCACATACTAAATGGGTTTTAGTTAATAATTAGGGTTTGTTAAGTCTCTGCACAGGTGCACAGTGTTCCCGCAACATTTACAAAGGAAAGTATTAAATCGATAATTGGCCTCCAGCCTGTTTATTTTAGGATATAATGTCCTCTGAGTGACTTAATAACTCCTTACAGAGATGAGCATGCTGGTCCTGAAGGTGCTCAGTGTTGTGCATTACTGTGTATTACTGTTGCAAAATGACTGAGGAGCTCTACAAATAGTGATATAAGAGCAGAGTTCAAGCACTGCCGAGGCGGATGATATCCGGATTATCAATATTAGATCACTCACGCATAAATGTAGATGCAAGTGCTTATATTCCTAACTCTGAATGTCATCATGAAGTGCACTGTCTGTATTGTTGTCGGCTCATTTTCCTCACACAAACTTTGATCCATTTCCAGGGATGAAGCTGACGAGTTTGTGGAGATCGGTGCACTAAATGGGATCTTTGTGCTGGGCCGCAGCATGGGCTTCATCGGTGAGTAGTCCCCCCATCCCCCCTCCAATCCCCCCCATCTAGACCGAGCCAGGACCCCCAGCTGCTCTCAGTGTCACTGAACCTGGTGTCTCCTGCTTTCAGGACACTACCTGGACCAGAAGAGGCTGAAGCAGGGCTTGTACCGCCACCCCTGGGACGACATCTCCTACGTGCTCCCGGAGCACATGTCCATGTAACCGCCTCATTCCCTCACAGAACAGGTGGCACTTCCAGATGTGACTGCCCCAGTAGGAGGGGAGGGGAGGGGGGGGGTTGGGGGGGTCAGGCAGCGTCACACATCTCACTTTAACTGGCAAACGCGCTGTCCGTCATGCAGCTGGCGGACAGGTGATCCTGGGAGGTGGAGGGGGCGCTGTCTGCCGGGGGGAGAATCAAGAGTAGAAGCTTTCGATCTAGTTTTTACGGAGAAAAAAGGGGAAAGTCTATTTTGAGAGAAAAGAAAAAAATGTTGTTTTCCGTTAAGTATTTTAGTCTGTAACTTATTCAGTTTTCGGTCTAAGCGCCAGACCAATGCACGCTGCGGTGGTAGCAGGAGCACAAAATCAACTGGTACCTAAAAAAACGTAAGAAATAATAATAATAGATAAAACTGCAAAGCCTGTTCTGCCTGTAGCTGGTACGAGGCCACGTTTCAAAGCACATGTTAATCTGCAGTAACTGCTGCCGATGGGGAATTAGTTCGAGCTCAGCAATACAGCGATATCTTTTTTTTATATATACACTACTTGTAACAATTAACAAGATATCATTGATTTTACTTCCAGTAGCGTTTTTTTGTCCATTTTAGGCATCTATACTTTCTGGCTTTCTGAGTGTTGCACCTTAGTTCGAACACTAGCAAAAAAAATTTTAAATCAAGTTTTTAATTCCTGGTCCGAGCGTTACTCCCACTGAGAAAGATGTGTTCTCGCAGGCAAAAAAAAAAACCCCAACAAAAAACCAAAGTTACTTTAAGGAATCTGTTTGTCTTGTGTTCAGAGCGGGTAATGAAGGAGAAGGGGTACCGCGGTTGATATGACAGTGGAGGCTATCAAAGAGGCATCGTCACAGCATGAAGGAATCGCATACCTGATTATTTACGTGTCACTCCACCATTGCCTTTTCCAGCAGCAAACCTGTTTACAGACCTGGTTGAAACTCATCAGCTACTGTAAGATTAGAGGTGTTCGGGTCTTTCTCTCACACACACACACACACACACACAGGGTACAGATCGAACTGCTTGTGTTGTTCCCTTAAGTCACTTGAGACAACGAGTAAATGTTGGAAAACGGGACGAGCCCAGTGCTTCATGAATGAGCCCTGTGAGTCTTTGAGAGCATCCTTCGGCGAGGGACCATGAAAGCTGTTATTAGTTTACGTTGGAGGGACTGTTGCACACGACATGTAAACCAAATCATCCACCTTGACCGGCGAAGACCCGGCACGACGACTCGAGACGCTTCACGACAACCCACTGTACGGCCTGCTGTGTTTGATCTTTATTTAACTGTGAAAAATGCTTTGTTTTTGTAATATGTCATATAATAGTAAAATAAAGATCTTGTTTTACTTCTAACGCGGTCTGACGTCATTTTACGTGATCTGATGAAAGAGCTGCGTGGAGCAGTAGTACAGTATATAAATAGATAATTAGGTCAGGTAAGTCCAAACAGAACTGCCATTTCATCCAATGGAGTGACCGTTTTTACCTTTCTATGCACACACAGTCTGCAGGAGGGACAGAATATAATGTAAAACATGTTTGCCCATCTCTCATGAGCATCGTCGTATTTCATAGACGCATTTCAAAAGTGGACCATCTAACTTAAAACAAGACAGATGTCCATCCTTGGGGCAGGATGGTTTACATAAGTGTTTCTCAAACCAATGGGGAAAGCTAACTCAACGTGCTCTGCCTATTTATTGTTATTTTTTGTGCCCCCTTTTTGATGTGAAGACCTTTTAGATAAGATGTTAACTTCGCCTGACACCTACTATTTGTGAAACCTATTTGTAAAAATGAAAAAAAAAAGGATATTTCATCTTCATAGATAGATAGTTACATAGATTAGACCAGGTCCAGATCAAAAAACCCCCAATCCTACAGACTGAACGTTCAGTTACTGGACTGGACTAATAACGCCCCTGATTTGGATGGATGGATGGATCTGTGTGTATGTATGTATGTATGTATGTATGTATGTATGTATGTATGTATGTATGTATGTATGTATGTATGTATGTATGTATGTATGTATGTATGTATGTATGTATGTATGTGTGTATGTGTGTGTGTGTGTGTGTGTGTGTGTGTGTGTGTGTGTGTGTGTGTGTGTGTGTGTGTGTGTGTGTGTGTGTGTGTGTGTGTGTGTGTGTGTGTGTGTGTGTGTGTGTGTGTGTGTCCCGTGCAGCAGTGGCAGGCAGGCTTTGGGAGCCTCCTACTGACAGCCAGCAGGTGCAGCAGCTCCGCTATCACCTGGAGAGACGGAGCCGATCTCTCCCAGTCAGCGCCTCGCCCCGTGACCGCTGGCTGCATGTTAGTGTGTGAATGCCTCTCAGCGTGTCTCCTCTACGTCTATGAGCTGTTCCCCAAGCTAACTGAGCTGCTGCACCTGCCCGCGGCTCCCCGCTGCTGCACGATGGCCGAGGGCCCGCGCACAGGTGAGGAGGACCCGGAGGAAGAGGAGGCCGAGGAGTTCCGCTGCTCGACCCACTGCTCGGAGCTCTGCCGGCGGCAGAACGAGCAGCGCAAGTCGCGGCTGTTCTGCGACGTGTGGCTGGACTTCAACCCGGAGGAAGAAGAGGCGGATAAAGAAGGAGGAGGAGGAGGAGGAGAGGAAGAGCAGGCGGTGTGCGCCCACCGCTCGGTGCTGTCCGCAGCCTCCCCGTACTTCGCCCTGCTGCTGGGGGGACGCTTCACCGAGGCGCGGAGCCGCAGGGTGCAGCTGAGGGAGTGGAGCTCCGGGGCAGCGCCGGAGCCCGGCACCGTGGAGGCCGTGCTGCAGTTCATGTACACCGGGGAGATCACGGTGACCACCGCTACCGTGCACGAGGTGCTGGAGCTGGCGGACAGGTAGTAAGGGTGCTGGCAGAGAGGGGGGTGGGGGTTTTAGCGTGAGCAGGGCCTGTGGTTTAGACACACACGGAAGTGAAGTGAAGTGTGAGGAGCCACACCTTTGTCTGCATCTGCATCTACATCAGCAGGTGTGACCTGTTTGGACTGCACACACACCCGTGTCACATGCACATGCACACACACACGCTTGTGCCAAAACACGACAGCTTTATCATTAGTTGGTACAGAAAATATGTACTTCTTCAGCTATCAGCTATGTTCATATGCGTATGTAATGCCATAACAGTAAATAAATGATAACGGATAATGGATTTTACAAGAAATTTACTATTTTAAAAAAAATTGCCCGACTAGGGACAATATGTATGTGTGTGTGTGTAATACAGTTCTGCCACAAAACATTTCATTACATGCAAATGTATGTCTCCACATCACCTATATATGGATGTCTTATATAATATAATAGCTACAATATAGGTACTACATGAAACTGAAAAAAATGCAGAATAATGTATTCATGGTATTTTAGCAGACTGTCTTTGCCCGTGGTTATTTAAGTGATATCCAGGCTTAGGTCTTCCTGTCTCATGAATCACATTCGTCCTCCTGTGCCACTTAAACACAAAGACTGATCTGATAATTACTGTATGTTCGTGCAGGTTCCTGTTGGCGCAGCTGAAGACCTTCTGCGGAGACTTCCTGATGAAGAAGCTGAGCCTGTCTAACTGCGTGGCGGTGCACAGCCTGGCCCACATGTACAGCCTGAACCAGCTGGCTGAGGGAGCCGCTGAGAAGATCCGGAGGAACTTCGACAAAATCATCCGCAACGAGGAGTTCTTCACCCTGCCCTTTCACCTGGTGCGGGACTGGCTGTCGGACTCAGAAATCACGGTGGAGTCGGAGCAGGAGCTGTTTGAGGCCGTGGTGAAATGGGTCCAGCAGAACCTGGAGGAGCGGCAGGAGCATTTCGAGGAGCTCTTCAGGCTCCTGAGGCTGCCGCAGATGACTCCCACCTACCTGACCCGGGTGGTGAGGAAGGAGCTGCTCGTGGCAAACAGCGCCCCCTGTCTGCAGCAGGTGACCGACGCCTTGGAGCTCCACGCCATTCACCTGGAGAAGGTCAAAGCGGTGGACCTGGAGTCCTTCTGCTCCTCCCCGGCGGTGGGCCAGCCCCGCTTCGGCCAGAACATGGACGTGATCATGGTGGTGGGCGGCGTGACAGAAGGTGGAGACTATCTGAGTGAGTGTGTGGGGTATTTGGTCGCCGAGGACCGCTGGGTCAACCTGCCGCACATTCACAACCACCTGGACGGACACGCCATCGCCGTCACCGGGAGCCACGTGTACGTGGCGGGGTCCATGGAGCCGGGCTCGGCCAGGACGGTGGAGCGCTACGACCCCAGCCTCAACACCTGGGAGCAGGTCAGCGGCCTGGGCACCCGGAAGCACTCCTTTGGCTTCGTATGCGTGAAGGACATCCTGTACAGCATCGGAGGTCACGGCAACTTCAGTCCAGGGTTCAAAGACGTCACGGTGTACGACCCGGAGATGGATGAGTGGCAGAACCTCAACCCGGCTCCAAAGATCCTCCGAGATGTCAAAACGGTATGCGTGGAGGACCGCTACCTGTACGTGATGGCACGGACTCCTGTAGACATGGACGACGACGAAGACGGCCTGGGCACCGTGACCACGCGCTACGACACGGAGACTCACAAGTGGCAGGAAGTGGCCTCCTTCCCGCTCATCGACAATTACTGCTTGTTCCAAATGGCCGTCTCGCCCTCCAACTTCTACCACACCGCTTCCTGCTGCACCAAGAGCTACAAGCTGTGCGTGGAGGACGCCCAGCAGAAGGTAAGCCGGAGCATCCCGGACGACATCCTGGACAGCCTGCCTCCGGAGGTGCTGAACATGGAGGGCGCCGCCGTCTGCCACCTGGGGGACGACATCTTCGTCATCGGCGGCTGGAAGAACAGCAGCAGCATGGACAAGCAGTACCGCCGGGAGGCCTACCGGTACTGCGCCGAGAGGAAGCGCTGGATGCTGCTGCCCCCGTTGCCCCAGCCGCGGTGCCGGGCGGCCGCCTGCCACGTCCGCATCCCCTACAGGTACCTGCACGGCTGCCAGCAGTTCCCCCTGCCCCCCAACCTGGCGCGGCAGAGAGACCGGCTGCAGCAGATGCAGCAGCTGCACCGCCGCACGCTCACACTGCGCAGGCAGCTGCAGTCTCAGATCGAGTGCTGAGACCGCAGCTGGGAACAGGGCACAGTGGAGAAATGATAACCAGTCGCCATAGTTCTGATTGTAGTTTTTTATTGTCTAAACATGAAGATTGGAGCATTCTACTCAGATCCTAAAGATCTATCAGATCAGAGGGAGTTGTAGAGTCATGGCAGCTGGACTTGTTGAAGACCCTTAAAGACTGTGCATACATGCATGTACAGTCCCATTGGCCTTGGATGCTATGGTGCCATGGATGTATTAAAAGAACTGGATAGGGCGCCACTCCTCTGCTAGTGGTCACCCGTGGTACTGCAACAAAAAATCCTTAAACACAAAAAACATTTTCGCCACAGACAGAAATAGTAAGAGACAGGTGTCAACAAGACGCCCCCAACTGATCACTAATCTTTATAGTGTAGATTTTTAAGTCATTGACTTAATATCTTTCCGCATAACGGCCCACAGGCCTGACAGGTACTCTGTGACAGAAAGCCTTTTCAGATTATGTGCCAAGCGAGCAGCATCCATAGGAATGAATGGGCCACCACCATCTTTGGTCTGGTACCCAGTTCTTATCATACATCCATGGTCAACACGTGGTCCATCACAAATCTTTGGTTTACTTTAGTGCCATGTTGAGGGTCAAATTTGGGTAAATAAAGGATGAAAGTGCAGAATTTTACAGTATGTGAAACTCAGAGCACTCCTTAATCCTCAAGATGTTTGTTGAAAAACTTCTCAGATATGCTGGAAACGTCTTCAAGGATCTACATTTCTAGTTGCCATGACGACGACTCCTTGGATCAGTGCACTGGAAGGATTGTTGTTCTTGATTTGGGGAATACACTCTTTTTTTTTCATTGTCTTATTTAGTTGTTGATTTCATACTTTTCCCATGGTAGCCTGTGTAAAAGCTTGTAATTAAAGTGCCATTAACCACTGGAAGTTATTATCTCGTTTGGACAAGTTATCTTAAAAATGTCACTTGGTCAGACTTAAGGAGCTCACATTCAAACACTGATGTTGATTAAATAAGAATTGTAACATGGAAACTACCTTTAGATTAATGTTAATGCCTTACATTGTGTGCTTTTGCCTTATTTTCATTCTGCTTGTAAATGATACTGTGATTATAGATGTGATTTGATTGCTTAGCAACTTTAACTTTTGTATCTTTTTTATTTTCTGTATTGAATTTATCTCTTCATTGAACTCATCATCTTCAACAATCTTCAACATCTTCACTTTCATCTTCATTTAATCTTTACTGACACTTTAACGATTGTCTAAAGTTTGAAAGTACAACTGCTAAAAACTATTAAAACTGTAACTATAACTAATAATTAAAAATGCCATTAATATGACTACAAGCACCAAGCAAGTGAGTAATGACTATAATGACCATTTTCAACTTTTTAAATATACGCAAATTTGGATTGCATTTCAAAGATAGAGAAAATAAATCATTATTAAGAATTAGTATATGTAATTGGAGCAAAATCTTTTAAAACAGCTCTACTTTCCAATTTTTTTAATTTTTTTTTTCATTTGTGGTCTGTGTCAACACTTAAATGATGTCAGGATATCCTGTGGTGTCATCTGACACTTCTCAGTAACACTTTTCAAGAAGTTAATGATGTCAAGGTTTATTTTCATGAAGGTTGTAAATTTAGAAAAAGTACAAGCTTTAATTTTCTTACTCCTTGGTACTTGCATATCTTTTTTCTCCATTGCCCTAACCATTTTCTTGCCCTGCAGGGAAATAAACATAAATTTTGGTCATGCACCACTTGAAAGAGACAATCACTTTACTATCACATTTTTGTAGCACGAATGAGGTGACGAGCAAAGCACATTCTGGGAAACAGGGTGTAAAGTGATTAAACGTTTCACCTCTTTGAAACACAAGCCTTTTAATGCAGTGTTGCACTCAGACATGTATACAGATAATGCAGTACTTGTTGCCATTCCAGTAGATGTGTAAATACAAATAGAATTTATTTCTTAAGTATTTTAGGTGATGAAAAAACATGCTGTTTGATTTATTTGATGCATCTTGCATTGCTGGAAAGACCAAATCTGCCTTTTTTTTAGCAAAATAAGTTTTAGTTCTGGTTCAACTGTGATTTGCTGGGCTTAGTTGCTTTGTCCTGGCTTTATGCTGCTGAATTTGTCTCTTTTATTGCTGTCAAATGTGTGAAACACATTAAACCAGGAGGCTGACGTTTGTGTGTGCACGTTTTCATCTCTGTTCTCAAATGTCATGCAGTCTCAGCTTACACTCATGAATACCGCTGAGTTAACTGTATTTCCTGCTGTAAAGGCCTGCGGGTGTTAAACATTCACAGAGTTGCTTTTTTCCTGACTCAAGCAAAACACAAGTTAACACAAAGAGGCTGTAAAGCAGACAGTTTATTTTTATCCATGTAATTCTTATGGATGACTAAATGAAATTATTTTCAAGGCCTTTGTGATCTAAAGTTTTCTGGCTCATTCACACACATATACAGTATATATTTAATTGAATTACAGAGATCTATTTTACAAAGGAAACCTGGCCATGACAGCAGCAACACAGAGAGGCATCAACTACACACATGAAATTCTGCTAGAGCAGTGAATAAAACAACACTTCAAGACAAGAACTGGATTTCACATTGTTCCAAACATTTAGAGTTAGAAACCTAAAAGCTGTGACAAAAAGAAAACAAGAACGTAAGAACAAAGTGAGTATTGAAATATGAAAGTATACAAAAAAAATCGGTTTTATTTTTGGAAATATTTTAAGATTTTAAATGTTCGCTGAGGTCCTTTGGAATCCGCACTAATGTCTGTACTGATTTGACGCTGTTGTGCGGTAGGAACCAAAGTGCGGAGGCTCGGAACGTTTCCATACCTTAGGCTGGAGTCGTAGGGGGAAGGCTGATGGTGCGACACACTAAGAATGTAAACACCAGTCGAGTGTAAACACGATAAATCATTATATTTTTGCACATACGCTGACCAACATGCCCCGTGTCGTTTGAAGGGATATCTGCCAACTTTGAAAACGCATTTCTCAACCTTCATCGACTCGACAGGCCTGCTTTGGAAATGGTGAGTTAACGGATCAGCTGTTATGTAATTACCAGCACTCAATGGTCGAACAGCTTAGTAAGCAATAATGAACAAAAATGCAATGGGTTTGCATGCAAATAGAGACTAAACGGGTATTTTCTCACTAACGAATATCGCAGTTTGTCAGGAATGTTAGCTGTGGGCTAAAACTGCTCAGCGAAGTTGATAAAGTAAGCCTAAACTGATGCCCAAAATGTCAATGAACCTAAATTTACCACGATGAGCCACTTGAGCTGTGTTAATTGAACATAGATTCGTTGTAATCTTCAGAAGTCTTCATAAGTCAAGACTTTAGCTCCTATTATCTTGTCTTCAATTAAACCCGGACCTGAATGAATTAATCAGTGGCTGGTAAATGATCAGATAAAAGTCTTAAATAACATTGGCGTGACGTGTATTTTATGTGTTTTTACAGATATACCACATTCCCTGGATTCACACACCTGTCCGGACTGTTTTGGCAATCTGGCACCAGCTGACCAAGACTGAGGTGAGGAGGCGGTTATATCCATTCATCCATCCGTCAGTTATTTTACCCGCTTGGAGAGGAAAACTTAAAAACTTTTTACAAACTGTGTGATGGCTACAGTGCAGGCATGTGAGAAACACTGAACTGTTTGTTACTCAGATCCCAGAACTGGCCAAGTGCTCGGTCCTGATGCGGGAACGCAGTCGAGTGGAGGAGACCATCCACGCCATGCAGCGTGCAGGAGCGGGCAGTCTGCAGGTGAGCGCGCTCTGGAGGTTAATCATGAGGAAAGACAAAGAGAGTGTGGTGAAGGGTTTAGCAGGATTCAGCTTTGTCGTCTTCTTACCCAATAATCGGTCCTGCTAGTAGGTCCATGTTTGTATGTCCATGTACATGTTTGGCCTTAATGTTTGAGTCACTAACAATGGAATGTTGAAAGCTTGTAGTAATCAAGATATTTCAGTTAAATGACTCATGTTCTAAATCTATCTCCTCAGGTTATCTCAGACTTTGATATGACATTGACCAGATTTGCCCACAACGGCAAGCGAGTGCCCACAACTCATAGTAAGCAGCACGAGCCACAGAGAAGTGGCTCTTGACCATTCTGAATTTGTGTTTTTCACTTTTAATCCTGCACTCATGTCGATGTCTGTATCTGAGTATCTTATGAAACCATTTGCTGTTTGCAGACATCCTGGATAACCGACTGCTGATCAGTGAAGACTGCACTAAAAAGGTAATTAATGATGCACCATCACACAACTGTTGCTGCTTATTTATTGATATTTACATACCATAAACTACACATTTGTTGGTCTGTAACCTGCAGGTACATGCCGATGCTTCTCCTGCAGTTCACTGTTCACTTTGTTTTCTTGCTTCACTGTAGATGAGGGAGCTGCTCAACACCTACTACCCTATAGAGATTGACCCGAGTAGGACTAATGAGGAAAAGATGCCTCTGATGGTGGAGTGGTAAGAAATAAACCTCTCCTGCTCTAAAATATGAAGTGGAATGGACACACAAATCTGTACTCATACAGTCGAATTGTAATTTTCAACCTAACTGACATTTTTGTGCGTTTCGTGTCGCTCTCTGCAGGTGGACCAAAGTGCACGAGCTGCTGATTCAGCAGAGGATCAGGAAGGACATGTTATCGCAGGCTGTCAGGGAATCCAGCGCCATGCTCAGGTAGGAAAACAAAACTCCATCACAACATTACAGCATCACGGGTCGGTTTCCGTCTGGAGCGTGGACTGTGTAATACCTGCACGGGATGATCGATGTTTGTGTGGTTTCTGTAGGGACGGCTACAAAATGTTCTTCGACCACCTGGAGGAGGAGCAGGTCCCCCTGCTGATCTTTTCCGCCGGCGTTGGAGATGTCCTGGAGGAGGTGATCCAGCAGAACCAGGTCTTCCACCCCAACGTCCGCATCATCTCCAACTACATGGACTTTGACCACGCCGTGAGTCCAACATGAACCGAGCGTGCGCCTCGTTCAGCGGGATCTGTTTTTTTAGACGGCCGTCTTGTCTCATTGTCAGGGCGTCCTGCGAGCTTTCAAAGGCGAGCTGATCCACACCTTCAACAAGCGGGAGGGTGCTCTGTCCCGTGCCTCTGGCCTCACAGAGCTCCAGGGACGGCCCAACGTGCTGCTGCTGGGAGACTCCATCGGGGACCTGACCATGGCCGACGGGGTGACCGATCACCAGAACCTCATCACCATCGGCTTCCTCAACGACCAGGTGAGTCCGCCACGCCTCCTCAGCCTGACACTCGTCATGTCGGCAGCCACAGCCTGACAGCCTGCGCTCGGTCTCCGCAGGTGGAGGAGAGGAAACAGTCGTACGTGGACTCCTTCGACATCGTCCTGGTGAAGGACGAGACGATGGACGTCCCCAACGCCATCCTCAGATGCATTACCTCATCCAGCAGGAGCAGCAAGTGAGACACGCAAGCAGGAGCCGGACAGTCTCTTCTGTCCTGAAGGACAGTCACTCATCGTCACTCACTCAAACAGGACTTTTTTCTCTTCTTTCTTAAGTGATGCAAATCAACCCTCAGACGTCTTTTTTATTCTTATATAGCATCAAACTATCCCTGTTTCAAACTATTGGATGTTTAAAACAGAATTTCTTCATCTGTTGAAGAATCACCGGTTCATACAGGCAGTGTGGGCTTTGAGTTTGGGAGAATTGCAAAGACATCCTTCTAGAAGTGAAACAGTAACAGCACCACCTCAACAGAACTCAGTGAAACTCGGAACTCGTCGTTTCGTGACCTAGTTAAAAATACACCAGCGGCACTTTGTCTCAATAGAACAGCAACTCTGTAACCTCATGGAAATGTCGACACAAGTAGACGTTTCATTTTTACAGACTCATTTACAATCCTCTGACTCCATTTTAGGACAACAGGTACGTTTCTACTGGTCATTTAGCTGTATTCAACTTCACAGTAACGAAGATGTTCTGCTTCTAAAGGTCCTTTACATTCAGGCCATGGAGGAGAAGCAGGATTTATACATGTGTTCTACTACATACTGTTCTGGCGTGCTATGCGCGCTCTGTTCGACTTGTTTTACGTGTTTCGCTTTTCGTTGCCTGTGACATCAAAGTACTGTAGAAATGACTTGTGAGTTTACTCTCAGCTGTTAATTTGATTTCTTTTAGGGGCGACTGAGAAAGCTTTATGTGTGTGTGTGTGTTCCTGGTAAGGAAATATCCAGTGTTTGGGAGACTGAGTGTGTTCCCGGTGCTTGTTTTTCTCTCTGTGGCTACTTTGACTTAGGACTCGACAAGGATTCAGCTGCTGCACTCCATGTAGCTCGACGATGTTGAATACGGACTAACTTGTACTTTAACGTTTCTGTTTGCTGCTCTTTGTAACTCGCATCACAGCCTCATGACTCCTTCTTTTAGAGATGCTCTATATCAACAATGACATTGTCGATATTACGTTCTTGAGTTGTAGCAGCTTTAAAATATTTGCTGCCGCGGAGTTTCAAACACTTTAATCCACTACACCTTGCACCAAAAAGCGCACATTTAAAAGTAAATTAACTGAACTGCATTTACTTTACTGTGGATGTTTGATGTATTTTATTGACCCTGTCAAGCTGACCTTGTCTTTGTGTGGAAGTCCTGGAGGAAAAAACGAGCGATTGTTGTTTTCTTAAAAACATTTTACTCAAACGTGACTTTCAGGGACAAATCAAGGTGCTTGTTTTTTGAAATACAAAAGTCAAAAACAAACAGACAACAACACAAAACTCCATAAAATATAAACCCTTTGCACTATTTTCTTGTCATTAAAAAAACTGTCCAATGTGGTACAGGAAGGATTAAACCATGATGCTGTGCTGGAAATGTCTCTTGTTGCTTTGGTTTTTTTTTTGTTTTTAGTTTTTAGTTTGTTAAGGTTTCGGGGGTTTTATCCCTGAGAGAGGATGAGAGCGTCCGTCTCCATCACAGCTCCTCGTGCCTCACAGCTTCCTTCTCCCTGTCCTCGTCCACCTTGAGTTTCAGTTCATCGGCTGTGATCACTCCGTCTTTATTCCGATCCTGGTTCGTGAACATGTCGCCGATCACCTGCTCCACCACCAGTCCGGGCTTGATGCGACCTTTGCCCTCTGCCACCTGCTGCTTGATGAACTTCTCAAACTGAAACGTGACAAGTGATAAAACAGAGTCACTCGCTCTGCAGAGAAAAGCTTCACAGTCTACTTCCATTAAGTTTCAAGTTTTTAAATACGCTTTTTTTTAAGTAGTGAGCTGAAAAATATGATCATCGATCAGAAACTCAGACTTAATTGTGCCAGCCTTTTAAAATCCTACTTCAGAAGTGGGAATATTACACAGTTTACTTCACACTTAGATTTATGTCACATTCAGTCTCTGTTCAGATTTACCTGTTTCTTAGCTTCTAGTTCACTTTTTGGACCCCTCATAAAAATCAGCCATTTTTCAACAAAGTCATACAAAAAAGTGGTCTGTGTTTGAAATTCGGGCATTTTACATATAAAGGGAGACTGGAATCATGAGGTATAGATAGGAGCTCTCAATGGCTCGTGCACATGGTTTCCAACTCTGATCAACATACCTCCTCCTTGGGAACCTCGTTGTTCTTGTCCACGTCCAGGGCTTCAAACAGGTTGGCAGGACTGTCCTGGAGCCACACGAACAGGTAACCGGGCGGCACGCCCTTCTCCAGGCTCACCAGCTCGATGTCAAAGATCAGCACGGCACTGCTCGGGACGCCGGTGGCTGAACCACACACACACACACACACACACACACACACACACACACACACACACACACACACAGGGAACACATTGCTCAGATCTGCTCCACAATATACAGTAAAGTAATCAAGGTTTGCACAACAGGTGGAGTTCTCTCAAGCATCCAAATCGTACAAGCAGAACTATATTTTCACTACATTTTAAACACTGTGTGTGATCTGATTATGATTATGAAACATAGATAGATAGATATATCTATCTATCTATCTATCTATCTATGTTTCATAGACATGACAAACTGTCTTGGATGCAGTCTGACTAGCGTCACATTTGGTCTCACCCCCTCTCTCTCCGTGTCCGAGGTGAGGCGGCACCGTCACCACCCTCCTCTCCCCCACACACATGCCCCGCAGACCCTCGTCCAGCCCGTCGATCACCTTGTCCGAGCCCAGCACGGTGTCCTGCAGATTCTCGTAGTCGTGTCTGTGGCGCAATCAATAACATCATCATTTGTACAGATCAAAATGGACACGTGTGTGTGTGTGTGTGTGCGTGGGCCTCACGAGGTGAAGAGCAGCGTGCCGTCCACCAGCGTGCAGTTGTAGTGGTAGCGGACCAGGTCGTGGGCCTCGCTGGTCTCGTTGCAGACCTCGGGCCGGTGTAGGACCCGGACGTCCACCACGTCGCTGGGGTTGTGGAAGTCGATGACGTGGATGTCGAAGACGAGCACGGCCGAGGGCGGGATGACATCACCTGGACAGGAAACAGAGACAGAGACGTCAGCGCTCTGCCTCATTTTACCCTCAGAGGTGTCAGCTTTGGATGTGAACACAACAACTTTTTATTTGCTTATCGTAACATAATTCAGTCCGGCCTGTGATCGTTGTCATGATGATTCAGCATCAGCCCTCACTATTCATCACACTGCACTGCTTTGATAAAGATAAAAAAAACTTTTTTCTAGGAATTTAGAAGTGTTGGATAATTTATCTTCAACTTTACACTCATATTAAATCAAGCAGCAACACTCTTTATTTCAAGAAATGTTGTCGAGTGACATTGTTTGGACATTCCTATCTACAGTATCTGTCTCTCAGTCTGTCTCTGTATCTCTCCATCCATCCATCCTTTCATCCATATCTGTGCATGGAATGCGTAGACGTAGACCTACCGGCTCCTTTGTCTCCGTAGGCCAGGTGTGGAGGGATGGTGATCCTCCTCCTCTCCCCGGTGCAGACTCCCAGCAGGCCCTGGTCCATGCCTGCGATCACGTACCCCATCCCGACGTAGGTGTTGTACGTGCTGTTCCTCTGGTAGCTGTGGGCAGCACAACAGAGCAGTTAGTCAGTTAACTAGTTAGAGTTAGTAGACAGTGGGATGCTCTGGAACTGAGCTCAACCTGGTGTCAAAAGTGATTCCGTTCAGGAAGGTGCCGTTGTAGTGGTAGCGGATGTAGTCGCCCGCCACGGTCCTGCGTGCACAGGACTCTGGCACCACCTGCTCCCCGACGGTGATGTTGTCCTTCGGGTTGTGGATGTCCACCAACAGGACATCAAACACCAGCGTGGCCTGAGGGGGGATCTCAGTCCCTGAGCAGAGAGAGAGCAGCGAGGAGTTCAGACTTAACACTGATAGAAGTTAATCAGTCTGTTATATGACCTGCTTTGCACTTATAACGAAGGTTGGAAATACACCCAGGCCATTGTCGGGAAGACACTATTACAACTATTGACTCATTAACACACCTAGGGACAAGGTAGAGTCTCCAACTGAGCTGAAAATGCAGGTTTTTGGAGTGTTTATGGAGTACCCAAAAAAACATGCAAACAGCATGAAGGAAAGACCATGTCACCACATAATGAAGGTATGGGTTTAATGTTGGAAATGCTATACATAGAAGGTGACAAAGTGTACACAAAAAAATCTAAATCTGGGATAACTGGAAAATGTTATACTGTGTTAGTCCTGCAGTCAGGTATCATTAAGAGTTGTCATTCCTGTGTAAGAGCATTTTAAAATTCATTAGATGTTAAAAACTGTATAATCTCTGTGATTATTACTTATCCTAAGCCTTGGCCTTGAATCCACAATGTTTATTCTGTTTTCTTATTTAGAGTTGTCGTCTAAACAAACTGAAGGTGTGTTGACATTCTCAGATTCTTGATTACACACACATCAAACCTTAGGCAATCACATTTTTGGCAACACGTTTAACCTTCCCAGGATGTTTCATATCCAATCTTAAGACATCAAACATCTTTCTCAAGATTGGCACATTGTGCCATATTGTTTTATTTGTGTTCTACATCTTACCAGTATGAAAACTGCAGTCACGAAATGTCTGTTTTTATTTGTCACAGTCACAGCTGTTCACACTCACCCGATCCCTTTTCTCCGTAGGCCTTGAAGGGCGGGATGATAATATTTCTGATCTCTCCTACACACATGCCCAGCAGGCCCTCATCCATGCCCTTGATCAGCCAGCCCTCGCCCACTAGGCTGTCCTGAGTCTGCTTCCTGGTGTAACTACGTAGGGCTCATACAAGCGCAAAGTCAGACACACAACACACCTGGATGACACAGCACAGACACAGATGGGCTGAGTTCACACGATGCACAAGACTTTTCAATGAGATTTGACAAATTAATTTTAAAATAGATAGACACATAGATCTAACTCTTTGTTAGATCACCTGGAGTCAAAGACAGTGCCGTCCAGCAGCGTCCCATTGAAGTGGTAGCGCACAAAGTCGGTGCGCATGACGGAGCGAGTGCAGTCTCGGGGTGTGGTGATGGTCTTGGTGATGACCAGGTCAGCTTTGTTCCACACATCCAGCAGGACAATGTCAAACACCAGGGTGGTGTCTGGAGGGATCACGTCACCTATAAACAACAGTCAGGTGAGGTTTAGAGCAGACAGGTAAACCAAAGAGTTTGTTATTAGTTATAGAGGGAGGCAGTGGCCTATCCGAGGGGTGGCCCGAGGTGGGATGGGCCCCAGACATGATAAGCTATATGCCAAAGTTGCCGCTGTCACACACAAGGTGCGTTCAGGTACCATCAGAACACCCTCTCAACCCCATCACCACACCCACATTCATCACTGGCCATCCCATAATAACCCTGTGCCCCACTTGGGCCACCCACCCCCACGCCCCTGTGACATAGATGCCATAAAGCTCCACTGGGAGGGTGAAAGAGGAGCATCCTTTTGGTTGCAATCTGAAACATCGCCACTAGATGTCGCCAAATCCAATTGTTTCTTAAAATTGACTTTTTTTAAACTAGTTAATGATTACTTGTTTATTCATTTATTTATTTATCTATTTATTTATTTATTATTTCAATTTTTACTCCATTGGCCAATTAGTTGTTAGGGCAACATCTACTAGATGCTTTAACACAATTTTACATAGGATAGGGTTAGGGTAATATTGTTCAATCAAAACTTCACTTCTTAATACTTTGCCTTATTACTATGTAGGCTCCTGTGTCCAAAGCTAATTAGCAACATGCTGACACAAGGCCCCCCTTTGATATCTAATTACAAAGTGCCACATAGACATTGTGGTGCCTTCAGGGCCCTGCTGAGGATTTGGGGCCATCTTAAAGGGGAATTACAGTTTTGTTGAGCAAGGCAGCAGTTAGGTCAAGTTTGGGGTGAAATGTCAGTGTATGCACTCCTGGTTCTCGCTCAATGTCTGGCTCCAGCTCAAACATGTACAGCAAGGCTGAATGCATATGTGTTGCATAGCTGTATGCCTCCAGTTACCACAAAGTTCTGGAAAATTTGCTCAGCTCTGTCGTTTGGCAAGAAAATTATCATTCTTGTGAGTGGCAGACAGCCAGTGTGAAGCTTGCGTGTGGTTGCCAGATAAGCATGCAACAGCTCTGTGCCAAAATAGGGCATTTCCTTTTTGCATCTAAAAACAGGCTTGTATAACGCTTGTGAAAGCATCTGATGCATTTCTGATTAAACACTTGTTCCATAGACTCTATGTTGCCATTCAACTATGTAGTCCACCTTGAAATTGCAAACCACAAACATTTGTGGAAAACAGCTTATGCTTTTCCTCACTCAAACATTTGCCTCACTCTATTTCTCCTCCAAAATAAGAGCATGGGGTGCTTTTTCTTTCGCCACTTACCTGCACCCGTGCTTCCATAGGCCAGGTGGGGCGGGACGGTGATCTTCCTGCGCTCATTCACACACATGCCCTGCAGACCTTTCTCCATGCCTGCGATAATCCGACCCTCCCCGAGCAGGCCCACCTTGGCCTCCCCCCTCTGATGACTGTGCAGGAAGCAACAAGTTTGCCCACAGACAAAAGAAACAGTCAGAAACACTCTCCAAATCCACAGGCAGGACTGCTTTATGTGGGTGCGTGCATTGAAATAGTTGCTCATAGACTGTAATGGGTTTTTTTTTCACAGTTACAGAATCTCAAAATGCAATATGAATTCACCTGGAATCAAAGGCTTTCCCGTCCAGAAACGTGGCATTGTAATGATAGCGGACGTGATCTCCAGTCTTGCACTCTCTGGCGCAGATTTGGGGGATGAAGTATCTGTCCACGACTACATCTCCTAACACTGGGCTGGGATTGGAACCCACTGCAGAGCACGCAATGAGCAGGAAAAAGGCGATGCAGCAGGGGAACATCTTCACGCAAATCCTGGCAAAACAACTTAGAACTTTTGGGAGGAAAGAGTGATGAATCTGTGCCACAGAGGGCACGGACGTGAGGCCTGCAAAGCGGTGTAAACGTGGACAATCTCCAGGTCTGGGCGCAGAGGTTTTAACACAGGGAAGGAGGGACTGCAGCTGAGAGTGGGAGCGGCTGTGAAACATGATGAAGCACAAACCAAAACAGCTCCAGTTCCTGTGAGAAAATAAAAGACAGCACTACTGGAGGAAACATTGGAGTTATACTTCTCTGGTACCAAGACATAAAAATCTGCAGTGAAAATCGGCAGACAGCAGTTACCCATTTCCTTTAGATTTCTTCACCTCACAACCGTTAGTTTACTTTTAGTTTACTTGGTTTATTAGTTTACTTTTATATTGCATGTTGTAGCATAGACATGTCGTTTTTGTTAGTGTTCATCTGGGTTCGTGGTTTCCTGATTTAATACGAAGTATTTGAAAAAGAAGTATTGATTTGGAAAATATGTGCTAAAAATCCACAGTATAGTATAGTATGCGTGACAAGTTGTTTAGACAGACAGACAGACAGACAGACAGACAGACAGACAGACAGACAGACAGACAGACAGACAGACAGACAGATAGATAGATAGATAGATAGATAGATAGATAGATAGATAGATAGATAGATAGATAGATAGATAGATAGATAGATAGATAGATAGATAGATAGATAGACAGATAGATAGATACATAGATACATAGATACATAGATACATAGATACATAGATAGATAGATAATAACCTTGTAACCATGCATAGCTAATATGCACAACAGTAATACTAGAAATAGTTGTACAAAATAAGTGTGGTAAGAACATAGAAAGTAATACTGCCCAAAATGTAAATGCAGACATGCTGGTTTCATCACAAATGCCTCAGATGCTATTACACTAGCCTTTTCACCATCCTGTTTCTGCACCAATCCATTTCATGCTTATCTGGCAACCATACAGAGGCTTCACTGATTAGCTGTCTTGCCTGTTTTGCCCATTTCTGGCTTACCAACAGAGCTTTGCAGTGTAATTGCAGTAATACAGTAAGTGATAAGTAATACAGAGTTTGGCCACATCCAGCCTCATATGTATGAGTCTGAATCAAATGTGGAATTAGATATTTAGAAAGAATCAGGGTCACGTACAGTGACATGCGCCACACTTTGGCTGGGAATAGACTGGTATCTCATTTCTCTTCTTTAAAATCAAGGTCTGAAGTCCACCATTTCCACAGCGTCTTATCAACCCTGTTTTATTTTGAAAGTACAGTCTCCTCCTGCTCTATGGGGATTGACTCCTTAGCACCGCTGCCTGCAGCTGCAGAGCTGAGATCCGCCTCTCTGGCTGGAGTCCGTCTGCCAGAGCCGTAAAGTGGCCTGACAAGCCCCCAAGTCTTGAGTTTGCCGTGAAAAAAAAGAACAGAGGCCAAGAAACAAGGAGGAGGGGATTTATACAGTAAATGAAAACGCCAAGTCCACTCTGGCAACAGAGGCTGAACAGCTCAGAACAAAATCCTGCAGAGGATCTTTCACCGATGACTGAGAGCTTACTTCATGTTGGTCAAACAGCAGAAGATACAACTGTTCACACTTTTGCACACGCAAAAAAAGGACAATGATGCAGGCTTCCTCAAAGCATAGTCCGCGGACCACTTATGATCCGTGAGCGACCACTAGTGGTCAGTGACAAGTTAAGTACATTCTCAAGCATCCATCACTTTCACTTTTACGAACAGTTTTTAGCTTAATGTTACTATTAGGCTCACATTTCACACGTTTAGCTCATTATTAGCTTATTAGCTCATTATTAGCTTATTGCTAGCACACTTTCCCTATCTTTAGCCCATTAGCTAATCACTCTTAGCTCATTTTGTCTCACCTTCCTCATGTTAAACTCATTATTAGCACATTTTTCTCACTTTATATATTTTTTAGCCCACATCCCTTATAATTACCAAATTAGCCTTTCTGACTTCACCCTTTTTTTGGTGCATTTTTTGCTTGCTTTCTCCATATTAACTCATTTTTAACTCACTTTTGGCAATTTTCCTGAGACAAAAATTCATGTGGAACAACTTGCGATATATAATGTGAAAACATAAAACAGACATCACAATCTAAATGTAACATTTAACCTTTCACGGTCATGTCATTTGTGTGTGTGTGTGCGTGTAAACAACAGAACAAATCGCACAGGCTTCCACACACTCCCAATAAAGAAACAGCATGTGAGACAGCTGTCTGCCTGCATTGAGAAACCTGAGACAGGATTCCCTTGAAGACCCAATCCTGGAATTCCCACAGACCCCTAAGCACTCCAGCAGACCAGCACATGCTCTCACACTCACAGAGCAAAAACCAGAAGGAGACAGAAAGAAAGAAACGCACAACTACTATGTTGGATATTTTCTTATCATGGTTGTTTTTGGCACACAAACGGAGGTGTTTTTAACCCTACTTTGTTTGACCTTTGTGGTGGAGACGGCGGCGCAGTATGACAACTACACTTTGACACGTTTCCCTGCCGAGGAGCTCATGCCTCTGACCTCTGCCTACGGTCTGGCTCTGGAGCATTACGCAGCGGAGAGGTGGATGGAGGCCGTCAAATATCTGGAGCTGAGTCTGCGCCTGCGACGGCTCCTCAGGGACAGCGTCCGCTACTGCACGCTGCACTGTGCCAGGACCAGACACCAGGACCCGGGGTCCTGCCCCGGGGACGGGGAGCTGTGTGGCCGCTGGCTCCTCCTGATGAAGGCGTCCTGCCTGAGGAGGTGCAGGGAGCATTTCCCAGCTCTGCAGCTTCCTCAACCCAGCTCACAGATCCTGGAAGACTTCAGCAGAAGGTCCCCCTACAAATACCTGCACCACGCACACTCCAGGGTGAGACAGTCCCTGTTACCCTGAAAAAGCAGAAAATTTAAAGGGAACCTAGATTTATTAAACTGAGTATTTATCCTTGTTAACATAGAAGCTATGGCTTTATTAGATCCTTTTTTTTCGGAGTGGAAATATTTTGCTCTTTCTGTTCTGATCTGATCTATTTCATGCTTATCTGGCAACCACACATAGGGTGTACTCTGATAGACTGCCTTGCCTGCCACTCACATGACTTTACAATCCTTTACAAGCATTTTCTTTTCCCAAACTAAATCATAATTGAAGTGATACAACTATGGAGCATGTACACATCCAGCCTCATATGTTTGAGCCAGAATCAGAGGAGGATGAATATGCAATCAGTCAATGATTCTCTATTACTTGTCCATGATTGCTTGACTTTTACATATCCATCAAACCTGTGCACACATGCTTGTACGGTCCTTGTGTGAAAATAGGGAAAAAGCAGAATACACGAGATTAAACCAGTTTAGAATAATAGAACTGTGTTCTCGGATAGAGGTTAAAAAAGGAAAAAGGTTGTGTCCTTTACCACAGCTGTGATTCCTGTGCTCTCCCCCAGCTGAACGACCTGCAGAGGGCTGTACCGTGTGCCTACACCTTCCTGCAGAGGAACCCCAAAGACCAGGAGATGCTGCAGCTGATGGAGGAATACAAGAGCCAGTACGACCTGAACGGCTACCTCGTCGACCACGAGGAACAACCGTATGAGGTGAGGACAGGCCTGGAACATGGTCTGCAACAGAATCCATTGGATAGAGCTGTGAATTAGATGGAGACGTATCCTACTCTTCACAGGCCTCCTTTCTGAAGGGAGTGAAACTCATCAGTTCGGGCGACTATGGCAGCAGTGCGGCACACATGGAGGAGGCGCTGAAGCTCTACCTGAAGGAATTCGACCTCTGCCAGGCCGAGTGTGAAGGAGTCACTCAGCTTCCACCTGGAGGCGACTTCTTTACCGTCATAGCAGGTCAGCGTGCAGCCTTAAAAACAACCGAGAGAATAACAGAGAAAATACCGTACCACATGACTGATCCTCCAAGCAATTGAGGAAAACTGGCTTCTATAATGATAAGTATTAAATTATGAACTAATAAAACATTATATTAGTCGTGGAAACTGCATCAACTCGAGCTCGCCTCTCAATGTCCCACCACTTATCTTACACGCTACTTTTATCTCCGTAGAACAGCACATTAAATATCCGAATTTAATTAAGTGAATAAAAACAAACTGCTTAAACCTGAGTAAACAAGTGAGAATTTTGAGGGACCAACAAGTGTTTTAGCTCGAGTTAGATCAATGTCAATGAATAAAATGCTGTTATCTTAACAGCATTTTATTCATTGACAACTAACTCGAGCTAACACACTCTGAAGTATCAGTATTGACATCTGATAATGTCATTTTAGGTCAATTTTATAGCAAAAACAGGTCATTTTATGGTTGTTACTTGTGTGATTTGTCTTAACTTTGTTAGGATTTTCAGTGGAGGCCTTTTACTCATTGTGAAGTACTTTTACCTCAGCACTCCTGGTCTCATGCAGTGAACGGCCTCTGCTTTTCATCCACGCAGACGTCTACGTTGACATCCTGCGGTGTCAGCTGACGTGTGAGGACAACCTGACGCCCAATGTTGGGGGATATTTCGTAGAGAAATTTCTGGCAACCATGTACCACTACCTGCAGTATGCCTACTACAAGAGTGAGTCCCACTACCAGTTGCTCAGCTCTGCAAAACTTGCGTGAGAGTGAGTGGTGTGTATGTGTGCTCCTCTCTTTGCCATTGTAATATCCTAATATCTCATCTTATTATCATGGTCTGTTCAATCTGGGCAGTGAACGATGGCCGCAGTGCAGTTCCCTGTGCGTACAGCTACTTCCTGTTTGAGCCTGAGGACCAGGTGATGCAGCAGAACCTGCTCTATTATAAAACCTATGGCGAACAGTGGGGCCTGCAGGAGGAGCACCTTTCAGCCAGGACGGTCAGTGGAAAACTCTCTCTTTCTCTCTCTCTCCCACTTCTGTCTCAGTACGACTGACACAGGTCTGATTAATTGAGCCTCTGCACTTCTGTGTGAACAGGAAGCAGTAAAACACTACAACCAGACTGTCAGTCAGAGGAAGATGCTGGCATTTGCACAGAGGTTCTCAGAGATAAACAGTGAGGTGAGTGTAAAGACAAGACTCCTGCAAAGTCCCAAATACTATAGTACTTTTCTGTACCTGTTGCATTTTTAGAAGCACTGGTCTTGGTCAGTGACAATAAACAAAAGACTTGCAATCTTATATGATTGCATGATGCTGAATTGTGAAAGTGATATTGATTTCAAAAAGTTGCTTATTTTCCAATTTGTTTTCCTAAAACACAATGTTTGAGTCTTCAAGAATGATTTTCTTGTTATTTCTTGTTTATCTATTATAACATCAGGATTTTCTGGGACCAGAGGAGGCTGCAGCGCTGGCCTCCGAGTCTCCAGATGTGGAGTTTGAGGGGACGGGAGATTACGAGGAGTCCATCTACGCCTCCTGGAGGCAGCCGAAGGGCAAAGGAGATGCCGGGGAGCCAAACACCTGAGCAGAACTGCAGGAGTAGATCTGAAAAGAGGCTTTTATATATTTTTTAGTTTCACATTTCAGTTTTATGTGTTGGGAAACTGTTTTGCATTTGTCCATTTTTAAGAAATGCAGGAAAGTCAGTCATTTTTTTCTCAATATATGTATATGACAACTGAAGAATCCCACTTGTACAGCAATAAATATCACAGTATACACTTACAAATATTAAAAACTGCTCCGTTTTGTGGTACTTTTGCACTTCTTGATTACCATGCATCTAAAGTGAATTAGGATTAAAAACTGTCACTGTCCTGCAGGATTTAATCAAGAGACACACATGCAGTTGGTCACTGTTACTCAGATATGTTTTAATATGGGCTTCAATATACAGTGATATGAGTATTTACACAGAAAGCAAATACTTGTTTCCCTTCCTGTGAGACTTCATGTTGACGTCGACGTGAGAACGGTGCCAAAGTCTCGGGATGAGTCCAACTACGATGCGTGATCACAAACGGTGGCGGTAAACACAGTGTGACCTTTCAGCCGAGTCTGTCCTTGAGTGTTTTAAGAGTCGATGCAGTGCAGACGTGGAGTAGAGAGAGTTTGAGGGCGACTGAGGGGAAACGGTGACGTTTTAGATCGAAGTCGAGAAGTTCTGAGAAATTTTTAACCTCACCTGAATCGAGCAACTCGGACTGTTCATGCGACGGCGTGTGCTCATTTTTTTTTTGTCAAACAGGAATGTCACCGAAACCTTCTGATTAGATCGACTTCCACCCAAAACGTCATCGTATCCCTCTGGCGCCTCGGTAGGTTGACTGGCAGTGTAACTTGGATCATCTCTTCTGGCACTTGCACTGTTGCACAGTTGGAGCTTCTCGAGCAGTCTTTGTCTTTGATGCCGACCGCAGAGACCTGATTTAAGACCCTCTGATGTGCAGAGAGGGCACAAGGAGAGAGCGATGCACGGAAAAGCTGCAAAATTGGACTTTTTTGAGATGTGTATTTTTTCACCTTGAACACACTCTGGTATGTAGTTATTTCTGAATATATATATATATATATATTTATTGCTTATTATATGTCTTTTTTCTTTCAGTCAGCACTGAATTATCTGAAGCCATTTAGATTTAATCTTTCTCATTTCTACAATTTCCTCACTTTGAACAGAAGCCAAAACATAATTAACATGCGCATGTGAACTCGAAGGAGAACCCGTGTTAGGATCTGACCTTAATTTTGCAATTTTGAGAAACCTCTCCAGAGGCAATGTTGGCCACTGAAAGGTGCTTAAGACGTCCCTGAAACGTACAAACTGCAAAGATTTGAGTCACCTCTTGCTCAATAAAACGAGCGTTTTTCTTTTTTCTTTTTTAGGCAGGAAGAGTCGTTTTCTCTCCAGATTTGTGCTTCAGTTCAGAGCCGCAGCGAATCACCGCTGTCTAAGTGAGTCGACCGTATGATACACTATGTACATCAGCACCCATGTTGAGCATACTCGTATGCATATTGGTTACACGTCGTACGGCGGGATAAAACATTCGGAGTGTGCATGTGCAACTGTCTATCTGGCCAGGACACGTTGAGCTCCCGCGCAGGCCTGGACTATACATTCATACATTGATGCATATCACATAGAAGCACTGATTTAGGACGGACTACTGTTGTTCCTATTCACAGGCAGCATAAGTATGGCTATTACTGTGGAATGTAAAGAAAAATAACCCTCATCTACACGGACAGAATGTCGATATTCACTATTTTTGGTGATATTTTCCTACACGACTATTGCGGGGGGTTTTTTCGGTCACACCACTGAGAGCAGATCTGTGGTTTGTGCTCTCCATGAGGTTCGGCGTGTTAACAGAAACCCAGACAAAGTCCAGACTGGGAGAAGAGACACACACACTTTGTCTGTGAAATCACTTAAAGGGGTAAAGCATAATAACAGTCCATGTGGGCGGAGAAGAGGGAAATGTTGGGGAAACATACAGGAGTCACAGCAGGCTTTTTGTCTGCTCTGCTTGGATGTTTCTGACCAGATAATCCCTGACAGTGATGCAGATCTGGTGGGAATGTGATCTTTTTTGTTTTGTTTTTTCAATAAAGACTTTCCTGGGGGAGAAGAGCAGGGAACTCGAGAGAGGGAAAGAGAAAAGGTTTGAGGGCTCAGAGGTGGAAGACATCTTTGTTTTGTCTCCTCAGAGTGGACTAGACACAGTGTAAGGACAGCGTGGAGATAGGAATCAAACGCCCGAAGATCTGGAAAGAGATGAGGAATGAAGAGGAGACAGAAGAGGAAGAGAGAGGACGAGGATAGAGAGGAAGAGAAAAACACAGATCAGTTTGGTGAAAACTGAAAGAGCAGTTGAGGTTCGATAAAAGGCTGTAATGACATGTTTTTCATTTTTCTATAGAGCCCCAAGTGTCAAAATCAAATCCTTCAATGCTAATAAGCATGAAAACATAAAATGAGAAAATTGCCCAAAAAAACATTCCATTTATTACTGAAAGTCCTATGAAATGAACGTTACAAAGTGGACACCGCAGCCATGTTCCAGGTTATTGAGGACACAAACAGCACAGATATCAACAAGGCAAACTGGGATTATAGGTGATTATGCTTCACGTGTAGAGCTAAAAATCATGACTGGGTACGTTTTACTAGAACAAGCTATAGAACAAACTGTAATGGTTCATGCTGTGTAGTTGACTCTATTCAAATAAATACTAGATTAAAAAAATGTGTATGTAAGATGGAAAAACAAGGCCACAGGGGACAGATCTGCGTGGGATTAAAAGCAGAGGATTTCTATAAAACCGATGGCCGTTACGTGGACAGACAAAAAAATGCTGATAATGTTTCAGTGTTGGGATCAGGACGGAAAGGCGGGATTGTACCTTCCTCTTCGGATGTTTCTGGATCCGCCGCAATGCAGGGGGGCAGATGAAGGGAGCAGACACAAAAGAAGAAAAAAAAACAGAGGACAAGTGAAGGAGAGAGACGAAGTGAGACGATCAACTTCAGTATCACCCGAGCAGGAAGCAGAGAGGAGGAAAAGTAACATGCAATAAGAATCCGACACCCCGCTTCTGAGGAACCTGCAGTATGATGTTATCTGACGAGCTAGCGCTATGAGATTGAGGAAGAGATTATAGAGGTGAGCATTTTTGTTTTCTCTACATCCCGCAGGCATATCACAGCAAAGCAGGCATGAGGCAAGATGGACGCTGTCAGAACACAGTCAGAGCTTCATGATGTAAATGAGTGGTAAAACAAAATAAAAGATAAAGTCAGGCTTAATGTTCTTCAATCACCTATCTAATCAAAGCCCAAAACCTAAACTACAGCCAGTTAGTGCTAGTTAGTTAGTTTCAGCTACTGCCTGATTCTAAGTCACACTTAAATAACGACCTATTAATCTTTTCGTCTTTTGACAAGTTGTTGGACCTTTTCAAGCATCAACAACTCAGGCCGACCTTCACCTAGCAACGCCGATCAAACTTTAAATTGGACATACAAGTCCAATCTGTCGACAAGGTGTTTAACTTTTAGATAGGTGTTTACAGTTTCCGATCAATCGCCGTCCAACGATCATGATCGCAGAGCCACCTCTGCTCTCACCCGGCTACTGTCACCATGGCAACCATGTTAAGACGCTCCTTAGATTAGCACAAGAGTCAAGTAATAGTGATATTTTTTCAGTTTTTTGCAACATAACCACTCTCAATTTTTTTTGTTACCTAGTAATCTTTTATTTTTTTAACTTATCCACCAAATAATACATTTGGTTCATTCTACAACAGATTGGCCCAGGGTGTATTCCCCTGCCTTCACTCTACACTATGTGCAACACTGTTAAGATATAGAGCTGGTAGGATAATGGATGGATGGATGGATGGATGAAAAATGCCCAGTCTCCAGATGTTCACGCCAAAACACAAACACACCTGTTATAAGTTATTTGAGAAACTAAATCCAACCTATTTTAAACATATTTTAATCCTTCATAAATTCTCCATAAATACCTTGTCAGGCACTAAAAAATGCAACAGTTTTAACCATTTTACAGATTTAAATGAACTAGATGGTGTTACTCCCGTCAGGCCACGATGGAGTTTTCCTCAAAGGCCTAATGAGGTTATGTTTATAGGAACCATCACTCATGCTCCCACAGAGCCTGCAAGATGGAGAAGCACCTCCTGGCCATGCAGCAGCGTTATGTTAGCCAACAACCCCACGCGGCCTCCTGAGCGTGAGCATCGACCAGACAGCAAGCAGAGCAGCGTTCAGCCTGGCAGCCGCGGGCAGAGCAACACAGCAGGCACACACAGACGGAGGCATGCCAGAGCTCTTACTTAAATCCCCAGCCAGTTCCCCCCAGGACTATCGCTGCCAGCAGAATTGCACCGGCAACCGAACCTATTATGATATTGGTGCCGCTGGGACCTGTGGGGAGCGAAGGAGTCGGGCAGTGAGGGAAGAAAAGTCAAAGAGGAAAAAAAAATACCAGCATGCCAATGTGTTGTGTCTTAAAAAACATGGTGGTGTCTGTGCACGACCCGCACTGTTTATGTACCGTCATCGGTGCAAAGTGGACTGAAAATACGCTCATGCTGTAAATTCATCATATGTTTCTTCATTTAGTGTTACATGTCAGTATTATACAATCTGTATTCATATTTCTATTACATTTTATTTGCTGTGTATTTATATTGATTCCTCACTTAATGACATATTTTGTATTCTTTTTGTATGTGCTTCTACTTCTGGTTTGTGTGGTGTCATCGTCATTCAGGACAGAAAAACATGAGACCACATGTGTGCAGTTTTGATACAATGCTGCTTTTGGACTTCTTTCGGTTTCTGTTCAGTTTTCTGTGGTACTCTCGGCAGTTCCAGGCAACAAAACTACTAGTTTTGGTTAAATACCACGGCTCCATCTTGCAAAGGCTTCATAACGTGTGTCTAAATGAGGTCCGCACTTTCTGAAGTAAATGAGTTTAAATTGTTTAGTCTTGCGGCGAGTTTCAGTCCATAAAGGACTGCGTAATGAAAAGTTCAAACACCAAACTGTGTGTGTTTGCGGGTAGGGAGAAAACAATGTGGATAAATAAATCTCTTCTTCTCTTCCATGGTAGCGGGTTATTTTTAGAGCCCGTGCAGGGAGTACCTTTGATTTTCTCTGGTCCTTGTGGCGTGGGGATGGGGATGGGGTCGAACACGCTGCAGTCCTTCCCTGTGTAGTCCGGATCGCAGATGCACTTCACCTCATTACTGCAGGTCTGTGGGACGCAGAGAGATAGCTCTCCTTATCCTGGGCCCCCCCAAACCTTGAAAGAATCAGTGCAGGGCCTTGCAGACTCACGCCATGGTGTGAGCAGATGCGTGAGTAGGAGGAGCCCGGGCAGGTGCTGAGGTTGAAGGTGGTGACCGGGAGGCAGCGCCGCTCCAGACACATCATGTTGGGCCCGCACGGCGTCCCGTCCTCCACGTAGCCCAAATCCAAGCCGTCATCCAGCACCGCGTGGCCCCCCCTGCAGGACAGACAGGCCAGCCACGTTTGGATGGTTGAATGGAGTCCTTGTTCTACAGGTGCTATTGGTTTCATCAGAAATGCTTTGCGAGACCTTTTACAATCCCAGAGCCATTTACCGGCCTCATTTGCAGCGAGATAAACAAAACTGGGTCATACTCATAGAGTACCAGGAAGCAGAGCTTCATCATTTGCTTTTTTTATCCCATTATAGCCTGACAGCAAGATTTGTTTATGTGGTTTCACTGTCCAAACCAAACAAAAGTCCTCAGTCTTCTCATGCCAACTTTTCTGCTTGTGGGGAGTCCAAATTTGCATAAAAAGTGGGGAAAAAAAGCCATCTGGGACCTGGCCCGCGGCCTCACCTGCAGTCCATGTATCTGTTCTGGTGGTGGATGGTCAGACTGGTCAGCTTGCCCTGCAGCTCTCCAAACCTCGGCTTCTCTGTCAGGTTGGTGCAAAGCAGCAGGCCGCATAGTACGTCCCTAATGGAGACCAGGGGAAAGATGACGTGATGAGAAAGCTCAGAATTGAAGCTTTCAGACTGGATTTGCGCCGGCCGAGTCGGTCCACTCACTGCTTGTTGCACTGCACCCATCCCTGACCGCTAGAGTCGGGGCCGCAGTTTCCTTTCTCTGTGCCCTCAGAGTTCAGCTTCTCATAGCAGAACCTGTCGGCAGAGTCTGAGAACGGAGAACCTTCTCTCAGCGTTCTGCAACACTTGGTTTATAGCGAAGCTCTAACTGTGAAAGACATTTTCAGTATGGTCAAAGGATCAATGGACCGTAGAGCATGGCTCTGTCTCTAATATAAACCTACTGTAGCCCCACAGAGTCTTGCACTGTCCATCTCTGGTCTTACAGCGTCCCCCGTAACAGCGCCCCTGAAGAGGAGGAGGAGGATGAGAGAAAAACAATGACAAGGAGAGACAGAGAGAGAAACGTGGCTATGTTCATGCTGCAGGCCAAAAAAGGCCCCAATCCAAGCTTTTTTCCCCCATATGTGACCCATTTCTGAGCAAAACAAATCGGCTTTTTTCAAATCCAACCCAGAACACTTTGATAAAACAAAAATGTTTTTTAAAGCAACCTCAGTCTGAAACGACATGTTTCATCCAACTTTTACGACACAAGATTCCAGAGGAGGCTGGAGATAGCGAGATGAAACAAAAGAATGAAAAAGAAGCTTTCTTCTTAGCCCTTAACCCTCACACCGGAGACTGATGGTAGTTATGTTTCAATAATGTGAACAACCATGAAAAAAAATACAATTTCAGACAAAAAATCTGAATTGAGCAATGAGACCTGCAGGGTGAACGCAGCTCCATTTGATCAAAGGTAGCAAGAGGAGCAGTGAGAGCCTTTACCTGTCCAGCATCGCACATGTAGCCATCCAGCTTGTGCACATTATGCGGACACTGCAACAGAGAGAGAGAGAAAGAGAGAAAGATTAGCACAAATCCAGGCCAGTGAAGTGAGCTGTTCCTCTAGATCATCAGATAAAAATGTCCTCAATGTCTCAACAACTTGAACATAATCCGCCCAAAATCTGTTTTCTCTCTGTCTCGCCTGTGAGCATGGAGTGATCTGCAGGGTAAACCCAGCTTGGGGTCTGTCCTCCTGACATGCTTGAAAACATATCAGAAACTAGTTAACTAGAGAAATCATGCAGAAAAGGGTTCATAAAAAGTATTGTTTGCTCGACTGCTCGTTTGATTTTGATCTCGTTGCAGATGTGCTGCAGGGTCCTGGCACCTGACTGGAGTCTCCTGTGCAGGTCTCGGGGATGTCACAGTCGTTGACGGCCTCGCGGCACTTCACCCCTCGCAGCTCGTACTGCCAAAGCAAAGCCACAGAAAGAAGAGAGTGAGAGAGGCACAGGATGAGGATTAGAAATAAGCACTGATCATTTCTGCTAACACAGCGTCGGTGTGTCAAAGCGGCTCACTTTGCAGTCCCTGCAGCAGAGGCCGTTGCTGCACATGGCATTGTGGGTAAGGGTGCACTTCTTACAGCAGTTTGCTCCAGACCGTGCACACTCCTGCAGGCTCAGAGAGGATCATGGTTTAGCAGAATCTGTCTTTAAAGTCTGTGTGTGTATGTGTGAAGGACAAGCGACAGGAGATGAGCTCATCTCTTATCTACTCACCACCAGTGACCCACAGTCACATTCCTCTCCTGGCTCCACGTATCCATTACCACACTCAGGTAGATCCAACAGCTGTGGCAAAGAGAAGGGAAAAAAAACAATAGAGTAGATGAAAAGTCATTAAAATCTATTTGACTTCAAGATCACTAGAGATGGAGCACATTATATGCTTAAAGTTTGAAGATTAGGCAGTAAAAAAAGAAGACAGAAAATAAAGACTTTTTGCAAGTTCCTATGTATATGCTATAAACTCCCACAGAGGTCCTGTGGAGATGAGCAATCAGATGTCACCTTGCTGGGCTTGTTGAAGAGGCAGCTGCCTCCTCCCTGCTGCAGGAAGCGCAGATACTCATCGATACTGCAGCGGGAAAACTTCCTGGGCAGGTAGTAACTGAACCATGGGGAAGAAAAAACACACACACACAATGTCACAATAAAGGTTCTGCTACAATAGAGACTAAAGTGGAATTTGACCCCGTTTTAGTTAAAAAAAAAGTGCATACCCTGTATCCTCCATGATACAGCCTAGCCATGGGTCTGGGCATCTGCAATCTCCTGGGCACAAAGGAGATGACCTTTGAAAAACTGTTCATCAGTGCACTTACCTGCTCCCACCACTTGGGAGAGCTGTTAAAGAAGTGGCAGATTTGTTCTTTTCTCTCAACAGATTTGATACCGTATATTATAAGAATGTTGTATAACAGTTAAATATAGTGAGTAGTTTAGAAAAAAACGAGGAAATCTCAAAACTGTGTGTGTGGCGGTCTCACCGGCGGCCAGCCGCTCTTTGTTCCTCAGCATGCCGATGTTCTGGCCCAGGCTCTGAGACAGGGTGATGGCCATGGGCCCCACGCTGCCAAACTGAGGGACAGGGACACGGATCAGTGCGCTAATATCACATATATATCACAATATCTCTCTCTCCCTCTCTCTCTCTCTCACGCGTCCTGCTCCGGTCTCACCTCGTTGATGCCTCCTCCCCTGGTGAGCGAGCAGATCCCGCCGATGTACGCCGCCTCGCTGCGGCTGCTCATGAACGTCCTCCCACTGCGGAGGAGCACAGAGAGACACGGGTTTAGGCCTCGCTCGATGAAACAAGAAAGCAAGAGTTCGGAGGGGGAACTGGGACACCCACGAGAAGAGGTGCACGGCGTCGCAGCGCTCCTTGATGCTCTCCTTCCTGTACTTCATGAAGTCGCGCAGGGTGAGCAGGGCGTCGTCGCCCACGGAGATCCTGTTCTCCGCCAGCCAGGTTTCCATGGCCACCAGGACGATGCGCGTGTTGAGCTGCTCCTTATAGATCTGAGGGCATCGCGAGGGAGAGGAGTTTTACAAACCAGGAGAGAGAGAGAGAAGATGCTCACTCCGAAAACCTGCTGGCGCCCAGACGGCTGTTATCTGCCAGGAGCTTCAATATGCAAATGAGATCAATTTAGAGCGGATGGGTCTGAAAGGCTAATCGTACTGGGAAAGGTCTGAAAACAGCTGGAAAAATTAGCACAATTGAAAGCACAAAATTGCTCCCACTTTACATCGATTTCCTATTTTCTGATCAATTGATTCAGGCGGACACGTTTGTGTAATTATGTCACATGTCAGGGTCAAATGGATTGGATGGAATGAATAGACCCTGATGGACAATTATGAGTTATAATCAAAATCGATTGAAAAAGAAGAGGGTTTGGTGATTGTAAGTGTTTGGAGCTGGTGGACATAATTATTTTTTAAAGCAGGGGGCGCTGTTGCTTTAATCTTACCTGCCTAACTTTTACAATTTACCTAGAAAAGTGACCTAAAAAAACCCCACAACCTTAGAAAAACAATCACGCCAGCTTTTAAAAAGGGGCCAGAGCCAGAGGATTCCTTGTATATCCACCAGGTGAAGCTGATTCTGACTTTACGATCGTAGACGATTTTGAGCTTTACTCATCATTTCTGCACCCTGGCCTCGCATAATCACTAAAACGGTAAGTAATGTCGCAGATGATGGAGACAGTTGCATCTGTCTACTGTAGACATGGAGTGGCCGTACGCGGGCAAGCAGCTGGTTGCTACGGAAACCGACATGGGCAGCGTTTGTCTCCCGTCGGTGGAGGGTTTCCCACAGACCCGGGTACGCAGAGTGGATTTCCTGCACTTGTGACATTAAGAGAGCAGACTCACCACCGTGCTATTCGTCAGGGACGCATTGCCCACCTGTGTATATATTAACTATTGAGGCTGCTTTGCATCTAGTGCTGCCGCTCATCTATTCCTGGGACTCATCTTTGCCAGGAATATCCTGGATTTCTCAAAGGAAACCTCGTCCATCTATCTAACTATCTATCTATCTATCGGCAAAAATAGCAAATGTCTAAATAATAAACTAAGACAGATTTTTCCTACTTTAATGTTGTCTTTCCTGAAGATCAAAGAGTCAATGTAGCCTGAATATTCAGTGATCTTGCACTTCTGATTCTCCAGTGGTTTTACAAAGGAAGATAATGTGTGAATTAAGCCATGAACCACCCTGTTTCTTTTTCCATGGTCAAGAACTTATTCATTTTAGTTGAATATGTTGAAACCGATAAAATTTCTGAAGAAGTTAGTGGTGACCTTAATGAGCAACCTTGTTAAAAGCTCAAAATCATGATGAGGATTCATCACGAAGGGTAGTGAACATCAAAATGATCAAACCAAGATCAAATCTGAGTGTTAGTATAGTTTGCGGCTGCGGTTTTTCCACTCACCGCGTCGGCCATGTTCACCACCGCTTTGGCAAAGTTCTTGGTCTGCGTGGCCGACCGACGCTGCTGCACAAACTGACACGAGGGGGAAAACACAACTGTTACACTTTCTGTGCTGTTGATAAAAAAAAAAGACCTACATGCTGTGGTCCCCACACCCACCAGTTCATGGTCGTTGACCACCATCAGCTCGATGTACTTGGTCTCGGTCTGGACCGTGCGCCTGCCCTGTCGCACCTGTAGGGGGCGTTAAAAACACACACACACACACACACACACACACACACACACACACACACACACACAGTCGGACATTAGAGGCTGCTGTCATAATCACCTTCACTTAGGACAAACACAAACACACACACCCTGCAGGTGAAACCATTACTCACACCCTCTCACTCACACACACAAGCTGATGCTGATGAAACTCTAGTCTTCGCCCTTGAGAGGGTAACAACAGCAACTTGGCGAGCAACAGCCACTTATTCATTAGGCAGAACACTGTCTGTAGGTCAGAGGCAGACACTTCTCTCGCCCAGCCTGCAGCACAGGTTGATTTGACACTCTGAGGTATGAGCGTGAGAGTGAATGGTCCAGGGTGTATTCCCTGCCTTTTCCCTGCGTTACGCGCTGGGACGGACTCCAACAGGCTTCTGCAACATTAAGATGATGAATGGACGGATCCCTCTCAGATCTATTTATGAAGCTGCTGTGCTGTATTACTTCTGTCTATTGTGAAGTGATGAGTGGATTTTCTCTGTGCTGGAGGATGCTGGAATTTCCCAGAGGGGATGAATTAAATAACTATCTCATCTTGTCTTGTCTTGTCTTGTCTTGTCGTATCTCATCTTCAGCATGAAAGCTGATCAGGACGTGTTTGGCCTCCTCTGACACACTGAAACATCAACTCAACTCTGATGATTCCCTCCTGGTGACTTCTGATGTGCCTTGTGTTGCTTACAGCCGGTCTACAGATGCATTTCTATTGCAGTTTTTCACAAATAGAAGCAATATTCCTAAAATTTCGATAAAGCACAACCTTTAAACGAAGAATGTTAAGCGTTCTCTGATAAGTCTATTCCTGTGACGTCTCATAATTTTATTCAAGTCTCAGGCAAGTTCCTTGAGGAAGATATAGTTTTTTTGATTTACTATTTATGTTTTGTTCTTATCTAGCTGTGATGGAAACACACCTTGTGTGTGAGCATCTATATATATATGTGTGTTGAGGTGTGAGGACTGTCTCGACACTGACTTGTCTCTTTGAGCGTCTCAGTCCCTCTGTGGAAATGGATTTCTCCTCTTCGGACCCGTCTTCTCTGTTCTCCATCTCCTCGTCTGCCTCACTTTGTCCATCTGTCTGACCCGCAGGCTCTGTACTGTTCTCAGAGCATCCTGGGAAATACACACACACACGCACAATAAGTGAGCGTGAGAGAGACAAAAGTGGCCAGTCATCAGTCCCGAGATGGATGTAACCATGTATTTCAGTCCACTGAGCGGCAGGAGAAATCAATATCACACAGGCAGCAGAGGAGAGAGGAGGGAAGGGGAGAGCGTAAATGGCCAAATGGGAAGTCAGAGAGAAGGGGGGGGGGGTGAGGAGTGGGGGTGTGGGTGCGGAGGTGGGGGGGGGTGAGGGTGGGGAGGTAGGGTGGGGAGGTAGGGTGGGGAGGGTGGGAGGCGCGGGTTGGGTGACAGGAAGGAGCAGGTGAGTCCAGAGAGGCGCACGTGTGTCGGGGACAAAGAGGAGAGTTGGACGAGACTCAGCCAGGTGAGTTGTTCAACAAGGGCGAGGAGGACGGCTGGACAACCTGAGGAGGACGTAGACACACTGTGTGTGTCTGTGTGTGTGTGTGTGTGTGTGTGTGTGTGTGTCTGTGAGACAGAAAATGGTACAGAAGCAGTCAAACTGTTGGATTACAGAACATCTTATTATTACACCCCAATGTCAAGGGCAAAGCTGGAGGAGTCACGCTGCGTTAGGAACAAGCTGCCGGCTGCCAGATATCATCTGATCTTCAAACCTGCCACATGTATATCAAACCACTTCGATTCATCTACATCAAGCTTGACATTTAATGAAAGGTCTGAAAAAAAAGGTTAGGTCACGAAAGTGAAGATTTAGGTGTTGGAATTGGAGACAGACACACAGGGATGGTTACTATCTTTGTGTCAAGAGAAGACAAACGGTAAATTTAAGGATTTTTGTGGAGGTCTGACTGTGTCCTACCTGGACATGGCCGTGGAAAGAGGTCGACATCCGGCATACAATACACAACATGGTTATTCTGCTGCAGACAGAGACAGAGGAGGGTGGAATCAGTTTTTACTTGCAGCTGCAAAACATTATTTCCTATGTAATGTTGTTACATTCTAATAAGATGAAAATCTGAGTCGAGTCACAGGAGACAAAAACTCACGTCAAAGCATTTAGGTTCTCTTTGCATTTTATTTCTGCTCTAACTTTGGGTTAAGGACAAAAGAACAACAGAACTCTAGAGGATCCAGAGAAGATTTGGAGAAGGTTACCCATTCTAACAAATAAAAAAACTGAGCTGAGAGGTGATGAAAGCTACTGAAAGCTACTGCATTAAACGTTCTGATACCTCTGATATCAGCAGCACCTGGTTTAGACCACTCACCAGGAGAACAGATTAACAAGTGACAGGTGATCTGGTATCATGAGTGGGTATGAAAGGATTAAACTCACTTCTCCTCATTCTGAACTTTAATCCTCGGCTTGTGAGAAAACGCCACCGTGGCCTCTGATCAACGGGCAGGAAAGTGCTCTGCTGCATAATTAATCAATCACCAGGCTGTCATAATGGCAATAACACCAGCGGACACTGTGGTACACTCGAGCTGGACGATAAATACTTTATGAATATGACCCATCTGAGATGGAGCGAGAGAGAGTGAGGGAGTCTGAAGATGAGCTGGGAGGCCATTGATCCATCTCTCCAGTCTATGTAATTGAGCTGTGCTTCGATTACTGAGGGGCCTTAATGGAGGAGAAGCTCAGCCTCATGCACTCTGAACACTTTCCTTTGAATACACCCATAATTGCTCCGCTGTTCCTTTTTAATATGTGATCTATTCTCAAATCAGACCAGAGTATTTCGGAGGTCTGAGAAAGAAGTCTTTCTGTTTTGGTCCGTTACATTAAATGTCTCTCTCCTGTCTCCTCGCCCTCAGAATGAGTTTCACTGGCGCTGGGTTGTGTATCAACTCAATACTTTCCATAGAGGAGATAGAGTAACACTGTCTGGACTGACGGTAAGTCACGGACAGATATGGAGCCCGCGAAAGTGACACTGTGGACAACTTTGACGAGTTGGGACAATCCGGTGCCAGTTTTCCAGGAGTTTTTCCACGTGCATGTATTTCTGTCTCTTTGATTTGAAGCCAAGGAGCCAGATACATATGTGTGTGTGTGTGTGTGTGTGTGTGTGTGTGCGTGTGTTAATAATCCAAACACAGCTGATCCAACTCCACGGGGTGCATCCACACAGAGTGCTGACTCACCTGGCCGGTGCCAACAGGTTCGATGCCGTATGAGAAGTTCCCATCAGAAAACATTCCCCTGAAACAAATAAAGCATGGCAGAGTGTCCCCAGTCTGTCTGGACATGTTTGTGCCAGTCTGCACAGCAGGAGGAGGATGATTGTTTGGCAGCGATAAAGGAGAAAACTGTCACGAAAGTTCAAGCAACTTCTTTATTTTTAGATTTTTCTTGTTCTGGATGTATCGATTCATACCACTCATGGTATGCTGGTATAATGGATCCTGGGGAACTCTTGAAATGCAAAATATCAAACAAGCATTTTCAAGCAATTACATATGCTTAGGAAAATGAACTTTAAAGACTCATTTAACTTTAGGAAATATGCTTATTCATCATGTCAGGTCAGAGTGATGACATCACTCTCAGCTACGTGTGGTAAATATACGACTCGGTACAAAGGTAACAAAATCTTCCAAATACTAATTAACACTTTGTTTGATCTGTGCAAAGACCAAAGTGCCGGGGCAAGATGTGCCAGAAAGTTTTGTTGACTTTTAAAGGGATTAAAACAAAAAAAAAAAGTGTGTTAATTAGAGGTGAATGTACCTTTGGTGGGAGCAGGAAAACCATTTCCAGACTTTATTAATTGAGCTTAACTAAAACAAGAAACTACGAATGTCAGCTACAACTTGCATGAGATGACCCTTTTTTTTTCAACTTTATTCAATGTCATAAGCGACTCTTGAACTTACTGCAGCCCGTGACAGGTGGACAGAGCGGCCCAGGACCCCGGCAGCCCCCGCACACGCCCATGGTAGTAGCAGTGCTCTCCACCCTGGAAACAAGCCACACACTGGGATTCAGACGCTGAGCTCCATCACCTTGTGAAACCGAAACTACAAAACTGTCTGTAAACCCCTCATTGCCGCTGATCTCCTAGACCCTGCACACACACACACACACACACACTCACTCACTCTGAGAGGGCAGGTGTTTGCCACCAGCCTGGGGCCTCGAGCCGACCCTGCAGGTCGATTGGAGGATATCAGTAACTACTGTATGACTCAGCGTCCGGGAAAGTCTACACCGGCAGAGGCTGCTGCTGAGTTCGGTTACACCGGGGAAAAGCTGTGCACGTACGGTGGGTTCGCGTGCCTGAGTGATGGGGAGAGAGATTAAAGTGCAAAGGAGGATTGGGGTCGGATGGGAGGAAGCTCGCCATTCGATCCGGGTTCATTGTATGGCAAAGAACGTAAACACACACGTTTGTGGGAGAATTAATCCCATTTACTTACCGTGTTACGTGCACTAGACACCATGTGGTGCGAGATAAGGGACGGCCAAAGAAATTAACTTTTGTCTGTATTTTCTGGGAGCCTGATACAGCCTGACTTTCTCGAATTTGTGTGAAGAAGTTTCTAAAAGAAACAGACTCTTTCATTTTAGAAAGCTCAAAATAGCTGCTTTTCAACACTGACCTCCAAGTTTGACTTTGTTCTGTGGACTTCTCCTTCAATAAAGGCTGAAGGATTTGCGAGTTTGTGAATGTTTGACCCGAGTGCTTGAAAGCAGCACCTGTACTTCCAGACACCTTCACCTGATTATTAATAATCCGCTAAAAGGCTCAGACTGGATCGCCGTGTTTTGAATCTAGTGTTTCCATGCTGCCTCTCAGAGAGCAACAATGATCAGATTACAGCAGTCGCAGAGGAGACTCGCCACTGTCAGTCAAGCAAGCGCTTGGACGTGCGGGCAAAGAAAAGTAGGTTAGAACAAAATTAACTGTGCACGTCAGACGTAATTACACTCAGGATCTTTAACAAGCAAGCACAGTTTGGCTGCGTGGAGATCAAAGTCACATGTGTCCGTCTGTAGGATGGCACCTGGATCTATGGAGGGTGTGTGTGTGTGTTTGTGTGTGTGTGTGTGCGTGTGTGTTGAAAAGTAGGGTCAGTGTCAGGTGTTTGTAATGAACCCCAATAAGTCATGTCTGCCACCTGAGCCTGCTGTCGTCTGGCACGGCTGGAAGAGTAAAAAGAAAGGGGACGGCTGTCTTTTATGCTTGGCCAAACTTTACTCCGAGCTACAGCTCAAGTCTAAGAAGTGCCTTGGACATTCTTCAAAGTCGGGCACAAATTCAGGAAAAACTGTTCCCGAATTTCAAGTGAGACTTTTCTGTGCTTGTGTTGAATGGTCTCATCTAGAAACAGGCAACTTGATACATACTCAATTCATTATCTTACCTACTGTGCCTTAACAGTGTCACAACATAGAAGGTGAACCCAGGGAATACACCAGCACACACAGTTGTATGCGTTTGGACTGTGCACCACTAATACCCACACAGACATGGGTAGAACATGCAAACTCCACATAGAAGGGCCCTCAGTCAAACCGGCTGAGCTGAACCCAGGACCTTCTCGCCTTGAGGCGCCAGTGCTAACCACTCAACCCTGGCACCTCCAAAGACCTGTAAATTTAGCCTCTAGTTACTGAGAAACATAATATACTTGAGCTACAACAGCTACTACAGCTAGAAATGGACATGAGCTTCTAGCTAAAAGAGATGTTCTAGCTATGAATGGAAATTAGCTGCTTACTGTAGCTGCTAACTAGTGACAGAGGTACACACCAAAGCTGTGGTCAAGTACTATCTATGGCAAATGTTCATTACTGCTAAGCACTATCAAATCCACAGAAATCTTTATTTCCCAGGTGTTGGCCAAGGCCTTTTCTTGCCTTTTCTCTCAACAAATCTCAGCCCAATGTGAATTACAACAGCTTAACCACAAATGAATCAGTTATTATTGCCTCATAAAATGCACCAACCACTCATTCACTATGTCGCCTCTATACAGATTCTCTCTGATAATGTCTCATAGGCCACCTAGTTCCTGGTGGTGAAATCAATGGCTGGCTGACCTGCTTGTTCCTTCCCCACCAGAGTGAGGCTCCAGCGTGACAGCCGCCTCTGACCGTCCGTCTGTCAAATGTGACGCCTCAGATGTTAGATGACACACAGCGCTGGTTCGCATTCGATTCAATTTGCAGCGAGGGGTGCTAATGCAGTTAGTCTGTGTCGCTGTTTTACGCTAATCCGATCACACCGAGGAAGCTGTTAAAATCTGAAAATCCTAAAAGGCTGTAATTGCTCTACGAGGGAAGAGGCTTTCACTCACAGAAAACAAATGTTTGCTTTATGCACGAAGGAGCAAATAAAAGTAAGCTTCCAAATGTTGGCGCTTAAACTCACTCCTCTGCTGTTTCTGTAGCAGGTCGGAAAATTCAATCCTCTTGTGTGGAGATGTAGTGGATGTAAAGATCGAAAATGAGGCCTGCCAAAAACATGGGGCATAGGGTGAAGACAGGGAACACATCCTGGACAGGTCATCAGTCCATCACAGGACACACACACACACACATGCTAAATATATTTAGATTATTTCGGTGTCATTCGGTTCATTTGTTAAGGAGGAAGAGGACTTCATTCATCCATTGAGACTATGCGGGGAGACGGCCCACAGCACTTAGTCCGGGACGAGATAATAAATAAATAAAAGGTAGAGTTACAGGGCTAAATGGAGGAAATCAAATTGGCCAACACAGCAGACACATGCCGACTCTAAAGGGCTGAGTGCGCTTTTCAGAGAAGATGTACGAGCTTCAAATAATGGCTGGTAACACTGGCAAATAAATCATCCTGTACGTTGACGAAAATGATGCTATTAAAACCATGGGTCAGATGTGAAATATCAGTGCTGGGGGGGGCAGGGGGCAGGGGGCGGGGTAGTAGGGTGGAGGACATGACAGTGGACATCTCAGGAGGAATCGAATGTAACAGTATGTGTAGTAGTAACAGTAAGTGAATTAGAGAAGTTTACTCTACGCCTGAACTTTGACTCAGCACTGCTGAGCAGAGAGCAGAGAGGAGTGTGAGGAAATGGACTGGAACAACAGAGGCTGATGTAAAGTGAAAGAGAGTAAGGGCAGAACAAAAGCATCTGTTGGGAATTAGACTTCCTCTGTTGTGTGAGAGAGAGAGAGGAGCTTTATTCCCAAACGGGTTTTTAAGATACAATAAAAACCACAGTGGTGGACAGAAACAGTCTGCATAATTTAACAGTAAAACTATTTAGGGAAAAAAAATTAAGATAGAATTAATGAGAACAACAAATGCACCTCCCGCAGCCAATTCAGGTACTGAAAGTATTTAATATAAACTGTTGTTAGATGATAGAGATTGATGAATGTTGCCTATCAATTCATTAGCCTGTAAATGATGTGGATGGTGCTCATATGATATGACAAAATAGAAAACAGCCCTCGGGAAAATACGCATGTCCTGAATGTCAGAAATCAAAGTAACCAATAAACCAGTAATCAGAGTGTTCATCAGAAAACTGTCAAACACGTATAATATGTTCTGTTCAATCAAGACCATCCACATCTCTACCGCAATTCCTCTTTCAGTCACAGCGTCGAGGTTCAATCTGAACAAGCTCACTCACAGATCCACGGGGACCAATAAAAAAAAGGGACTCACAAAGGCAGGGGCAATTTATTGGCACGTCAATAAAACTATATAAATCCAGTTAAGGTTGGTGTTGCTGGGGGAGGGAATGGTATGGGCAGGTCTTTAAATCGTGCATACATAAAAAAAAGAAACGTCCTGGATGTACACTGTGCAGTCCATTGTTGAATTTCTCTACAGTATATACACTGTATGTTCAAACTTCCAACACAGAGCTATGTGTAGGATAAATAGGTTGACATTGTCAAGGTGTCCCCCAAGGATCTTTTCTTAGCCTATTACTATTTATATCCAATTTTGTTACGTATGGCCTAAATAACTTTGTCAAAGAGTATTTTTTACATTCGCCCCTAACTGTTTTCTGCAGAGAAATGACAGATTTGTCAGTGATGTTTGACAGGTGACGATGTTAACAGAAATCTGATTTGACACCCCCGAAATATCTGACCGAAGACCTCACATTTGTGTAGACACCTGGAGAGAGATATCTACATTTTCCTGTCAAACTGCACTAATGTTGTCAGCCTGTGCTGCAAACAGACCTGTGAGTCAGTGACTGCGTGTCGTTCAACAGCAGGTTGCTAAGTCAGGGGCAGAGAGCGGTTTCCATATTTTTCTTTTGGAAAAAAAATGGACATGATTTGAATTCCCCTCACAACACGACAAAATAAAGCCTAGTTGCTACCGCCGCTGTCTGCTGTCTGCCGGTAACCCAGGCAACCATCCAGCGATTGGTCAGGTGGTCTCTGGCAGAGACGGAGACGGAGCGGGAGGGACAAGAAGAGGCAAGAAGGAAACGCAGACAGAAAGATGGAGAGAAAGAGACAGTTGCAATCTGTAAAACAATCTGCACTGGCTGGGACCGTGTTAGCAAACAAGAGGGGCAACAGTTCTGTCATGATGTGGCTGAAAAGCTGTTTAGTGGACACGTTTCCACACATTCAGCATAATGTGATATATGGAGTTTATGCAGTCAATACGCAAAATAAACCTTCAAAACTTTCTACATAGGTGGCTTTTGTTGATGAGTGTATTCAATACCACACAGAGGGAAAACACTCATCTCAAACATGTCGTCCTATCAAGACAACCTTACAGTTATTGTTGGTAGTTCATTTGAGAAGATGAACCCTCCCAGCCTCTGTGTCCCACTAAAACCAGTATCTCTATAGGAGAGTCTCACCGTGTTCTGCGTCACATTCCCGTCCTCATCGTAGTGCCGCTCCACATAGTCCTCTGACAGGAGGTCACTGGGACAAGAGAGTGAGAGGAAACATGTCTGTAGAGTTTCTCATTCGTCCTGGTCACCGTGATCCAAAGAGTTGTGGGTTGTGACACCTGGACTCGTTCCTCGCATCTTCAAGAACATACACCGAGTCCAGTTGGCATGATTTACAACTCCTTGGATAATCGTCCGACATTTAATCTGAACCTGAGGCCAACACAGCTGTCATTACTCTACCAAAGCACTGTGCGGCTGTTACGGGCCATTATGTGTCTTTATCCATGATTATGACTTGTCATCATTCACGATGACGACTCGTGCGAATCCAGATCGGGCCGATGGCTGATTCATGAATAAAACCTGAACGTGTGAAGATTCATTTATTGTAAGTGCTTAAAAGCCAGAGGACGGTATCAGAGAAATGCAGTCCATTAGAGAAAAATGTGTCTCGAGTCAGGAGGGGATCTAGGGGGGAGGAGAGGTATACATTTAGAGAGTCATTTAGCCCTCAGCTGAACTGTATAACGCCAAAACACGGGGCATACGATATAATGTAACATGGTGGGAGAGCAGAGAGACGACGGACGAAGAAAGGCAGTCTGCTGCCAGCGAAACATTAAGTATTCTTCGCTGCGTGGATGCGTCATTACTTACTGGTTGAGCTCCAGGTCAAGGATGAAGGACGAGCCGAAGGCCTCCACCAGGAAGCTACTCTGGGCCAGATGGACAGGCTGAGCGAGGGAGAGACACACAAGATGAGGGGTGAGATGGGTGTTAATTACCGAGAACAGATTTAAGTAGGAGCCAACGCTAAATCAATCCGACAGACATCTGTCTGCTGAGGCTCATACCCAGAAGAAGACCAAAAGTAGAATTCAACGGGCCGATTAATTTGACCAGTTTCAAGTCCAAATTACATACTGCAAAGTGCAATATGATAATTCTTCAAGCATATTTGTGCACTGGAAGTTGGCATAGCTATTGGTTTTATATTGTACATTTTAGCAATATGGACATCAACAACCTGTTATTTTTTTTAATTATTTTTGATTTTCTGTGTTTTATTTACAGTTTGCTGGAATCGCACCATCATTGTGAGTCGAATCACATCTGCATGCATTTACACCTGCATTAAAATGCTACTCCTCAAGCATAAGGAAATGTGTGAACAAGACTATAATTGTATCCGATAGCAATTTTACACTCCACTGACCACTCACATTACACATTTTTTAAGGATTCAGTTGTCGGGATTTGTTTTCTTATATGCTCCAGAAGCTATTTCACCACAACCTGTTTTGTCATGTTTGAGAGAGCTTTTTTGGGGCATTCTGACTGAATTTACTGTTAAATTTGTTGTGTTGTTGTGACATAAAAACACATTGCATACTCCACCTGGTATTAGGCTCTCGCACAACATTGCCACACAGCTTCAATGTTTTGCTGGCAGAGTTGTGCACTACATTAGCATTTTTAGAGATTTCACGCCACAGCTGTAAGCCGCAACTGCAATGTCTGATCACAGTTGTATTGTCAATAGAGCTTATGCAGATCGACACACTACCTCCATCTTCAGTGCCGCAGTTCAAGTAGGGGGAAAAAAGGAGTTACAGAGAGAGGAAGGGGGGGGTAACTCTTCCAGGAAACACAAATGCATATGTAGCACAGTTGTCAGACTGCATAATGGAAAATGTCTACATCTGTCTCAGTCAAGGTCATGTGTTCGTATTTGTGCTGCGGTTTCAAGTTTGTCTCGCAGCTCTGCAAGTACTCCAATTTACTGGTGGATAATACAATTACAGTGACATGGGCTAGAAACAAGTTCACTTTTACCATGAGAAATGCTTCTATAAATCGATGCGTAACGTCAATACCATCGACGATGACTCAAACGAATGAGTCACTAATTTGTCAAATGGGCTTTGAGAAAACTGTGACAGACTGTGATAATGGGAGAGTGGAGGAGGGCAGGAGATTGATTGATGTTCAATCTGAATTCATAAGACTCAGACAATAAGGGGGTGTCCTCCAGCGGGGGGGGGGACTGTCTCATCCGTCCCAGAGGCTCTTTGACTGTTGGGGCTCACAGCTCGGTCTAACCTTGCTCCAAGGTGAACCCCCTCCACATTATGGGACACAATGGGGCAGGTTGCATTAGTATTACAATGCACTCTCTGCAAACCACTTAGCATCAGTGTGAACCTTCACTGGGCCCATATACTGTACAATAAAAAGGCTGCCCTGGTGCCTGCAAGCAGAGATAAGAGACCTGCATCAGAGCTCTCAAGCTGAAGGTTTGTTTTTCCCCATTTACATTTTTACTGTTAAAAACATAAAATGTTTTATGTCAACAATAAATCACAGTTCACAGACACAAACACTGCAACTTCTTTGAGAATGATAACAAATACAATATTTGCTGGTTATAACTTATCAAACATAACCATGTTGTTGCAGGGAGTAAAAATAGGCTCTTCATGACTATTTTTTTTGTCAGAAACAGATTTAATTAAAATAAACCCAACTTATATTGATAAAGACACTGACCTTAATCTTGGTTAATGGGGTTGTGAAATGAGCACATGTAGAGCAGAGTGGCTGTGTTCAGTTTTGCCCTCTTTTCTCGGAGATATAAGTAAAACTTCATAACACTGGGTCCCTCAATTGCTAAAACCATTAACAAAGACGGATTAAAAGAGGAGAAGAGAGATGACAAGGTGAACTCGACCTCTAGCTGTCTATCAACACGCCTAATTGTGGCTCCGTTTTTGGTCTCCACCACATCCACCATGAATTAATTGGCTGCCTTAATACCTCCTCCACGTCTCTCTGATGTGGTGGGGGTAGCTGGGGGGGGGGGGGTATCACAGTGGTTTTATTCCTAAACAAGGCAGCAGGGGGGAAGTGACAGCAACTTCAATCAGCTGTGGCTCGTAAAGCCGAAACAATGAGCTAAAAGATGCTGAAAGTGAAAAAACGCACGGTCGGGTGAAGATTTGCATTTGCCCTCATTAGACATCATCATTTTAAGGTAATATAAAAAATATTGATCGCAGTACCTTTAAGTCAAGCCTAAAGCACAGTCTTTTTTTTAATGGGTCCAACAAACCCGCAGACGCTTTGATCAATATTCTCACTCATGTTTTCCACCACGTAGCAGGATTCATTTTCTTTTAAGCGATGTCGCCACAGCTTCAAAGGGGATTCACACCCATTCACGTTCTTGATCACATCTTAATTCGCAGTTTGGCTGTCACAGACAGAAAACAACGCGACGCAATCTTCCAGAGAGTCCGAAAGGAACGCAGCATGAGATGCTGAGCACAGAGGGTAGATGAAAGTCAGGACCTGTGTCACATCCACTGACCTGCCTGCTGCTGACTGACAGAGGGTGTTTATAGCAGAGGTAACAGGAGAGGACAGGATGAGGTGGGAAATATTATCTAATGGACTGGAATGAAAGACGCAGTGGCAAGAGGAGGGGAGAGGTGGGGTGTCATGAATTTTCTGTCCTGTTATGGTGCAGGCCAGCTAAGCATCACATTGATGCATTTATGTGTTTGTGCATGAATGACTGAATCATGTCATGGAGCATTGAAAAAGTTGTAACATCTTTGGCTGGAAATAGAGGTTATTAAACAAAGCCAAGGTAAAAATGGCGTGTCATTACAGGTCCCCTTTGAGGTTCACTGGCGAAAGAATTTCTAGGGTGTTTGCTGGAGGTCGGGCAGCTGAATGGGACCATTTCATCGCCTCATCTTGTTTAATAGAAGTCCGTCCTCCACAGGATGAATGTGTCTGATCCCCGAGGAGCTTCTTTTCACAAAGGTCGACTCTTGCCATCAGTCCTTAACACGCACGATGCACGAATGACCCCCTTTCACTGGGGGAGACCTTCCTCTCGATTTCAGCTCTACACAACAGCTAGTGTATTCTGAAACTGGGACACATGCTCAGCCCTGATGGTGTGTGTGTGTGTGTGTGTGTGTGTGTGTGTATGGTGCTAGTGATGTGAGTAACAGCTTGCTGACTGGTCTCACCTGCACTCCCGCTGTGGAGTTGTAGACCCGGGTGTCCAGGCGGCTGTGCAGCAGCTCCTCCGGGGAGTGGATCTGCTGCAGGAGCCTCTTGGGCTGGACCACCTCCTCTGCCGGTGGCAGCCTCCCCTCCAGACTCTCCCATTCCCCCAGACCTGCACAACCCAGCACAGAGGGCTCTGAATCTGAGGATTTCATTGCTGACATTCCTGCGGCTCCCCGTCTGAGATGCTTGTTGACAGTGATGCAACAATTACACTGAGTGCGTCAGAAGACATTAAAAGGATGGAATAAATAGATGTTTTATAACCAGTGTTTGCAGATTAGTGAGGTCCAGAATATATATTAGGACATGTACCACCACTAATGTCCTATATAATTCAAGATACAATCATCTCATACCAATGTTTACTCTGAATATAGGGAGAAATCACAGAGGTCCAGCTTAGTGACCTAATTTATTCTTCCTTTGAACTCCTCTTCAACAGTGTTCTGCACTTGTTCTAGCACTTACACCCCTACACTCTCATCCAAAGGCGCTCTGAAGCGATGCATTTCAGTATCTATCTCCTTAGTGATGGAGCTCTAATGCTTTTTCCTCCTATGCATTGGATAAAATCATCTGCGAGGCGTCTAAATATAAATGCGCGACCACGATTCCGATTTGCCCGATCAATGATGGATGGTGAACGGATGATGTGGAGTAAATCCTGAGGTGAAAGGACCAAAAAAAAAGAGAGACAGAGAGGCGTCTCACCTGTCACGGTGCAGGGTGCACACGCTGCAGCGAACAGCAGGCATCTCACAGCGAGCATGATGCTCACATAGTCCTGGTGTTTGCCTCGGTGCTGCGCCGTTAAATGAGCTGAGAGGAGGGCAGAAAAACACAGCAGCAGCAGCAGGTTTCCCGAGCCCGCATCTCAGCCTCCCTCCTCCGGCTGGTTAAGCGCACCGAGCCCGGGCTCCGGTGTTCGGCTCCACCTGCATGCCCTGAGGAGAGTCGGAGACACCGAGCTCACCGACTCAGTCACACACACACTAACACACAGAGACACACTTACACACACAGATGCTCGGATACACACATACATACACACAGGCACCGGTCCTTCCCGAGGCGATGAGGCAGGGTTGCAAGGAGGAGCTGGAAACAAGGAGCACGTGGGAGCCCCACGGACCCACCCACCGAGGGCTTTGATGAGGGGTCCAACACACCTGAGCGAGAGGCGGCACAGATACTCGATTCTGTGTTTAAGAATCATAATCCATAACAACAATACAAAGACAATCTACCTGGTTTCCCCTTATTATCTATACTCTCTCTCTCTCTTTCTACTTTTCTCATATTAAACTCATTTTTAGCTCGCTTTCCGGAGGTTTAGCTCATTTTTCTATCTGATAATTTGGCTAGTTTTCAATTAACCTTTCTCTCGTTTTTGCTCTTCTCCCTCACACACGTATTACATATGGATAAAAACAAACGACACCTATTTTACAGTTGATGCCTCATATGAACTCACTTTCTTTCATCACTTATCTGATAGATTTAGTTGGTAGTATATCTCGTATCATACAGGTCTCTGGATTTAGCAGCATTTGACTGGTGATTTGGTGATTGTCATTTTATGGTTTTTTTAGAGGAATGTTGTGTGAAACCTGTGTCTGGAAGTTGAACCTACCTGAACCCAAGCAGTTATAGAGTCATGGCAACTGGACAGGTGTATGTTCTTGAAGATGTCCTCTCATCTCACTCAAGAGGCATCTTGAGTTCAGTTTTGACCGCCTGGTGGAGAAACCCAATATTTAACCTCTGAAAAGTCATTTGCATAGTCATTGTGAGAGCCTTTAGGACCACCAGAGCTCTGCTGTGAACTTGGACTCAACCAAGTCCAGCTGTGTGGGTCTCTGAGACAACCTAGAAAGGAATGCTAGAACAGTATAAACAGCCAGATTCCCCATAAGCCAGTCAGAAATGAAGTCGCCCTTTGGATGAAGGTCAAACGTCTTCAAGAATCTACAATGACTCCAGATGCCTCAAATCTACAACTCATTGGGTTACAATAATCAGGATGAATGAGACATCCAACTGAAATCCATCAATCTGCCACACGCAGTTCATTAAAGGCAGACCTGCCAAGTTCTTTGACACAGAGATGGAGGATTTCATGCCTTCTATCTCACTTAACCTTGATCCCTCAGCGCAGTGCCTGGTACTACACCCTCGCAAGAACACAACACCCACATCCCAAGAATCTTCTAAATTAAAAATCGAGGCTGTTTTTTTCCATCTTGGGGGTCAAGTAGCAACACACAAAGGATCTCTTCATCCCATCGGACCCAGATGGTTGAGACGTTCCATAATGAGGCTCGGACGCTAGATATCAAATATCGTCTTTGTCAGCTGGATGCCGGGCTGATGAGCTAAACGGGACACAACGACCCTCGAGCGCCCTTGCCTCCTCTTCCTCCTCCCGGTTTGTTTCTCATTTAGTCGACGAGCACAGTCAGCATGTAATGAAAGCACAGGATGAATGGCCTCCAGCGCTTCTCTCACAGCTCTCAACTTGGCCTCAACTGTGCTGGAATTTGTTTCTTAACAACGAAGCAAGACACGTTTGAGGTCAAAAGCATTTATTTGTTAAAAAAAAAAACACATTTTCATAAAGACAGCTGCCATACACCTAGGTCATGTGGTGTGTTTCTCTTGTTCCGTTTCCACAGGAGATATTTACGAAACAGTGCAAATGTTTGGACCACAATGGGGGTTTTGAGTTTCAATGGGCAGTGATGAGTAACATTACAGGTCCCCGGCTTCTTTCAGAAGCAGATCCATCCAGAGCCAACTGTCACTGGGGTCTGCTAGAGCCTATCCCAGTGCACATAGGGGTAAGGCAGGGCATAGGTACTGGACAGGTCGCCAGTCCACCACTGTGCCTCAGAGTCCAATAGTTTGTTTGTCTTTTCAGATTCAGTACTATTGTGTCAATGTGGCTATTCTTGTCCTTCTTCCTAGGAGTGAATTCACGTCATGATTAACTGGTTCGTAGAGATGTGATTCTTTGTGCATTTTCTGTGCGTGACTTGCAGCTAAATTCGCTCTGTGCAGCTTCAAAAATAGACCTGCTGCACAATGTGTGCAGAGGAATCGCTTCTGAAACGTGGAACCACAGGTTTGGTCTAGAATAGCTCAGATCAGCATTGCAGCCAGAAGGCAGCACAACCCATGCTGGGTGAGCTCATGCTGCTTCAGACACTGATGAGTGATGATAATAAGCCTTATCTGGGAGCTGGAGCACATGACTCTGAAGTTGTTGTTGTTTCTCCTTTGGCCAACCTTCAAAAATAAGGCAAGAAAAGGTCTTGTGAGGTCTTGTCATAGCTGCCGTGAGTGGGACCTGGTCCAGATACAGCACTTACAGTAATTGAGTAATACCCCCTTTGCCCCCCCCCCACTTTCAGAAAAGCCTCATTAAGTTCTCAATACCACCATGTGTTCCGGACATAGCTGCTAAAAGACCCAAGTCAGCGAGACACAATATTGCTCGGGGTCCTGTGTGCAAGGAGAAATTAGGGGGTTCGGGTAGGGTAAAATGATTGTGGATCATCTCCAACTCCATGGGAGGATGCAGATTCTGCTAAAGCAACATATACACCAAGGTTAAAAAAAATATATATATAAAATCTGCACCTCATATAAGCTGTATATTATTATACTCAAGTTTGCACTAAAAAAAGCTCTGGGTTTTAGTTTATTTATTCACAGCACACTTTAAATTCATGAGGTTTGAAGTGCTGCCCAAAGGTCCTCGCAGTGCCAACTTCCAGTTCATCAAAAAAATAAAGATAAAAAGAACAACAAAAACAATCAGTGCTGAACCTTAACGATCTGTACCACAGTCCTGGAAAAGGCAGACGTGTCCATGTCTTCCACGCATGAGGCCGGGGTGGAGGGCTGCAGGGCGGTGTGCAGCCGGGACTCGTAGGTGGCGTCGTGCATCCAGGTGCAGGGTCTGTGGAGCAGCTCCGTGTCCAGCTCCCCGGCCGGCTCCGCCGCCGCTGCCGCCAGCAGGGGGGCGGCCGAGGCCGGCGTCAGCCGGGACACCAGCTCGCAGTCCCAGTCCGAGTCCGAGGAGGGGCAGAGCGCGGCCGGGTCGGGGATGAGGGCCGACTCGATGCACACGGAGGTGGAGAGGGACTGCGAGCGCTGAGAGTCCTGGGATCTATCGATGCGTGGCTCTGCCACGGGATCACAAGTCTTTGTTTTGGAGGGGGGAGGCCACGACAACAGAGGAATACCACACTGACCCGAAATGTCTGTTTGGTCCGGCGCCTGAGGGACACAAAAGGTGCTAAAAATCTGTTTTAAAACCAGTTCTTCTATAGCGCATGTTGCCACGGTCTTTGTTTTAGGCCGGCGGGCGGTGCTTTCCTCTGTGGTCTTCTTCCTCTTCTTATGGCTGTGGTCAGGACTGGCCGATCTGCACCGCTTTCTGTGGTTCGGGGCGGTCGCCGTCTGCCGGGGCAGGGAGCGAGACTTACGACACACCGGTCCTCTGGTGGAACAGACAAGCTCGTTGAATCCCGACAGACTGCATTTTTCTCTCGACGATTCCTCGCCGTGTGTTAGAGTCAGTAGAGTAGAAAAAGGATCCCACGTGTCCATTTCACAAGCCTGTCCCTCATCCTCTGCGGGGACCCGCTGAGGACTGAGGACGGGAGGGTCCGACAGCAAGCAGTGCGGCTCCTGGAGTGAATAGGAGAGTTGCGGGCTGAGGACCGGGGGCAGGGAGTAAGGGTCAGGCGATATGCACGGCAGGTCCGGGCAGGGGGAGAGATGTCGCTGGAAGTCAGGGGTTTGAGGCTCGGCGGCCAACACGGGCATAACTGGACTAGAGGCACGAGAATGAACGTCAGGGACCTGACACTCTGAGATATTTGTGATCACAGGGATTTCAGCAGGATGCGGGTCTGGATCCGGGACGGGGGACAGGACTCTGGGTGCTGGGCTGCCTGGTCCACAGGCTGGAGGAGGTCTGGTGGGGCTGGAGATATGAGGGTTGAGCGATGAGCCTCGTCTCTGCAGGGACTGGATGGCGTGCTCCGTCTCAGTGTCAGACACTGGCTCCAGCTCTTGACTGAACATGGGCGTTGGTGGTCTGGGAGGAGAGCACGAGAGGTTTAGGCTGGAGGTAGATTTGAAAGACAAACATAGCATGATGCCAGAGAATAACAGTGAGGATGAAAAGAAGACTGCAACTTCCTGAAACATGAACTCATAACTCAGGAATCCACCACTTGGTACATAAGGAAGAGAGAAACATTGAAAAGATTAGAAATACTAAAGTAGCTTAATACAATAGACCTACTAAGTGACAGTATTAACAGTCTGCTGTACAACACGGACAAAGTCGAGAAATTGATTTATAACACATATAGCTGATTGTTGTCATTTTTCACAGTCCTAACCCACCGGTTTGGTATTTCTTGTGATTGTTGGGGTGGATCGGGGTCGAATCCCGGAAGCATCTGGGAGATGAGCTGGTCCACCAGGCTGTAGTTTGAGAGGTCCAGCACAAAGGCACGATGCTGGTCGGTCTGCAGATGCTGCGACAGACACCGGGGACAGCGTCACAATGGAGGCAAACACAATGGATACAGCAGATCTGTGCCAACAGAAGTGGTTGTTAGAGTTTCTCACCTCCTCCAGATTGGTAAACGCTTGCTGGCAGCATTCACAGTATGACTGGTCTTTTTTACGTGGCTTCCAGTGTGAAGGGTTACAGGTGAGCGGGGTTTTAGACATGTCCTGAGGGCTGTTTTCAGTCTTTTTCTTCTCCCTTGTAACAAACAGAAAGCAGTTACGAGGTGAACACATTTCTTCGATGGACAACAAATTGGGAACAAACTGGGACTTAGTTTGGGAACAACTGGTCGATACTGTTCAGAGTTTTAACAGACCTTCCTTTTCTTTGTCCTTGTTCTTTCTGCCTTTCAAACTGAGGAGGAGGAGGGCACTCGAAGGGACTATATCGACCAGACCACCACAGGCTGGGGAAGGTCATGGACTGCATGTGCAGAGGCTTGTATTTCCTGGTTAGAGAGCAAAACATTTCCCGGGCATTTAATCAGCAATAATAAAAGAAAGAATCAAATGTTTCACATGGAAAAACAAAGCATGTTTCAATCAAAAACATCTGAACTTGAGGCAAGCAATATTCAATTGAATATTCAATACAATATGAGCTTGTATTCAAATTATAAATAAAACTGAATGTAATATTGCAGATCTGATCCGATCGGCCCTGTGACTAATATTCAGATGCTTCATAGGTTCAGTGTCTCAAAGCATGGGTTTCCACATTAGCCGGGGCACTTCCATTAAGTGTAATGAGAAGGCAAATGAAAAGACCTGTTAACACAGAGATCCCCTGCAGGAGCGGGCAGCGGAGCTTGCAAAGAAAGCCTCGTCGCACAGAAATCGTATCCGCTCGGGCTCCGGGCTCCCGCAGAGCGCCATCACCGAGGGGCTTGTCACATTACACGATGGGACGCCTTAACGGGGTCAATTAAGAAAATCGCCTGGGCTGAAACGCTAAACTCCACAACTGGCGCCCGGTTGGGGGCAGGAAGGGCAGGAGCACGGAGGCCAGGTCGCTGCCACCCATTGTTGTTTCACCGTCATTATGCATGAACAGCAAAAAGGGACTCCAATACGATACCAAACAACCATGAAAACTTAATTTCCCCTTCACCGGGCAGAAATCTGGCTCCAATTTCACAGATTAGATGATAACTACGATCGCCCCGGGGGTGGCTTACAGTACAATGACACAAAGAATTATCACCTTCTGGTTTGAAGACTTGGTACAGAATAACATAATGCTGGATGTATTCCCCAACGCAAAAGAGTATACAGTGTTATGCGGATGTTAAATGGAATATAACCCCATTTACTCCTGTGTTGAGATACAACTGCCCAATGTGGATGAATGGCCCCCCAGGGACAAATAAAGTCCTCCAGAAGTACAAAGATATGCATGTTTAGGTCGGCACAAGACTCTACATTGCCCCTAGGTGCTAATATAAGACTGAATGGCGTGTGTGTATCCTGCATTGGACCTTTCCAGTTTGTATTCCCTGTGATACTGGAGGGATGGAAATAGGCTAAATGCACAGCTGTTAACATCTTCTCAGACCAGTTTACAATTTGCCAAAATACACTTTGATAGAGGAAAGCAAGCGAAATAAATGAGGGATGCAAGTTACCTGCTCATGTCCTCGATTTTCAGGTAGGGAGACCTCAGTGCTGCGGCTGAAAGGAACAGAGCAGATAACACAATCAGTTGAGCCACTGACACGTAGAAAAAGAGAAGGGGGAAAGGGAGAAAATTGTGTATAAAATATAAAAATATATACCAACTCACCTTTGACAACATTAGAGCCTTGTTGTTTGCCATTAGTCTTCTGTATTCACAAAAAAAGCTCAAAATGAGACACAGTATTTGCAGTATTTACACAATGGAGCAGTTGGTGTCATGATAAATCTGAATATGCTGCATATGAGTGCAAAGAGCTTTACAAAAGCCTGAATGTCTCACCTCCTGCTTCTTGTGTGCCACGCTGAGGCTCTCTCGATTCAGCTGCTTCAAATATAAAATCACATCTGACGCCGCCATTAAGGAGGAATGCAATATGTCAACAGTGTTCTCGGATTAGACACCTGCCAGTTCTGTGATGGTTTAATGGCAGATTATTTCACCTCGTCCTAATAAGAGGCAACAGCAGGGAACTAGGCATGCACAATCACATGGTGCCATCTGCTGCAAGTAGAGGATCACTGCAGCATTTTGCTCATTGTACCTTGTTGTGAATAAATGAATGATGTTTGTTTATCTAGCTTTAAAGAAAACAAATAAGAGAGCATAGCTCTGGAGCATAAATTGGTATTTCATGCCCAAAAACCAGTAGGAAAGGAGTTCTAAGTTATCGAATCTACCTGTTTTTTTACACCTACATCTTATCTTTAAAATTTAAAGAGGAATTTTGTAGGAACGCTTCCCTCATCACGGTCAAAAGGATACCATCTGCATACAAGATCTTTACTCCCCACGACTGGGCATTGGTCAAGACGCTGTTCCTCTGAAGACGCTCCTACAATCAGAATAAAGAAGCAAAGTCACCTATGGCACTCATAATACAAACAAAGAGAAATAAATGTAGATTTTGGTGCTGGTCACTCACATTGTTGCAAATGGCTTTTTCAAGCAGCGCTTTACCACGGCTGCCACAGGCCTGAGAAAAGAGCAGAAACAAGCTTTTCATTCAAGCTTCTGAATCTGAACCATAATAAGCATTACATTTTCAAAACTCTTGGTAAAAATCAAATGTGATGCTCAGTACCATTGGTCTGGGAGTTGCCGGGCGCCGCTTGTCGCTGGCGAGACTTTCCCGTGTCATTATAGAGCGCTGAGGTTCTTTGCTTGTCCCCTTTGTACCTGCTTTGGCATCTGCACTGGACTGCTCCTTCAGGTACTCTTGGTTTCCAGTCACAAGAAAGTTCACATCCTTATGCAGGAAACTCTCCACTCGCTTTGGAAAATTGAACAAAAGCACAAAAATGACATACCTCAGTTTTTTTGTCTGTTTTGGGCAGATGAAGAACAGTGGGATAGCACAACCAGACTTTTACAAAACATGACACATCTATCTTAAAATGTCAGTGCGCAACCATCTTCACCCAAGCTTACCCCTCCCAGTAGAGATATGGCCTCTAAAAGCACAGCTGTTGGACGTTTCTTCACATTGTCCAGGTAAAACGTCTTTCCTTTCAGCTTCCTCTGCCCAGGATACAGCGGCCCCAGAAGGTCCCGCTCCTCCGAGCTCTTTTGCTGCTGCATGGTCCTGGTGCCGTAAGGGACCTTACAACTTGGATGAAAAACACCAGGATCCTATTAAAATCACCATAACAATGCATCAGGATTTGTTACATATGAGATCTATTCACATTTGACAGACAGCTGATTCAAACTGAGAACTATCAATAATAGTAAGGCACGAGTCAAGGCTGGGCCTGCTTGTACTTTCACAACTTGGAAACATGTCAAAGTAATATCAAAGACACATAATCTGTCATATTAATTTTATATATAATCTTACTTTGATTAGACTATCACACACAGGAATCTCGTGTTCTGCTGAACTTGTGAATTTAAACAGTTTTACAAAACTTGTCTTAAGATCTCAGATACAAGTACACATACACCAAAAATATGAGCATAAATATAGCAAACAATGCATGGAGAAATTAACATATTGTCCATACGATATTTATAGCACAGCATGTTTGACATATATCGCAGTATGACATGATGGGAGGTCTCTGACAGAACTCGCACCTTGATTTTAAATAACCATAATTCAGAGTTTATGTATTTTCATGTACATGACAATTACATATACACTTGATAACTAATGCCATCTAGTTTTCTCTAAAATTCAAGCAACAATGAAGCCACATTTTAAAATTACTGGCGCTGCTAAGAACAATGTTTCATTGGTTTTACCTGCCGATATCAAGTGTTTTCTTATTAACTTTCCATGGCAACAAAGCAGCTCAGAAAGCTACTATCACTGTCCTCCATGTTGGGAAGCACACTGCTGCTCTGTTAGCATTCATGTTAGCCTGGCTCTGAGCCAGGACGCTAAGTTATAATATCAATAATATATATGTCTAACTGTTAACTACACCGTCAAAACAACAACTACTAAATGTCACGTACTTACTTACGTTTCGTTATCTTGCAGTAAAACTGCGATAAATGCTCCGCTGCTATTGATGCACCATAAGGAGGTCGAACACCAACCGCCGCTTTTTTAAAAACACTGGCGGAGTTGTGAACGTAACCCCTGCGTCACATCCGGCAGATGTCTTCGGCGTGAACCTCGCCGCCATTTTTGTTTGGGCAGTTTGCCACGGTTCCTGTTTTTATTTAGACATATAACAATACATTCAAAATGACATACTGACTTCTATCCGTTTGTATATCGCAATTAAAAAAAACATCACACCTTCTTTGTTATATCAAAAAATTACTTCGTAGAAGCTTAGAACGAAGAGCTCTTATGCTCAACGAGAGCAAGCCAGACCACGTCAACATCGCCGCCATATTGATAGTGGCAGAAGGTGTGTGCATAGGATAAGGATTAGCTGTAATACGATAATCTATCAAATATTGATTGTCAGAAGCAATTAAGATTCTGACAATAGACTAAGACCTGAAGTGAAAGGGTAAGGGTTAGGTCCCCATTTCAGTCGATATTTAAAAAGTAAAAAGACTATATAATAACACTTTTTTCTTTTTTGCAAAAGAGTCTATCATGTTTTCTCAGTGTATATATAATGAAATGTGTCGGTGGATGAATTGAATAAAATAAACAAGAACACTGGACTGTGCACGCAATATTCAGTGTTTTTGCTGCATCCATCCAACTGAACCAGGTTTTTGTTAGCCCCAGCAGGGAGCAGTGTTGAACCATAATACCTTAAGTAGTTTAGCTTCTAGTCCACCATCAAGATGATTTAAATGCATGTAAATAATGTCACCACTATTTATGTAAGGAAAAGAATCCAAAACAAATATTATCAAGTCTTTATTCAGAACATGCACACTTTTTGTTTATAAAAATAGTTTCACCAAACACTGGCACAGTGCAAAGGACTAGCCTTAATGCAATTTCAATTTGAAAATCTGCAAATAAATCTATAAACTAATGAAAAAGAATCAGCCCTAAAGGGAAAAAACTCAACACTCCAGGCTGCATTTTTGGTTTTTACACAAATGGAATTGTTGAGAGAATAACATGAGTCAAACAAACCAGAAATGAACTGTAACAGCTTGACTATTAGACACTGATAACACTATGAACAGTGAGGTTACGGTCATTAACCTTTGCAAAAACACTTCCATTGAACAACACATTCCAAAAAGTGTCAAAAACATTTATGGCAAAAAAGAAAAGAAAAATGACATGAACAGTAAAATTATCACCCAAAAATAGTAATCCATAGCAATACTGGGTTGATGAAAATATCAGTATAACTTTGTATTATCAGAAAGACAGCATTGCTTGTTGAACCCCTGGATGGTAATGGAACTAGCCACACAGACAGGAGGTAACACGCTCCAGTACTGAGAATACTTTAACACAATAAATCAGCAACTGCAGTGCCTGTGAGTCAGCAGAAAGCAGCACTTTGACTCTTCAACCTAAGGCACTTCAGGTGACAGCATGGAAACCTCTGCCTTCCTCTACCTGCAACTAGTTTTTTAACCACATTTTGCAGTTATTCTGTTCTTCAAAACAACTGTAATACATGGCACTATTTAATGCTTACAACAATTTTAACGGTTTGGACACTGCAGATAAGACTGTAAACTCGGTTCCAAATCTGTGTTTTAGTAGCTGGCCTGGACATCAATTTCAGATCCACTCTGAGCCCTTTATGACTCCGTATTTGCTGCTGCTGCTGGTGCTGCCACTGCTTCGGTCTGGGTCTGCCTTGCCCGAGGTGTGTTTAGAGGCCTGCCGGTGTTTGCGTTCGCGGTGGGGCTTGTTAGCGTGGTTGTTAGCGTGGCTCTGCGGCTGGCTGTAGGTGTGGCTGTCAGCCGCCGGCCTGCTCTGAGGCTGCCGGCCATCCTTGTGAGCCCCTCTGCCGTCTCCCATCCCTGGTCTGCACAGGTTCTCATCATTACTGGTGTACTGCTGGCGCTCCTCCTGGGCGATGTTCACGTGGTTCTGCCGGCACGCCATCTTGGTGTTGGTGAGATCGGTGATGGGGAGAGGCTGCTCGTGGTGCCCCGTGGATCCCAGGGAGGGCTTGACGGCGATGTTGTAGCCGGGTGGAGCCGACGGTGCGTTCCAGGGGAAAGGGTAGCCGGCGTAATCATCTGCGCTGAGTCCTGCATCGTTCAGAGCTCCTTGCCCTCGCGTGAGCCCGTACAGCTCCTCGTCGGGGATCTGCACCCGGTGCGAGTGTATGATCTCACAGATGGTGCCTATCCCCAGGTGGAGCATTTCCCAGATATTCAAGGCCAGGCAGAGCAGGGAGACGGTGTACATGATGATGAGGAAGATGGTCTTCTCCGTGGGCCGGGACACGAAGCAGTCCACGTTGTGAGGGCATGGAATGTCTGAGCACACAAATATGGCCGGCACAGCGAACCCATACAGGATGTACTGTCCGCACAGGAAGGCCACCTCCAGCAGGGAGCGGGCCAGCAGCTGGAGGACATAAATCCGCATCAGCCCGTCCTCTCTGATGCGTTGGCGTCCGTCGTGGCGCTCCTTGACCTTCATCTTCCCATCGCCGCCGCTCCCCTTGGCCGCCGCACCACCGTCGCTCTCCACCTCTGCCATCTCGTAGATCATGGGGTCTTCCTCGTGGTCGTCCTCCGCCTCCTCGATACCCCTGTGCTGCCTCCGGCCCGACAGGTAGGGCTTCTTGGGTTTCTGACGCGGAAACCTCCGCACTCCGTCGCCTTCCCCCTGCTCCTCGGCACGGGCAATTTTGTTGACAGCGTAGCCGAGGTACATGAGAGACGGCGTGGCCACCAGGATGATCTGGAACACCCAGAAGCGCACGTGCGAGAGCGGCGCAAAGGCGTTGTAGCAGACATTCTCGCAGCCCGGCTGGCCCGAGTTGCAGACAAACTTGCTCTGCTCGTCGTAGTAGATGGACTCCCCTCCCACGGCTGTCAGCACGATGCGGAAAACGATGAGGACCGTGAGCCAGATCTTGCCCACGAATGTAGAGTGGTTGTGGATTTCCTCCAGCAGACGAGTCAGGAAGCTCCAACTCATTGTAGTGGTGGGGGGACTGCAGCGAAAGGCGACATACACGCAGTTTTAATCACCTGTGGGAGGAAAAAAAAGAACCAATGTTTTTCAACACAATAAGAATGAGACTTCAAACAAATAGACAGCCAGTGAAACAAAGCTAAAACAGGAGTTGTGTGATCATGTGTCCTGTTCCAGAGAGAAACCGAGCAGTTTAGCGGCTTTCAGTTATCCTATTTTTTTGTTTGTTTTTTTTAGCGTTGGCAAGAAAAAAACATTCCTGAGATGGTAGAGATAAGCCCGTACAAGTTTGTTGACCTGTTGATCGAAATAACTTCATTCTTGGCAACAATCCTGACACAGTGATATCACTTTTGTTGGAGTCAAACTAAAGAAAATTACTCAATATCCCATTTATATCCGCCAGGCAGTTTAGCACGAGATCAAACAGTGTGAGCACAGGACTTCACAGGGAAATACAACTGCGTGTAATCCACGCAACAATGGAAAGAGAAGCCATGTCTATGGATTATGTCACTAGGGAAAGCATACACAATGAAAATTGTACTTGACCCAGGATTCACCATTGTTGTACCCACTGACATGGATGGGAAGAAGTAGAAGTAGTTATTATTGGCATCAAGGCCAAGGCTTTTTTTAGGACAGGTTGGAAACAGGCAGCATTAACATATTCAAGCACACATCCAGTGTCCAGTGAACTGCTGAACACAACAGAGATCACGTGGCGACCAATACAGTACAGCCCATTACTCCAAAAGTCTAGTTGGAATAGTTTCAAGAGAGCTGGAGGATGCAATTGGGGAAAGTCTAGTTGGAATAATTTCAAGAAACTCGGAGGATGCAGTTGGGAAAAGGGAAAGTCTAGTTGGAATAATTTCAAGAAACCCGGAGGATGCAGTTGGGAAAAGGCTGTTTAATCAGTAACACACTTTTTCCACTGATGTCTTAGCACGCCTGATAGTGTATTTCTGTTCATGTCTTCCTGTCCCAGACAAGTATTTCAGTTCCCATTAAGTAACAAACCCATTTATCCCTGATTCTTATAATAGCTGGCCCCTCGAGCTCATGTCTAAACACACCCTTGACATTAGCACACACAGAGGAATAATGACAACGGTGGAATGCCCAAACATAATTGCTATTGTAAACTGAATGCCCCCCGATACAGATTTTGCACTCTGAACATCCACATGTTCCATAAACTAAAAACCTTCTCATATACTGGAAGAGATAAAAACTTTTTTGTGTGTACTGTGGCATGTAGTCATGATATATTTAATTATTTCTCACTATGCAACAACTATACCTTAAATGGAGAAGTGGCGATACCCAGGGTACAAGTGGGCTACTAGATCACATTTAAAGTGTTATTGGTTGAAATACTTTTCAAAGATTGTTTTTCAGATTACTAAACAATTGCTTTAGTAAATCTAAACTGTAAAACCTTCAAGGTTGTGTTTTATCAGCTGGGGAATGTGGAGTAGCTTCCAATACAACCAGTGTAAAGCCACAATGGTAATAATGACACTAAAAGAATTACAACATTTTTAGTTCACATTACCATCTTAACAGCCCTACCCTATGATAGTAATAGTAGGTAATAGCAAGTGGTTAGCGTGGTTTCCTCACAGCAAGGTCTCTGGTTCAAATCCTGCTCAGAAGGATGGCTCCTCTGTGTGCAGTCTGCATGTTTGCCCTGTGTCTGCATGGGTTTTCTCTAGACTTCTGCAACCAGCCCAAAATCATGCACATTTTATGTCGACTGGAGGCTTTAAATTAACCTGTAGGCAAGAATGTGAAGCGAATGATGGGTGTGTGTATATGTAGGTGTATTCCCTGCCTTCAAAAAGTGAACAGGATGAAGGGTTATCTGCTTTAATTTAAGCACTTTTCATATTTAATGCAGCCAAGTGACAGAGTGCTGGGACTGTACAACAAATATCAATAACTATAATTAGCTGAAATGCTGCTGCAAAATTTCTTTGTACTTTAATTAGAAACACAAAGCTGGCAAAAATGTCTGAAAAAATGTGAAAAAAATGTATACTCCTTCCTTAGTGGAGTTTAAAAACCTGTTTATCCTCCCATGAACTCCTCATACAGTAACTAAGCCAGAGATAGCTGCGTTTAACCTGCAGACATCCATCTGTTCACATCTCCACCACAAGTCACCCGAGTAAGGTGAAATCTGCAAGGTTTAGACTTCTGTTGGACAATGGCTGTATGTAGGTATGTGTGTGTGTGTGTGTGAGCTTGGAGGATTTCTCAAGATAGTGATAGTTGCTGGTAACAGGATGTACTTGACATCCATTTACCAACAGGGGACGGAGGCTGAGGCAAACAAGGTCAGGTGATAGAGGGACGGCCTTGAGGTTGGTCGTGGACTGTCACAATGAAGTCAATTATGTCATCGTGCTGGTTGGAAAAATGAAAAGTTTGCTTTTGAGCTCAGGGCCTAAATCAATCTGTTCTTTCAGGAAGTTTTCTGTTCCATCTTAGAAAAACAGTTTTTTGGCAACTGGTTTTCATGGATCAAAAGTTTCCTTCTTTCTGTCTATCAAGCTATTTCTGTGCCTAACCACATGAAAACATCAGCTCTGCCAGTATTTGTTTTTTAATGAATTCCTATCTTGTACCACTGGTTAAATGAAACAGGACATATAAAAGACACATGTTCTGAAGCAAATTCTAGTTTCTATCTTGTTGTGACCTTTTATAACAATTAGATGTGTAATCCCTGTGTTGCGGTTGGATATTAATCAGGATGCATTGTTTTTATTTGACTCCCTCTTTTCTCATGTGCCATTATTTCTCATGGGCAAAATTCGGTTAAACCAAATTCATTCCAATATTATAAGAATAAATAAAGTAAACTTGATTCTTCCTCCCATGAGAAAATGTACAGCAGGTTTATTGCAGCTCACATTCTTCATTTTATAAATGCATATCCTGAGCTATTCTCACAGTACCGATATGTCAGTGAAAATGTCTGATGTCATTCAATGTCTTGAATGAAAACAGACATACTAACACAGTCACGTTCAATTTTTTATCAACGAAAAACAACCCCAAACAGCTGCTGTTACAACGTGCTTCCTCACGTCTCACCCCGTAAAGAAACTCTCCTGACTGTCTCATTAAAAGTCACATGCCCTCTAAAACTGCACATCTGGCCTTGTTGTGTAATGTGCTATTTGGAGACCCAGTGGCACTGCTACCAACACCCAAACACAGGTCTCACGAATGCCGAGAAATCCTGCTTCACGTTGCTCGTTCTCGGCACGCCAAGTCATTTCGCAGCCAAACAAAAGTGAGGAAAGTAAACCAGAGTGACCCCAGAAACCCCAGAGTGACCCAACGCAGAGCTTCTGATGACTGAAATAACACTAAAATAAAGTAATAATAAATAAATCATGATAATAAAACAATACAAATGCCCTCTACTTCATTCATACTTCTCCACACATGTAATCCTCATGTAAACAGATAAACAATTCAGTGTTGGAGAATGTAGCTAAGGCACGAGAGCTCACGTTGCCACATCGAATGCCTGAGGGTGATACAGTGCATTTTCTCCCAGATGTCTCCCAGCCCCAGACCCACAGCCTCCAGTTTCCTACGGTGCCAGTAAAAGAACTATTCGAGGAGTAGGTTTAAAGAGCAGACAGCCTTGCACATGCCTATCTGAGAGGGCTTCATGCTGGGAGTGTGATGGTTTGTGGTTTCCTTCAAAGCAGTTAAAGCGATGTTCCACCCAAAATCTATCTTTCGAGTATGAAACACTTACCCGCTATTAACTTGAAAGGCGATTGTAAAAAGTTTTGTAGTTTGCTGACACTGCACTTCCTTTTTCGGTATTGAGAGGTATTCTTGATTAGAGACACACTGTGCGACAGAAAGCTGACAGGAACAAAAAAAAGGGAGGAGGGAAAGGCAGGCAACAGTCCCTGGCTAGACTCAAACCAGGAACCCTCCTGCTGCATTTTAAATGCCACAAGCACCTGCTATATCATCCAGACAGGGGATAATACTGACACTTAATCAAAACACGGCCACATTTGTTTTGTCTTCTCTTAGCAGAAGCTGAGTCCATGTTGTGCCTGTGAGCCACTAAATCAACTACAATAGGAATTCAAACTGACAGACAGACAGAGGGAATGATTGCTGTGCTTAACAATGGGCATTTAAAGCAACTGGATGGGAAAAAACTAAGGGGAAAGATAACAATAGGAGGATGAAGTTCATTACGATGATAGTGTCTGGAAACTGTTTGTCCTATGGAAACTCTACGATAAAGAACTACAGGTGTAATCACAGGCTAAAACTGAACTGAAATACTCTGTATTTTTGTTCAAAGGTACCTGTTTTTGGTTTACTCTTCCTATGAGTGTCCTCCTGGCCAGAATGCAGACACAATTCAAACCCCATGTGCCTGCAAAACATAACAGAAACAGCACTGTAAAACATCATTTGTTATCAGATGTATTATCAAACACATACATAGAGTCAGAGAGTCACAATTAAAGGAGAAACCAAACACAACTTGAAGCAAATAACTGAGCTAAGGTAAAATATTTTGAAAGGTAGATCTAATTTTACTGGAAATAATTGTCAATTATCATATTGGACTTAACATGAACCAGTAAAAACCGTTGGAAGAGACTCATATTGAATAAATTCCTGACTGATTTCATATTCAGAAATTTCTGAAATTGTCACTTTTTGGGGGTTAAACTTCGCTGCTTTTCACCTTGACTTAAGTCCAACACGTTAGACCACGGTCCACGAGCAGTTTGGCACCACCTAACTGTGAACTTTTCTCGATCATGAGACACTTAATGTGGATTAAAATATAACATACAAATACATGGTGACTTAGCATGAGTTAAAACGTAAAAAAATTGTTCAGAGCTCATAAAACTCACTCTTAGCAACGTTAACATATAGACGATCGTTGATTTTTTTATGGATATTTTTAATATGGACATTGATTTTCCGTAAAAATGTAGACATTTATATATTTATAACATAACTAAGTATAACTATCCACTTTAAACATATTGTTTATGGGCAAATTTTACGTGAGTCTCGAACTCACACCAGCAGAACATAACAATCCAGGCTAACGTAAACTCGGTTTAATACAACGAACTAACGCGGACAAACATCAACATTTTAAAGTTAATTTTTAAGTCAAACATGCTCAAGAAGTATGTTAGAGTAACACAGGTCGACATACCTGCCTGCTTCGAGAATTCACCGCAGCATCCTCACCTCTCCAGGGGCACACTTGGGTCCAAAAACCCGGATCAGAAATAAAATCCCCCCCAAAAAAAACAACACTGCGAGACACAATTTTTTTGCGCCGAATTTCAAAAAAAGTAAGGTGACGACGGTGGGTGCTGTAAAAATTATGTGAGTTGTGCGTTAAAAGAGTTTCTAACTGTTTTGAATGTTAAATTGACTTTTGTTCAAACCAGCTTCTGCACTGGCGGAGGAGCGTTTGATTGTGGAACAGAGTCAGACCGGTTGGTGCAATCCAGGGAGGGGCCTGTCCTAGTGTGTGTGTGTGTGTGTGTGTGTGTGTGTGTGTGTGTGTGTGTGTGTGTGTGTGTGTGTGTGTGTGTGTGTGAGAGAGAGAGAGAGAGAGAGAGAGAGAGAGATTTAGACAAAGAGTAAGCATCAAGGTATTTCAAACAAAAACATTTTTATTATGGTGCAACTGACATGGTCAAATACAGATATGTGACTGTGTGTGTGTGTGTGTGTGTGTGTGTGTGTGTGTGTGTGTGTGTGTGTGTGTGTGTGTGTGTGTGTGTGTGTGTGTGTGTGAGAGAGAGAGAGAGAGAGAGAGAGAGAGAGAGAGAGAGAGAGTATGTTTTTGTGTTTGTCACAAGAGACCAGTTCTGGTCGCATGATCTATGAATCTGTACATGTTTAGACTGTGTGTGTGTGTGTGTGTGTGTGTGTGTGTGTGTGTGTGTGTGTGTGTGTGTGTGTGTGTGTGTGTGTGTGTGTGTGTGTATTTGTGTGTGTGAAATAGGGACAGGGACAAAGGGAGAGTTAGTCAAGCATCACGGTATTTAAAACAATATCATATTTATGATGCGACTGTCATGGTCCCATAAACACAAACTGCGACCTTAAATTGTGTGGGAACCACTGCTAGTGCTGTGTGAAACACTATACAGACATGGTCCATTACTCTGTGGTCACATAGTTTCTGTGGTTGCAACCTATTTCCTCCATCTTTGTGTATCTCTCATCATGTGGGCAATTGTCAAGGGACAAACCAGGGTTTTGTCTTTGGACGACGAATGTTGCCTTTTCAACCATGCGCAGAGACGCTTAACCATCTTGCAGACAGGACATAACCATGTTCCTAGTTATGACTTTTGATTAAAGAAGATTTCGTGAAAAGTTTCTGGTTTGTTCCAGTTGATTCTTGCTCACACTGCACTGATTGCACAGTCATGACTCAAGTCTTTTATGAGGAGTCAGACAACACACATTTTTACCACACTGTTCGTCTCTAGACTAGAATGTGTGAGCCTGAGCAGACACCAAAAGTTTGTTTCATCGTCTTCCATCTTTCTTTGGAAACCAGTTTGTTTTTTGTCTGAGGCTTTTTGCTATCAAGACCTCATCAAACTGCCTTGAAAAAGCACCCCATCAGATTTACACATGTAGGTCAGACGGCTCCTAATACAAAATACCTGCTTTAAAAAACTGTGTCTGTCAGTTGTGGACTGCGGGATGCTTTTTTTTGGACCTTTGCACTGTATAAACATGCAAACTCCTTACAGGAGAGCCCTTGGTCTGTGAAGTGATGGCACTATCCAACAAGTCTCCATCTTAAAGGAAATTTACAAGGGGATTACAATGTTATCAAACTCACGTTCACAAGCCGACACATTCAGGGACTAACGCGTCATAATCCTGCAGCTGCAGATGCAGCTGTGTGGACACGGAAACTTTTCACAACACAATGAAGCTCAGTTTGTCGTATTTAACATCCTCAAGGATGCAGCAATACAACCAAAGCATTGTTTCTGTCTCCGACTGATGACTTACAGCAATCTCTATCACAGGGCTTTATCTCAAGGACACGGGCGAACGTCAGCCCAAGCGACCCACACTTCCCCTCCGCTCTCTATCTGCATTTGTTTCACTCTCTGACTGTTTCTGACACCGCTCAGAGCGATTAACTTGACTTTTGGCTGGCATTGTATTCTTTAACTATCAGCGGGCGCATCAAACGCAGAGGGAGAGGAAACACTTACACCGGCTAATCAGACTGATGGGGTTTTGGCATCGGACGTCCACATCCTAATTCAAAGTGACCTCTTACAAGGCTCAAGTCCCTTAACTGAGTTATCTTTCACCTCGGAGGGAGTAATGGAATGGAGAGAAATCAATGAGGGCATCAATAAAAGCAATCATCGGATAGCCCTGCCCAATGTAGAGCGTTTTAACAGCTGAGGGTCTTCTGTTATTGGTGCAGGGCTGTATCAGCTGGAATGTGGATATCGACAGATACAACAGGAGGCGGCGAGATCTTCAAATACAATTTGTCATCTTTCTCCACTGACTGATGCTAATTGGGTTTTCTGTCCATTCACTTATCTCCGGAGGTCCTTCAAGTATGGGCTGGACAGCAAGTTATCTTTTGTCAAATTAAACATAATAGACACAACATGTACTCTTTGCCTAACACCATCGGCCCCCAGTCCGAGCTAAATGAAATGATCAATCCCTGGCAGGATCAATTGGAGCTGAGGGTGGCAGAAGTGCAGAGCGATGTGAGACGCTTTCCAAAGAGTGATAGCTAAATAGAGTTGGAAAAAGCAGGCAATGTGTCAGTAATAAAAGTAAAAATAATGGTGGGATATACTGTAATACTGTGTCAGCTTTTTGCTGGTCATATTGCAGCATTACAAAAAGTGCCAGATGCACTTGACAGTGTTTTTATCTGATATGACATAGCAATGGCAAAGGGGATAGATTAGACGTTGATCACAGAAACAAAAGTGTGTGTAGACACAACATAGACTTGAATCGCACATGTGTGTGGAAGCTGAATCAACAAATCACTTGTGTGACACAGGCCACGCTCGTCACCAGGGCCCTGAGCTGCTGTCACATCCTCTGCGAGCTGTTTCATTCGCTCACATCAGGGTCTTTGTTTACGCCGAAGGACGCCTCAGTCTTTTTCAGTAACATAGTCCCCGCCGTCAATCCATTGCAACATACAGTAACTCCCCTGTTAGTTTGAACATCCAAGTCTGCACAGGACGCTCAGTGACAGCCTGGGTCAACAAGGTTTGATTTGGCGCCATCTTCTGGTCAGGAAATGCACACAAAAGTATGCACGTTCAAAAAAAAACCCCAATATATCCAGAGTTTCTGTACTCTAGAAAATACACCCTAGATAAGTCACCAGTACATAACAAGGCACATACAGAACTTTCATTCTCACACTTCATACATTTAGAGTCTCAAGCTGAGAAACATAAACTACAGTATATCTGGTATCTGGAGAAAACACACACAGGCATGGGAAGAACATGCAAAGACCACACAAGAAAGACTTGAACCCAGGGGAAATCCTGCTTAACATAACAGAATTTTATTATTGGTTGTTGTAACATACAATGAAAATTTGCAGTGATTGCAGAAGCACTCAGTGCATAAACTACAAATCTGTAAACTACAAACTGCAGCTCTATATCACTATAAAAGAGTAAAAATAGAAGAAAAAAATGGAATTAGAAAAAATAGAATAAGAGGCTATTCCTGTATTAGTCGGTCCTTGTTTTGACAGCTTGGTATTTGAGGTAATCGTGCCAATACTCATTCACCATGTTGACAAAAATATGAATGTGATATTGACAATTCACAATAGAAATTATTGTAACCTCAATACTTAACCTCTAACCCCTTTAAGTCACACGAAAGCATGTCAAGTATAAGTGTTGGTATATGAGAGAAAATAAGGGTGCGAAGTTTTTTTTAGCTTTTTTTTTTGGAACACCCTTATCAAAACCTGGAACCTAAATTACCAACAATGCAGTTTTCTACAAATAATCCTTAAAGAGATTTGGGTGCCTAATGCAACTGTATGTAAAAACGCTTCAGCAGACTATATTTATGGAACATGTTTTTCTTTATATAGAGGAGTTTATGTAAAATCTGTCTGCATTTTCCCTTGCCATGCAGCCAGTTCTGCATCTACTGAAGGTCACAGGCCTGGACCTCTGCAGTTATGGTGTTTGTTAATCTAATCTCTAATGTCTGCTGATATCATCACAGCTCAGTGCAGCTGTCCATCTTTCCTCTCCTCCCCCCACACTGCTGACTGTGATTTCCTCTGACCTACACACTTCTCTTGTTTAATCCTGCCCCTCTTTCTTCGCTTCCTCCTTCACTTCAGCCAGGCCCTGGGCATGGTACTTATAAAAGCAATTGTCCACCTCGTTCTCGAAACGAGGCAGAAGATGTTGTGGCAACTGGCGCATCCTGAGCTCCACGAGCCGACAGTAGGCCGAGATGGCCTCATTCTGGGTCTCGCTGCGTTTGCCATCTGCTGGTGAGTTTGGCCTTGCCACAGGTTCCTTTAACACATAAAATAAAATTTACAATCAGAAAAAACATGGATGTCGTAGAAGTGTTACAACCAAGCCATCATAATACCAACAGGACATTGCTCAGATTAAACAGAGCTCAAGCTTTTTTTTTTCATACCTGTACAGTGTGGTATTACTTTTACTGAATGCTTGAGGCCTTACTTTGTGACTTCGCAACGCAAAAAAAAAAAACGCTGTGGTTTTCGCTCCAAAAATAAAACGGTTCACTTACCCCATTGTTAGGATCATTGGCTTCGGGCCTGCTCCTTTTGCGGGTCTCCAGAAACCCCAGCCGTGTCAGGTACCACAGGTACCTGCCAGTCCACTGGCCTCCCGGGGGTTTCAGCTTCTTCAGTCTGGTGTACCGGGTCCGAAGAAACCGCCATCTCAACCTAATGCATTTTTCTGCAGAGCAAAGCCACGTTTAGGAGTTTTTTTTTAGGAGTTTTGTCGCGTGAACATGTGCGTGCAGTTCATGCAGTTTAATACGCTACGCAATAAAAACGTAAACCAATTAAGTTAGTGTTTCTTTAAAGAATTAGGTGCATTTAAAAAATAACCACTTGCCAGGCATCTCGAGTTTCTCCTGTATCTCACGCCACAGTCGATTTTTCAGTGCCTGGCTGGCACGGACTTCATCATATAACGGTGGTCTCTCCTGAATCAGGCTGATGAACAGCTCCTCTGACTCATCGGTCCAGGGCATCAGCATGGCGTTGTTGGCCATGATTTACAAGAGATCGATGAAAGAATTATTCCAGTTTTTCACTCAGGTTTCATCACTTCCACTTTCTCTCCTCGCGCCTGATTCGCCAGCCGATCAACCAATTAGAGCGATTTCCCTCCGAGCCCTAACGACGCCCAACAACCAAACCCTTGGCTTGGCCTGTGGCACCCAGGATCCCTCTAGAGATGTTCTACTGTGTAATGACAGATCTCTTAGATAATTTTGAATGGGGAAATCCATAAAAGCAAGTATATATATATATATATATATATATCATACCTTTCACAAACAGCCAATCATCTGCTTTGTCACAGTCAAACTGGGAAAATTATAGCCCAATAATATTGTTTTACGAATGCATACAGGGAGACCAGAGCAGATATGTTATTTATGTTTATATATGTTTGTTGTTTTTATATATAGGTTTGACCATGCCCCCATTAGGGCTGGTGTCCTTGGCCTTTTTGCAGCATTGCCAAAATGGCTGCCGAGTAGCATGCCTTCAGGGACTTTAGATGACTCCTCTGTCCTCCTCTCTTTGCTTCTCCATGTGAATCATCATGGCATCTACTTTGAGAGACCACATTACATCCCTCTCCCTAAGTCACTCCCTCTTTTTCACCAGCCTCTTTTCAGTTTCAAAGACGACGTATTGATGACATTATTTGAAGAATAAGCTGATCTCCAACCTTTGGAGGAGCTGCTGGCAAAACAGTCTGAACTTTGGGTAATGTCTCAGAGGCTTGGTCTCAAATGATTAAATACAAACATCCATCTTATACCTGCTTTGTACCCAACTGTATTTCCACTCATAGGGTAAAGGTCTCCAGTTGATCACAGGACACACACGTCATTCACAGACCCACATCTAGGGTTAATTTAGAGTCTCCAGTTGACGTAAATCTGCATGTTTTTGGACTTTGGGTGGAAACCACAAACCCCATGCAGACGGGGAAGAATATACAAACTCAAGACAGTCAGACTCAACACAGAAAAACAAGGACTGTTGCTGTTCACAGTGTTCATTTTTGGATATCAAATGTCAGTCATGTGACTGTCATTTTGACTTAATGGAGATATAAGGAAAAACAATGAAGGGAACTTCATTGTTGTAGTTTACAAACACAATCGTGAAATACACAACAGAAACGGCTTAATCTGGTAATGGCTTTATATTCCTGTTACATATATGCATTACATAGATGCATTACACACACACCAAAGATACAGCAAACCACACAAAAAGCAGGGGAAAAACGTTTAGTCACACAGAGTCTGTACAAGACCTTGTTTTATTTGGTTATGTAGTCATAAGGTTATTCTAAAGTTTCATTAAAAACACTTTAGTTTGGTGATCTGGGGTCAATTCATGTCCCTGAAAATGTCAAATGTCAAGTTTCTCTTTTCCACCAACCTAAAATATCTTCTACATCAGATTAAAATCAAGAACACAGTAATTATTTATTGCACAGAGCTCCAGGAAGGTTGTACAGGTACACAGACAGATAAAAACAAAATAAAAAGGTACTTCTACTTCTAGCGTCAGAAGGAGTTAATCACACAGGACTTTAGTCTCCTGATCACAAACACAATGTGGGCTGCATTTCAATCTCAGAAGTCAGAGTCTAAGGATCAAACTCCAGCAGTGTTCATTATGTCTCTTCGCCAAGACTTCCCTAATCACAAGTGAACATTTTATTCCTAGCGCAGCAGCTTTTCTTAAATACACACATATTATTAGATTTGATCGTTAACACTTTTCTACTCCCTGAGAAACTAAAACACTGGTTAAAGGAAATTTCCAGCACTTGCACAGCATAATGTTGTTCTTTAAGGCTAGAAGTATATAATTTAACACCCTTATTGACCTTATTAACCAGCACGCAAACGTTCTTGCTGTAATGGCTTGAATAAGATGAGCAGTATGTGAATATGGATGTAATATCTGAAAAAAGTACAAAATAGATTCAAATGTACACTCAAGTAACTCAACTACCTGTAGTTACGAGACAGGATCAATACCGGTGAGTACTGTCACAGATGCCTTGCTGTCAACTAGTGTACAACATACAGTACATGCACCAGAACCTAGACAGCTTATTATTTGTAAAAACAAGGTTACAAGTGTGAACTAGACATAGTGTACACTTTCCTGAATTCAACGAGAATGTTAACATCTCTGTAAACACCATTAATACGAGTGTTCCTTGTGGATATTTCTCAATCTAGTTTCCTCCCCTATCATGAATTTAGTGAGGCATAATGAGGTCATGTGTTGATTCAATAATGCAAACTTGCTGTCATTCACAAACAACACTGCAGTTCACCGGGGGAAACATTCAAACACAGAGAGGAATATAAATCACCCCCAACCTAAACAAATTGCTGTGTTTTGTTATCATAGGATTCAAGCGTAGTGAGTGCTAAAAACTACACAAATTCATTGTAAAATCTATACATTTACCTTTGCATTACACGTTATTTCACTTTGTGTCAGCGCTACGGAGTATTAACTGTAGGCCAAAGTACAGGCGTATGGCTACGACGTGCGCTTTGGATCTCATGCTGGTGTATGTTACTGTTGTACAATCGAGCCCCAGATTAGGTATCAGCACTGTGTGGTGGAGGGAGCACAGATACTGTCACCTTATCCCCGTTCTATGTCGTCCTCGTCCCTGCCTGACACAACATGTGTGGTCTTTTGTCCCAGGCTGTGCTGCAGCACCTGAACCTGCTTGCGCCGTTGAGACCGTGAATGTGAGCGTTGAGTGTTACATAAAGACGCCTGTCAACACAGAGAACCCCCAGAATAAAAACGGCCTTGAGGGGCTTTTGTTTTCACAGCTAAGATTTGTCAGAGAATGTAAATGTAAAGTGAATTACATTCACATTGAAAGGGACGGTGTTCTGAATGGGCTTCCTGCATTGGACTTAGTTCATAACACTGTTAAGCAGCTTAGGATCTTTGGATCACCAGAACTGAGTGCATCACCAATACTGCATAACTCCATTATTGACTATGATAAGCTTGAACAGTGAGCTTTGTTTGCTTGCATTTCCATATTCCAATAGTCCTCTTGCCAACAGTTAAGTTAGTTCAATAGTTGAGTAAGTTTAAGGGAATACACTTATTCACAATCTTGCAGGGAGATAGATGAGAAGATTAAACTCTTCTCTGTAAAGTAGAAATGCTGCCTGTTGGCCTCCCTCATGATTTGGACTGAGGAACAAGGAGAAAAGTTAGCCTGGTCGCCCTTTACCAGCTTTAAAACTCACAAACTCACATGTATAAACACCTCGTTTGTTCAATCTGTATAAAAACTACAATGTAAAAACAATATGGGGGTCATACAACAACAGCTCCCTGCCAAGATTTGGTCTGACACATAAAACCAAAACTTGTTTTTATACTTCATGATGAAACATGTAATAAATATTACTCCTAAAATTTTTTAAATTTGTAAATGGATTTTGTTTCCTTTGTACAAAGCCAGGCTAACCGTTTCCCCTTGTTTCTAGTCTATGCTAAGCTAAGCGAAGTGACTACTTATACATTATGTAGGCATCACAGTGGCATCATTTCTTCTATCTAACTCTCCACAAGAAATCGAATAAGTGCATTTGTGAAAACTATTGTTTTAAAGCAGTTAAAACAGATGCCTCCTTGTTTACATCTCTACGTGTTGGACCAAGTGTGGGTTGGGTAAAAATCATGCAAATCCTGCTTCTCATCAGTACAGGGGTCAGTGCATTTTATCTATATTTGCCCCTTTCTTTCACGTAATTCTTCGCTTATGACACACACCTGAAACACACCTGCCCATCTCATCTCTCCTCCATGACTTTCTTCAGAGAGTCCACTATATCCTCACCACTGACCCAAGGAACTACATTAACCTTGAACTTGGCCGCCTGGGACTGCAGCAGCCTGTGCATGGGGAAGTCCCTCCTGGGGAAAGCAGTGTCCCGGGGCCCCAGAGCCAGACAGGGACAGATATCATTGGCCCCGTCTCCGATATAGAAGACCCTCTGGAAGGGAGTGCCACCGTGCTCCTTCTGCCGAGCTGCCAGATACTCCCGGACAATCACCTGCTTGCACATGTTGTCAGGACAGGAAGAGCAGGAGTGGGAGTGGAAGGGGAGCAGCACCAGGCGGCCGTTGGCATCGAAACTGGCCGGGTTAGTGAAAATCTTCCGGAAGAGGTGACGCACCCCGGCGTGCTCCAGCCACGTCTCGATGAAGCACATGTTGGCGTCTGAGACCACGGCCAGCTCAAAGTCCTGCTGGTGGCTGTGCAGGTACTGAAGGAGGTTGAGGAGGCCGGGCGAGGGCGGGATGTTCTCCACGGCCGACTGGATGGAGTCCCTGGACACGCCCTGCTCGGCCATGTAAACGAGCACCTTCTGCATGTGCTCGTTGTAGTGCCCCTCCCTGTAGCTGTTCTTCAGCCAGTCTGGAAGCTTCTGGCCAGGCAGAGCTCGCACCACGGCGTCATCGCTGCTCTCGTCAATGATGGTCTCGTCGAAGTCGAACAACACCAGGAAGCGCTGCTGCTGCGGTGCTTTGTGGTTCGGTGGAGCAGTCATCTTTAGTGCGTGCAGGAAACAGTGTTGTTCGTCTCTATGGAGAGGAAAAAGGGGATTGAGAAATTGCCAGAACATGTATTTTTTTTATTTATTTCTCAAAATCAAACTAGGGATGCGCAATAACATCTTTTCATAGTTTATATATACACCTGAGCTAAAGAATGATGCAGAAAGAATGATGTAACAGATACCACTGGTGTTGTAATCACAACAAAAACTAGAACAGTTATGACTCAAAAAAGCATTTATTATTGTTTCACTGGATCAGTTGCTCAGTCAATCAAAAAAGATTTCACCCAGTGCCTCAAGTGTGCTTGTGATGCCTTCTTGCTAGCTTTTGCATTAACATTAGCGTTAGCGTTAGCAGCCATAGCTCTAGCTTTTGCAGTACTGCCCTCATATTCTTTCCACATATCATTGTTTTGATGCTGAAACCTTCAGAGATTTGATGTATGCAACATCTATAGCACCCTGCATTCGTGCTTTCTTTTTCAGAAAGCAGTAAAAGAGACCCACACAGGGGATAGCAGCCCAAGGTTTATGTTTGAGATGACGATCAACTTGAAGTATGCAACGTCATTTTTTCCAGCGTCAGGCCTTTAATGATCCGTGCTGATAATCATCATGAATCTCTAGGTCAAAACACTTGAAAAACAAACACTGTTATATCACAACTCACTCCAAACTAAAACGCAACTGACTCCGAACTAAAAATAAAACATCAGCAGCTTCACACTGTGTTCGGGGTTCAATCAAACTCAAGCATGTGGAGCAGAGGAAGCATCGAAATGCGTTAAATGTTCTTAATGAGGCCTTGAGCTGAGTGGGAAACATGTTTACAACAGGAAAGGAAGGGGGTGGCTAGGCTTCAGCGACACACAAACAGGATGTTTGTCACACTGAGAACAACCTCGCAAGTTAATTTGATTTTGTTTGAGTCCAGACCATGGACCCTGATTTACCTCCTATAGCCAGTTCCTTCCTAATCTCAGCACACACACACACACACACACACACACACACACACACACACACACACACACACACGTTCCACCGTTTGTTTAGCACTGAGGAAGGGAGGGGGAGGGAGGGAGAAGACTCTCTTAGACATTTATTTATATACAGTATGCCAGATCTCAGGCTAGAGCCAATTCCATATTTACATAGCTGATATATCTGTCGCACAAGGGCTTCACTGTCGCTGCCATGTTGCAGGCTAAGTGAAGGGAGACCAGGAGCTGCATACCTTTACCATAAGGGGAGCACATAATGGTGGACAAATCAGCAGTGGAGGGATGTAAAAAGTACTAATATACAGTTAAATTACACTTTTACTTAACTTACTTGCTGCTTAACTGATTTTTTTTATCCATTCATGTATTACTCTATACCAACTTGTACCTTGTGTGAATCCAGCATCTTTTGCGTAAAAGTGCTTTCTGTGCTTTCCAACTGCCACCTGAGGACAAAGAGTGTGTTTTGCGAGCCAGCTGATTTATCCATTTAAAGCTCTTTCCTGAATTTGACAAACACTGTTTTGATGGTGAAATATCTAGTGATTCCAGACAAAGCGTAACTACTATTGAATTAAAATATTTAACTTTAAAACTTCAATCTCATGAACCTAGCTCTACCTATCTGGCTACAACAACATGCTCTATTTGTGTTTTCTCTTTTGATATTTTAGCAGCCCTGAAACCAAACTCTGGCATTAACTGCATAAAACTGCACCGATAAAGAAATCCTGGCATTTTAATCCGTTAAAACGCTATAAACTACCGGGCTGATATCCAGAAAACATTCTACAATATAGGCGAAGCATAGCCCCCAAGGGACTGAGAGGCAGTGAACTCAGTAACCCTGACCTCCAGACAGGAAAAGCAGGTTCAAACTCGAACACTCACAGCCTGTAGATTTCAGGGGAATGCACCATGGTCTGATAAAACCACATCACAGCCACCACAACGTCTAAGTGACAGACTCAGGAGAGAAGGCTTAAAGGGGAATTTCAAGAAGAACTGGCTCCGCTTATGAGCTTAAAAATCCAAATCCTTTCACAGAATCTAAAGCTTCAGAGGAGGACGAGGAATGGAGCCATGAACCCGGAACAATCTGCTGCTCTGCGCTGTGATCATGAGGAGGTCAAGTGGACGGACTTTCCAGGAAGACAATGATATAGACTGAGCGGCACTGGGTCAGTTTTTGAGAGGAAGGATATAAAGATGCTGGAACAGCCCTCACAATCGTCTGGGTAACGCAGAGTTTAAGAGCGTTTGCGGAAGATAAAGATTCACCGGCTGCCAACTTTGCATTTTAAGGCTGCGTGGGTGGAAGAGGTTAGTTGGTAGATTGTGAAGGTTAGATTGTTCACAGAGGAAATCTGAAGAAAACATTTTTTCCTTTTGTGAACTGAAACGTGCTGATTTTTCTGTCTGAATTCTTTTCGTGCCCTCAGCACCAGTCTGGTCTCATTGTCATAGATTGTCGTGATGATTGTCATAGTCTATGTCAAAAGCTGCGCTGGAGACACTGTATGTTTTATAAGACACCAGCAAACCATGCACATTTAGGTGCTTTAAAGGGTCCATGTAATATCTGTGACAGTTAGCGTGACCTAACCTAGATTTCACACACAAAACCCTAAAAAAAATCAGGTGACTTAAACTGTTGCATGTTTAACCTATATTTCCAATGTAATGCAATGCATTGCAATAATGGCAGAGAAACGTGGAAAGCATGCCCCGACAAGTTCAAGATTATGATTGAAGGAGGTCAAGCAGCTTGCACAACGTGTATGTGTGCAAACAGTGTCAATCCATGTACACACACACACACACACACACACACACACACACACACACACACACACACACACACACACACACACACACACACACATACACACACACACACACACACACACAGTACACAAACACACACTGCTGCAGCATAAGTCACTGGCTTGGTCTTTGAAATGGGCCACATATACAATGTATACACATTATGAATGAACAAATCTTGTCTTTGCTCAACATGAGCCTCCACCATTGTTTGACATCTTACTATACATTTTGTTCTTGGTTTTGTTTTGTTTTTGTTTTATCTTGATATGTTATCATCTGTTGTTTTTAAATCTGTTTATGACACATTTTTACTCATCCTTCTTACAACATATGTGGGTCAACGCCTGTTATTTTAACATGTGCTCTATAAATACATTGAGCTCTGTGAGTGTAACGTCCCACTGATATAAATGAAACGTCAGTACAAGTACTGTGTTTGCGTGAAGAGCTTGGCACCACTGTCACATATAGATTAGTAGATAACAGTTCAGTAGCCCCACCCTTCAACCAGTCTTTGGAAACACTTGTATCTATGTCTATATTTTCAAACTACACCTTTTTGCAGAACTGACAAATCAGTTATGTGGAACAAAATGTGATTCATAGCTTCATCTCAACCTTTTTTAACAATTGTAAGTTGGCCAACTCCTGCCACTACATTGAGGGCTTTGAGTAGAATACACTACAAATATACATTAAAGGGCAGTAACGCGTTACATGTAGAGCTTGGCACCACTGCTGTATTTTAAAGACATATCTATGGTATTCTAATAAAAGCAAAACAATAAATGTCGAAATGTAATGTGTCAGAGGCTCTGAGCTCTTTGACATTAACACTAAGAGCGATCTGAAGGTCCTGCAGACTGCAGGGGTGTCCGCACAGACGCATCCTGCCAAGTGTGTCTTTATGTGTGTGTGCGTGCGTATGTGTGTGTGTGTACTCTCCCTGCAGCTACATTATTAATAGGACATATTTACACAACCAAGGCTGCTAATTTTAACCTGGCAGAGCTATTTGTGAACGAGGTGAAAGTCATTACAGCGCAGCCCTGTCAGGAGTCATTAGGATGAGCGGCTGGAGGTTCGCCGCATATCGGACGCATAGGGACAAAACCGTGCCATTTCAGTGTATAGTTAAGAGAGAAAACCCGGGGAAAAAAACAAGGAAAATGTGACCGGGAGCGGAGGGAGGGTCGGGCCTACCGGCGGAGGACGCATCAGACGAGTAGGCAGCAGAGGTGACCGGCTCCGGAGACCGCATCCCAGTGACGGGGCAGGATTTTTAAAGGAGACTCCCACCGCAGCACAGAGGGTATTCCCATTTAGCCGCTGCGTCAAGCACGTAGGGTTGCGCGCGCAGCTTCCAGCGTCACCTTTCAAAGTAAAAGCACATCTTCTACGCGCCGCTATGAGGAGAGCGCCGTCGTCAAACAGGCAACAGTTTTAATTTTAATCGTTCATTTTTTAAGTAATAAATCAGATAAATTACCATTTTGTACTATACCTGATGTGTATAGATAATTGATAGACAGAAAAATAAATATATGAGTTCATTATTTTACAATGTCTTTACTGATTAACTTTAACTTTAGTTATTACGACTTATAACTTGCTATACTGCAAACATAATTGCACATAATTGAGAGTAATCTACAGATAAGTAGGTAATATCTTCAGACAAGGTAAGAATGTATACAGATAAGAATCGTGAGTAACATATCAATATTGATTGATAACATGTACATAAGGCTTGTCCTAGTTAATTTATACACAATTTGTATTTGTATAGCTGTGTTTTTTTTTTTTTTCTTGGATTGCACATTTGGGTCCTTTGCAATTGCATTTCTCTGTGAGTGAATAATAAAAAAAATCTTGAAATCTAAAGCAGTATGAGACAAACTATTGTTTGACAGGCTTTAATGTATGGCACTGAGTTTTGGTTTTACATTTAGGCATTAAATCGGATGACGATTATCTTTTATAAACCTGTTCGTGCAGATTTGCTATCATGAAGCTCATACTTCTCTAACAGGAAGTAGAGTCCTGAGCAACATCAAAACTTTACAATTTCTATTATATACTATTATTACCATCAGAATGGCTATTGCTGAATAGTTTTGTTTATCAAAGAATTTAAAGGTGGAGGGATTAAAGGGGACTATGGAACATCTGCATTAGTGAGCCCTATGGAAGGTGACTAGGTGGCTATGGAACACTGGTTGCATTAGAAATGTCACTCATTTTCCTACCTTGTTTGTATCCACTGATGTCATGGGAGTCTGCTGGACAACAGAAGACTCTTAATGAGAGATAGTAACTCAAATTTCCAAGTCATGTTGTGGGAGATTGAGTACTTTAATAACAATGTGTTGAACATTCAGTGTAATTCAAACACAGTTCGATCTATTTATGTTTAAAATTTGCTTTGAGGACTTTATGCCGATTCATACAGTTTGCATGTCAAAGGTCACATGAGCTTCAGAGTAGTCACACCCCTTCCAACTTAGAAATGGACACCAATCTAGCAGCTGTCATGCAACTGGTGTACAGAGCTGTTCATTCTCAAATGGATATTTATTCAAAGAACAATTAATACCAATACTGTTGCTTACAGAATACAACTCTACCAGCAAGTAACTAACAGTGATATACAAAGGCACAGACATGTGCTGTGGTTCTCCACAACCCAAATTGTCACTTTGTCACATGCTGCAAATGACGTCCTAAAAATAAGCACAGGCGTTTCTTGAGGCCTCAGTCAGCTGCAGATACAAGCATGAGACTGCAGACAGCTGAGGGTTAAATGAAAGGACGATCCAGTTTTCCAGGACGATGTCAAACATCTGTTCTGGATAACACACAACAAGATTATCACCATATCGGAGCGTCCAACCTTTATACACAGACTCCCTGCTTCTCCTTTGGTGTTTCAGTGTTTACATTTTTGGGCGTATGTGCTTTTGATCTGTGCAAACAATACTTCGCTCCATTAGTGTTAGAGAAACCCAGTCTGGAGTGGGTTTACAACAAATAATTTCTGTCCCTCACTGGAGACTCATAATGCCCGGTGGTGATATGTAGGATCTGGACTGTAGTGGTAGTAACTGGGACTGTCCTGTTGAGCTGATGTCAAACATTACAGGAGGAGGACCCCTGCTGGTGGTCATGTCAAGAGCTTGCAAACAACACATGAAAAAGGCTCTCAGGCCAACCCAGGAGTCGAACCCAGGTCCTTCTCACACTGGGGGAACGGTGCTACCCACCAGATCACCATGATGGATCCTTTTGGTCAAATATGAACTGAATCAGTCAGGAGCGGTCACTTGTGCTTTACTAATTTACAGTTCTATGCAACTAAAATTCAGATTTGAATTATTTGTTTTACTGTTGATTTCAAGGTTTTAGTTACAGATGGGTTGATAATACAAGATATAACCAAGAAATAAATGATTATTATATATTGTTTTATGGCAAGAAAAGACTTCATTCATCACAAAAATTCACTCTGTAATTTACCTGCAGAAACATGAAAGGGACTGACTCATTTTAATGGTATATTTTGAAATCCATTACATTGTGCTTTACTTATTCAGTGCAGATCTTGTACTTGTATTTCTCTGCCTTGGAGATGCCACTTTCTTTTGACCAACACAGAATCAGTTTAGTGACACAACGCTTAGAGGAAGATGTAGGAGTACACTTTAATAAAACACTTTAATAAAAGTTAGTGCTTTTTGAACACAGAGAGCAAGTGTGCATGACATTTGTTTACAAAAAATGAAATAAGGCAACATCAATTAATCACCATCATTAATGCAGCAACACACAGGGGCATAAGACAGAAAGGTCGAGGTGGGCTGAGTCTGCAGGATCCTCCAAAAAGGATGAACAGCCAGGGGTGTGAGGAGGACCAAAAAGCACCTTATTGTATGAACGGAGAGTTTTGTGCTATATCACTGTAAATATGTCAATCAATATACTCTGCTTTTCAATGCATTGATTAATGCAAACACGGAAAGTGTTCAGTATTAATGAAATACGCTTGGAACCTTTGCCTCCGGTTCTCACTTTGGAAAAATAAAAGCATGACTTTAAATAGTGTCCATAAGTCTTGAAAGAGGGTTATGTATCCTTACACAAGGGTTTTTAATTATATACCTGTCAAAGATGTCCAAAACTGCAAAAAACACATTATGCCGGTACCATACTCAACTATTCCACATAATCTGCTTTAAGAATTAAACTTAGTATCAAATAGTCCATCGATCACACTATAGTTGACGTTAGAGTCTGGACTTCAAAGATACTACGGGTGTATTTCGGATATAAACTGCTGTAAAAATATAAAGGATCTCTTAAGATGAATTGATCCGATGGTCATAACATAGTCTGGAATCTGCTTTTACCGAGAAGACAGCTGAGAATTAAGCAGACTGATGAAGCCAATGACCGATGTCTTTTGAGGCAGTTGTTCACAGACAACACTATGGAGAGGAACTGAGTTATGTATCTAAAGGCACAATCTTCCACTGACCACTAGATGTCCCCTGCTGCACAAGTTAAAGACCGTTTACCTCCACTCACAAGTCATTTGGTGAAATCACCTTCCTCATGATTCACTTTTGGTTATGTTGCTATGTTTTCTGCACGTTTATGCACTCAAGACAGGTTAAATGCTAAAATCTTTGGTAAGAAATTATCAGGTCTCAATGTGTCTTTTACAGTTTTATCTTCACCGGCTTCTCTTTGAAATCTGGAGAACTACATGCTCGATTGTTAAAAGAAAAAAAAACATGACCACGACCTAAAATCTGCATAAAATCCTAACTGGAGGGTCGTCTGTCGACTGGGCAGGAAAACATTGGTCCTTTTGAATAAGCAAAGCCACTAAAATAAAGATGAAATCGTCTTAACCATAACAAGACGACTCCAGCTCCCGCTTCAAATCCACATCAGCTCTTCCTTCATACTAGGGGATGGAAACCTGGACACACTTATCAACACTTGTAGCCCTGGTGGCCAGAAGCAAAACACAATGTAAATCACATAAATCACTATCAGCGAGAGGTCACTCACAGTGCTTTGTTGCAAGTGAAAACACTGTATGCTGCTTTCAGACAGTTCAGCTGCAGAGAGAGAGAGAGAGAGAGAGAGAGAGAGAGAGAGAGGGAGAGAGACTGAGAGCAGGATTGAGAGGGTGGAGAGAGGAATGTGGACGGAGGGGAAAACTCTTTCTCTTGTGCTTTTGTAGCGACTCGGCATTGAATTACACCCACAGCTGGACAAAACATCTGCATTACTGAGCTCGGACTCCAGTGCTTAATGTCACAAAAAAAAACAGATTGGCAATCAAAAGGAAAAAAAAATGCATAAAAGGGTTGATCCATCACTACAAAGTAAGAGCTTCCATATGAATTTGCACCGAGCGGAGATATAGCAAAACAGGCTGCGAGGTTTTCAATACTTTTTAATCCACTGCCAGTGTAAACGAAGGATAGGAATTACTAAGTAATGCACGCTGTGCCGTAGCTCTGTAAACAAAAACCAAGGCATAAAAAAATGTGCCTTCTAGTGGATTTCCCAACACTTTGCGCACAGGTGCAGCATGATTCTGTTTGGAGGAGAGACCCACGGGTACTCGGCAGGAAAGTCCCGTTCATTGTTATTCACAGTGAGCTGGATGGCAGTGGTGAAAGCTGGCTTTGAATTTGGCAGGATACGTGAGAATTGTCTCACCGTTAAACCGGACTACAATACTGACCTGGGCGTTCGTCTCACAACCAAAGAGGAGAAAATGTGAGAGCGCGTTAACTGCACTTAAATCTGAGTAGCGCATCACAAAGCCCGAAAATAGACCACTAGCCACTGAACTGATACATACAAACACTGTTACTCAATACTCCGTCTGATTAATATTTTGTATTGGGAATATCATGTATTCTGATTACAATTAATGGGCAGGTCTGAGATTAGAAGCTGGTTAATAGTGAACTTTAAAATGACAGTTTTGGATACGTTCTATGACGACAGAACCAGGCTAAGTACTTAGAAAAGTCACTCAGAGTTAACATTTACTCAATAATGTGCTTTGACACTGTCAATGTAAAAAAATGTTGTCAAATGATCTAATTATGCTCTAATTATTCTTTAGTCTAGATGAAACAGGATTTAGAGTTCCCCAGTTTCAGAACACAGTTGTACCATGCTATCAACAACCTGCTAATTTACTAACCTCTCATGACATTGTTGGATTGAAACTGAATGTGTGATATGACTTTGATATGAAAGGGTTTAAAAGTAATTTCAATTTCCACCACAACTATTAAATGTCTTGCTCCCATTACATTAAAGAGCTATGAAACAGAAACTCCTCAGCCAAAACAGTGGCAATATCTGTCTTTTTTATCAACAATATCCAAGAATTCTGTTACAGTTTATAAGCTTTCCTCCATCGTGGTGCCAATTTTGACACATTTTATAAGACATGTTCGAACCATTTCCTTTCAAACTGACTGCTTTGGTGCTTTCAACATCTATCTGTAATCAGAATACATTATTCCTCTCATAATAACAGAATACAGTTCATTTTTTATTTCAAACACAAGTATCCCCAACAACGACACTTCACTTTAAGACATATTGCACGACAAATTCTTCACAAACATTGGGAAAATACTGACGGAGTCAACAGATTCATGGCATTTGGCCTTTTCTTTTCTTTTCTTTTCTTTTCCTTTCCTTTCTTTCCTGTTTGAAAAATAGGGAACTCGTTTGGGATGTGCCTGAATATAGCATTCGGATGTGCACTCTTACTCAATCCTTCTCTGCTTTAACTTCCTCTGTGGCCCCCTCCGTCTTCTCGCTGACAGCTGCTTCAGTCTTTTCCGCCGGCTCGGGATCGGCGTTCTGTGGCTTCTCTTCCACCTTCTTGGCTTCGGGAAGAAGGATGACCTTTCCGATGTTTTGTCGCTCTTGCATGCGCCTCATGGCATCCGCCACCTGAGAAAAGATAGAGGAACAAACACACAATAGGTCATTTGTTGCTTCCAAACGACTCTATTGGGACTCTTAAATAGTCAGAAAAATAAATCAGAGAGAGAAGAGAAAGGCTTTTTGATCAGAGGCTGTACACTTGGAATAGCAGCCTTACGCATCTAAAATAAAAAACTATGATTATAACAATAATAAAGCAATGAAAAAAGCACTTTGTATTTCACAGGAGAGGTTCATGTTTAGGTGGAAACTTGTGCTTTTTAACACCCCATAGTGCCAAAACAACATCCTTCAGGAAGCGCAACTGTCAATTTTTTGCAGCGACTACACAATGGCGAGTTACGGAGCGATCAGCGTCTGTAATGAGGAGGCAAATTAATGAAAACAAACTCTATCTCTGCCACTCATCTATGGCACTGAACCATCTGCAGGGCCGATCATTTCCTGCCTCGGCTGTTCTCCGCTTCCTGTGTTTCCAAACATGGCCACGGATCGTGTTGCATCACACCGCTGTCTATCCTTGAAAACCAGCCTTGAAGAGCGACTCTGAAGAACAACAACCCCCCCCCCCCCCAACCCCCCAACCCCCCCGCCCTCCAAGTCACGGATGCCGCGGCAACAATGAAGGGCCGTCGCCTAGCAACGGCCCTTACGCACTGAGTCATCTGATGGAGGGGGAGGGGGAGGGAGAGGGGGAGGGGGGTATCTCTCAGAGATGGAGGGGAAAAAACAGGAAAACACTGGAAATATTGAAATGCAGGATTAACAGTCATCTCGCAATGTTTATACATCAAAAACTATTTTTCTGGTCTGTCAACTCCAAGGAATCTTCATGACGTCAGCAAATTTCAGTGCTAAACTCATAAATCATGTTAGTGTTTGTAATCTGAATAATTTACTCCCTTTCCTCAATATAAATGACTTTTAAAACCAAATGGCATTAAAACAAATGGCATGGTTTTCATAGTCTTGGATAAATTTGGAAAATCACATAAAATTATCATATATATGCTTTGATTTAAAAAAGATATTTGGTATTCATTCTTTCTCCATTATTTGCTGCCTTTTCAGTACTGACGCTGAGCTAAGCTTAGCGGTAAAACAAGGAACAATTCCCAACATTGGGAGCTCATTCTTTAAATCAAGATCTAATGCAATTATATAGCATTTTTCAAAAGCACTAGATTAGCCGTCCAGATGATGTTTCATGTCAGTCTGACAGTAATCAATAAATGATCCCTCTATTACTAAAGTCCCACAACCGGGAAATTCAGGATTTTCTACAATTCACATGAATGAGACGAGGCTGACCTCCTCAAAGTGATAGCGGGAGTCGATGCGGGGTTTGATCTTCCCCTGAGTGTACAGCTCCAGCAGCTTGGACATGGTGCTTCTCAGGAGATCCGGGTCAGGGATGTAGCCCAGGTGGAAGCCGCACACGGCCTTGTTGGCCTGCATCAGCTTCAGCGTGTTAAGGGACAGCTGGTTGTACCAGGTCTTCGCCATGGCGAGGAGGTTCTTCTTCTGGCCTGTCACAACGTTGGCTGCCCCTGGTAGGAGATAGAAAACTCTTTAGTGACAATTTGATGATATTCATGATATTTTGTCTTAAATTTGCATCCTAAAGATATTTCACAGCTTGTTAGGGAGGAGCGTTTTTACATCACTTGTGTGTCTGTGTAGGATTCAGTGTTAATTTGTGGACTATAATCAGATGAACATCACTTCTCCAACCTATTTCCACTATGTAAAACATTTATTTACGCTTTATTCTCTTTAGCAATAGGTAATGAAATCTGAAATTCATCCATGGATCGAAAAGTTGGTGGTTCCTGCAGCATACATGTTGAAGTATCCTTGGACAAGATACTGAACCCTAAACTGCCTTTGAGTATTAACGTGTGTGTGAATAAATGAGTGACTTGTGTCTTTAAAGCACTTTGAGTAGCCATGAAGAACTGGAAAGCGATGTTTAAAAAACATCCATTTATAACTGAGCCATATCATTGGCATGAGAGGAAAGGCATAAATAAACATCGAGATATGCAGTAGGACAGGTTTCCAGAAGCCTCACCGAACACTATAAGCGTTCCCAAAGGTTTCAACAAGCTAAAACCTTTCTGGGTGTCCGCGCCACCAAGTGGGTCAAGGACGATATCGACTCCTAAGGAGAGACAGAGTAGAATCAGAGGATAAATGGGACAGACAAATATAGATGTTCAAGATGTCAGTGCTTTACAGATGGCTACACCACCGTGCGTCCCCTCTCACCCTTGGGGCTGATTTTGCGGACTTCATCCACGTAGTCTTTGGTGCGGTAGTCGATGGGATGCGTGACCCCTCCCTGGGCGATGGTCTCGTGTTTGGCCGCGGACGCCGTGCCGAACACGGTGACGTCCTGCACGGTCTGGCACAGCTGGGTGACGGCGATGCCAACGCCACCTGGAGATGTGCAGCACAGTGGGGTGAGAAGAGAAGAGAGGAGAGGAGAGGAGAGGAGAGGAGAGGAGAGGCAGGTGCATGTGTCTCACATTTCCCAGTAAAGCTTTTTTTTTTTAGGTCTGTGTGATTCAATCATCAGACACACTCTGAGTGGCTCCCGGAGCTTCTGCCGCTAACACTCAGCGATCTAATAAAACGAATCGGTGCGTAATGCTCCTCCCCGGCTGGATCACTGCTCATCGAGCGCATTTTTCCACTTTTATCACTCGATCGTGATGTACAACAATTAAGCAATTAACTAACTCCCAATATGTGCGACCTGAGGATCGAGGTTCATATTTTCATTACTGTGCGGTTAGAAAACAGACGAGCTTTGCCACGACTTAATTAACACCAAATGATGAACCCAGATTTTGAGGAAATTAAAACCACAGAGGAAATAATGTGAAATAAACACATTAGCGTTTATGCCAGGTGCGTTTAACGGGATTACCTTTGCTCGCTGCAAACCAGCTTAACCACATCCACTAATTCTATTACCCCAGTGTGAGCAGGTGTTTTAATCCGATCATTTGGGATTTAACTATTTCCCTACAGTAATATTTGGGGATCGTCTTTGTATGAACAGGTCACTAGAAAACATGAACAATGAAAGTCCAACAAACCGCGCAAACCCACTGATCCACATAGGCATTGTTTGAAACCCCACAAGAAATTCTAGTACAAAAAAAAAAATCGTCTTTCAAGATATCTGCTATGTTGAGCTGAATTAAATGATGCACAAAAAAAGAGGATATTTCCATTTGGAAGAACATGGGAACATGGCTACATTTCACTCTTTGTAAGCACAACTTCCGTGCTGAAACAGGGTGCAATATTTGCCTTATTATTTTCCAGCCTTTGAGCAACTGAGGGGAAATGAATAAGGGGAAATGGATTTTTTAAGGAGGGTTAAAAGTGCATGTTCTTCGTTGCTCAGCGGTGGGCGGTGTGATTTCATGGTTGGTGGCGCCGCAGACGAGCAAACAGCTGAATTAGCCGCCAGTGACTTGTGCTCTCTGTGGCCTTGTGCTGTTAAACAAGGATCTGTTCGCAATCATGGCTGCCTGGGCGTGCAGGCTCTCCAGTAATCCTCACTGCCCTCATCGTCACCCCGGCCTCATGTGGCTGACTCACTCAGGTCGGCTCGCAGCCGCCCACCCACTCCACACTGGAGCCTCCGAGTGGACGACGAAGCTGAGAGCTGAACCCTGTTGCTGGATATTGAGAATGATTGCTACTAAGACTCTGAGTGGCTGATAAATAATGAGCCACGACACTTTTAGAACACTTAGCTCTACATAGAGTGGTTGAACAGTATTTATCCTTGTTCTTTGGAACATTGGTTTCATGAAAAGTAATTGTGATGCCATTTAACAAGACATATTAAAATTCTACAGTTTTTGCACAGATCCATTTCATTCTTGTCTGGCGACCCCACCTTTACATTGATTGTATTGCCTGTCACTCACATGAGTGATCACTTGACCTGCTGGTTACTTGAGTGATAACGCTATGGAGCATGTAAACAGCTGATCTAATAAGCCAGAATCAAATGAGGAATCAGATATTGAGGAAGAACCAGGAGCGCACATATTGGCATTTTACAGCAAATTCCACCAAACTGCTGCCTCAGAGTCATATGCCTTCATCTTCTTGCATATGTCAGCTCAACTCAATCTGTACTTATAATGCACATGTTGTTAAAACAAATGGAAGTTCAATATTGGTGCAATCAAAATATTGGTTTATAATGCTTTTATTATATTGTTGTTATATTTATTACATTGTTTATATTATAAGGTTACTGCATGCATGCACGCACGCACGCACGCGCACACACACACACACACTTAAAACCCTCACCTATGACCTGTGGTGCGTCTGCGTTTTATTTTGAGCACAGAGATGTGTTTGCATTTGGAGAGGTGATTATCGAACCTGGAGAGAATACGCTGTGTGACTCTTCACCTAATCATTCAATTATGACTGTGTCCAACCTTACAACATGGTGGACACTTGTGCTAGTCCTGCTGGTCTGTGCTAACAAAGAACCAGGTTATGACTCATACTCCTAAAAATCTGGTTGGTAAAAGGTCAGAAATACAGAAAAATGTCAATATGAATCCAAAGAAAATAGAAGATTGCAAAGAAAGGAAACAGGAAAAACCTAAAATCCCAACATTATACAGAGATTTAGCATTTTCACTTAATCAATTACTTTTGATTGTGAATGATCAGTTGTGAGCAAGGGTCAAAAGAGTACAGGGAGGCTGGGCTTATAAGTTAGTAGATAGAGATTTTAAACATTTTTGTTTTACCTAACAACCAATGAACCCCAGGAAAGGGCAATTCAGTATGCATGCCATATTTTAGCTTATTGGGGACAAAATGGTGTATAAGCCTTTAGAATAAAGCTTGATGCATTATCCTGCAGATTGATTGTCGTACCTGCTGCCATATGGATGAGGACGCTCTTGCCCGGCCTGACGTTGGCCATCTCGAACAGCATCATGTAGGCGGTCAAGTAGTTGACGGGGATGGCAGCTCCCTCCTCAAAACTCATCTGCTCTGGCATAGGGAAGGTGTAGTTGGCAGGGAGGACGACCACTTCCTGCCACAGGCCACTCCGGCTCAACATGATGACACGGTCGCCCACCTAAGGGCAGGATGAGGGAGACGAGATACAAAGTGAGAGATCACAGAAATAACTATATAAAAACGTAATTGTCTCTGCAGTACCTAACCACAGGGGTATGTTTATTGTTCTTTTGTCCGGGTTCCAGAGTCACCATGTTTACCATGTTTCTATCTCACTTAAAGGGGCTTATTGGAAACAGTTTTCACACCTTTGACTGGTGCTTTTCTTAGGTGCCGTTACTGAAATGTGACCAGAGTTGCAAAACTGTCCAAAAAGTGAAGGGCACAGGAAAGACGCCTGATCAGATTGTAAACGCTGCAGTGCTTCCTGTCAAAACAGCCTCCAGCCCTGGAGCCACTCCCACTTCCTGCTGCACGCACACCCGCGACAACACACACACACATCACACATACAGAAATATTTACACATTCGCAGACTGTGAAAAAACACAAAAAACACAAGCCTGCCTGCTGTTGTGAGATAAGTCCAACGTCCCCAGCTTTTAGGCTTTAACTTCCACCTCAGATGACTTGCTTCTTTTTTGGGTTGAATGAATTTCTCAACCCTCAGTCTGATGAAACATTTCCAAACCCCGGGCCCAAAAAATGCACGATAGCCAGTTTAGAAAAGGCTGAGCTCAGTTCCTGGACACATCCCATGAACTGAGGTCACTGGAGTGAAGTCTCAAGTAGGACACTGACGTTTGTGTGGAAACCTGCTGTTTATTTGAAGACGGCATGTCCAAACTTGGACGGCACTGTTATTCCTGTCACTGCATGGAAATGTAAATTCTTGCAGCCTCCTTCAGTCCCATACACAAACGGAGCAGACACTTAGACTTCCTTGAGGAAGAAAGCTCAACAACTCAAGGCCTGCTTTGGAAAACTTACAGTCCTATCCACTAAATATACACTGTGCCGGAGGGTCTCATCTACGTGTCATTTGTTTGTGTAACACATTAATACAGGGCAGCACATTATGTTGGTGGACAGCAGCACCAAAACTGTTCCCGGTTCAATTCCCAGATGGACTGAGGACCTTTCTGTGTGGAACCTGCATGTTTTCCGCAGGTGTATGCCACAGGTTACCCTGCTGACCTGAAACCCAACATGGCAGCTTCAAATCCCTCCAAGCCTGAAGTGTCCCTTAGCAAGGCACCTCACCTCAGTAGCTCCCTTTTAGCTGTAGTGCCCAAAATTCCCAAAAGGAACATCCCCAATGTGTAAATAAAGTACCTATTCTGGTTGACCTGGTTTTGTTGAAGTTGTCTGATTTCCTGTGACTAAATATACATGTTGTATGTTATCAGTAGCACTGATAAATATCTGAACAGCAGTTTACTGTTGTAGCTAAGCGCGTTGATATCATTGTTGGGGTTGAAGTTTTTCATACATTTGTGTGCAAAACTACATACAAATGTATGCAGTTTTGCTACTCTTGTCTTTTTTTTTAATATGGGATGGTTTCGACCTCTAACACTTATCTAAATGAAATTATCTGAGAAAACAGAGACAACAGGACTTGACTTGGTGGATATTACTGTTGTCTCACAGCAAGGTCGGCTATTAGCATCCTCTTAATAAATAACTATCTTCACATTTAGGAAGATGGGGAAAAAAAGAGGGAAATCATACCAAAGATGTTTTTGAGCCAAGTTGAGCTAACGCACAAACACACAGTCACTTTACCATAGATATTCATACTTACATACTCATCTATGCTGATAACAAACAAGCTAGTCATAAACATTACTCTAGCAGTACATATATCCGACTACAGCTATGATCTGTGCCTCTGTTGCTAGCTTTTTCCACGACTGCAGGAAAGAAACAAACTGCAGAAATTTGCTTTTATTAACTGCACAGTGTGAGACGTGCAGAGCTGAACACAGACCACAATGACGACATCCTCCTCTCGACAACATTAAGGTGATTAAAGAGCGTATTGGCACAACAGATGGTGCATTTCCCTCAGAGCGCCTGCGTGAAGCGGCATTAACGCCCCGAGACATCCATCAAGACGCGAGTCCTAATCATCAACAGTCGACGAATTTCATCTGGAAACATCTGCAGTCTTTCTTGAGTCTTTCTTGAGTTTGAAAAGTAATAAGATCCTACATCACACATCTGCTCTGTCTGCTTTCCAGGCATCTAATGAAACAGCCGCGCCCTTCCAGCCTGGATCACGACTCTGTCTTCCAGAGTAGTCCCACCCGGATTCTTACACCAACCTCACCCTCCACCTTCCCATCCCACTGCTCAAACATTTTAAACATTTTTGTCTGGTCCCACTTGGGATCCGTAATTTCACACATTACTTCCTGCAAATGTTACATCTGTTTGTGTGTGTGTGTGTGCATGTTTTGTTCTGTCCAAATAGGAGGTGTTGGAACGTAGCGCTCCCCCTATAGGATTCCTGCTGGAGGGAAGAATGAGAGGGAGGGTGGGATCGGGGAGGGAGCAGCCTGCGGAGGGAAATTCCTGACTGACACAGAGGGACAGTGAGGAGCTGGCATACGACTTAAATCACACTTGAGCGAATTTCCAAAGACATTCAATTCTGCTCCAACAATCTGAATAAAACATGTTCTGGTGGATGGGTGATTAAAACATGCCTAACCTGTTTTCTTAAGTGTTGACCTAATTTCCTTCTTTCCTTAATTCTTTAGGGAAAGAATAAGGGGACGTTTTGTGTCCAGCATGCACCTTGGATTAGAAAAATGAGCTTGAATATGGGAAATTACAGCAACTGGCATCACTTTGTGTGATCCAATCTGGTGAAGACTGTTTTGAGGACTGCTGAAAGTGCTTTTCAGCAACCTCAGGAAATGAGATGCACAGCTCTGCACATGATGCACACAATGATTGCACAAAACCCTTAGCATGATTCACATCTCGAGACATCATTAACTATGTACAGATTAAACATTACAGTAGCAGGTACAGTTTAACTCTCTCCTGCTTTTACTCACCGAGTCAGCACAGATTGACATGTTTCTGTACGCACAAACACATTATGACCTGTAGAGCTTCTGGCCTGTTGAGGCTCTACAGCATTTCAGGAAAATTAGTTTTACCTCCTGCAACACAGTTTTCATGGGTTTCATACTCTTCAGATCCGTAGCTTACTGCATTCAGTCAAAGGCTCTCACTAATAATATCAGGTGTGACGTATGTTTTCCTCTCAATAAAGCCTCTCAAACCAAGGCGGTTGATAGTAAGAGGGTTGGATTATTAATCTAAACAGGGCACTGCATATAAATATCCTATCTAAACTCCACAAAAGCCGACCTTTGAAAAGCGTTTATCATGGAGACAGCTGAGTGTACATTTGTGCTGCGGAGGAGAATGTCAAAACACTTCAAGGACAGGCTGTAAATCAAACACTTACAATGCCAGGCTGAGAGAAGGAAAGCAGCAAAAAAATCTCAGATTCAGAGAAGAGTGGAGGGCTGCTGTTAATTGCTTTTGCATATGCAACATAGAGCATGGCGAGGTTCAATCGGAAACAACTCAGTGATCATGACATGCAATTACAATTTGGTGACATCACCTTGGACAATTCATATGGATTTATCAAAACACCAACCTGCAACTTATCTCATAGTGACGATTATTCTTACAGATCTACGGGTAATTAGATAAATATCCAAACCAAATGCATGTCAAGTAAAGTACTTGGGAATTTATTTTTCCTGTCGTAAAAGCTGCATTTAACCCATACCCCTCTTGATTTCTCCATACTTTCTCATGAGAAGTGGAGGGGTTAATCTGGTTCAGTATTTGGAAAAAAAGATTATCAGCATGTCTTGGACCAAAAGGGGACAAATCCAGTCTAGACACACCTGTCAGTGAACTCAGCTGATGTAGATTTAAAGCTAAATCCCCAACAGATCCGCGCAGCACATGACTGGACTTTGCTCCATTAAAGTTTTTTTTTGTTTTGGGCGGGGGGTTGAATGGAGTCAGTGCACTCAGCAGGTCTTTTATCTTTAAAGAATGAAGAAAAGTTTTTTTTTACCTTGACTTTGTTGAGTAACAACAGTCTGTTTCTGGCCAGAGATGTTCAATAGGTCCAAAACAAATCATCATTCATATGTGAATTTCAAAATTTGTATATAAATTAGCTTTAAAGTATACCCTCCATAGTTCAGGTATGCAATTAAATAAACAATTATTGTATTGCAATTGTATTGTATACATTTTAAAATGTATATCTTTAAGAGGAAGGACTGTGTCTGAAATATCAAATGTCTGAAAACTAAGAAATTAAAATAGGATAATCCTATAATAGGATTATTATAGTCAGGTGTGCAGCTGTTTGGAACAAAAACCACACTGTCCAATATTTGGCACATCGATAGTGTCATGTAAAGAATAACGTTTGATCATGGTTGCCAGATAAGCATGAAAAGTTTCCAGATTTGTACAGAAAGTGTGGAAGGTCTTGCAAAATACCATCTGAGGCATTTCTAATGACACCCATGTTAACACCAGAGATAAGTATCGTTGAGCAAAGGAACATAAAGTCATTTGCTTAAAGTCATGTGTCAGTAAAGTGGCAGCCTACATGTAGTTGCCAGATGAGCATGAAAGGCTACCAGATTTATCTGGTGGTGACGCGATTGTTTATGAGCGGCAGTCAAGACAGCCAATCAGCGTAAAGCCTACATGTGGTTGCCAGATAAGCATAAAAAGGCGCCAGATCTGTGCACAGACTATGACAGTCCCACACATACAGGCTGAGTTTGTAAGATTATTTCTTGAGGCATTAGAGGTGAAACCAATGTCCCATACATTCTCTATTAAAACCAGAGAAGAAGGATAAATGTCTCTTTTAACTCACTTTCCGGTCCTTGACCTCCTCTCCCACCGCCTCGATGACCCCAGAGCCCTCCATGCCCATGGTGCAGGGTGGAGCAGGCAGCAGCTCGTACAGTCCCTGTCTGCCCAGCAGCTCCGCGAAGTTCAGCCCACACGCCCGCACCCGGACCCGCACCTCCTGGGCTCCGGGCTCCGGCTGCGCCTGCGTCTTCACCTGCAGCCGGACTTTGTCGTAGCCTCCATGGCCAGTCAGCACCAGAGCCCTCCAGGAGATGGGCTTCTTTTCCTCCTCCTGCTGCTGCTTCACCTCCTCCTGCTGCTTCACCTCCTCCTGCGGCTTCACCTCCTCCTGCTGCACCTCTTGCTGCACCTCCTGCTGCTGGGTGGGAGCCTCCTCTGCAGACATTATGACCACTTGTGATGTGTGCACGCTTCTGGGTTTTCAGTCCAGCCTTAGATGCCACTCCCGGTTTTTGCGTTTTAGCTTTGAAAAAGTGTTTTTTAACACATAAAAGTCATCAAGGAAAGTGTGTGTCACAGTGCTCAGCCCAGCCAGGGTGCGAGTGAGATGATGGTGCTTGGTTTCCTGTCTGTGAACCCTGCTCAACAAGTGACCAAAGTCAAGACACGCGCAATTAGAGCATTGCATCTGGTTTGACTTTTCACAATAAAATAGTCACAAGTTTTTACATTTGAACTGCCTTATAGGGGCATACACTTACGGGCAATTCATCATCCATCTATCATCTTACCTGCTTTGTTTCATATGCAACATAAAGAATGGAGTAGATGGATAAATACCAGAAATGACTACTTTGATGATTTCTCCAGTCTGAGAATGGTGGAGATTTTCTACTTTTTTCTGAGGCTGGTCATTGAAATGTTAAATTTTTAGAGATTTATTTTTATCTGACATACAGTCACAACTTGCAGATATCCAGCCATTTCTTTGTAATCACTGCTGTCACAGGTGTCTCTATGAACATAGGACAAAGGCAGGGAGTACAACCTGGACAGGTCTCCAGTCAAGAACATAGCATATTAGACAGGGAAGGGAGAAGGTTTGAAAGAGGAATAAAAAAAACCCCTCTATATCAAGACAGAGATAAATTATCTCTGAACAGAGGGGGAGATCTGTAACACATCTGCATGTCCTATATTATACAACGCTGTCAGAACCCTTTTCAAAACCCATTTAAGTGGGCCTCAGTTGAGGTTAAATCCTGGGCTTCTTCACCGGCCAGCCAGAGATGCCATCCTTGAAACGTCTAGTACAAACAGTCCAGCTTCCATGATTTACAAATGCTTAAATCTCCACGGACATAATGATCTATAATCATCTATCTACATCTATAATGAGGTCAATGCAGTGACACATTTATTATTCTCAGCAAAGCATCAATATTTCGTTTCAGTGTGGACAAGATTAAAGTTTTCTCCAAACACTAATGTGATCTGACAAAGCTTTTACTTAAAGTCTCCACTCTTGCAACTTCCTGTGTCTCATGACCTTCATACGTCAAGCTTGACGTAGCATGTAGAAGGGACAGACCCTGCTGCCTGGCCAAGTGTCAGGGAGCTGGTGGTGAGCTCCAAACCCTGGACACCGGAGCAGTGAGAGAGAGAAGCTGGATTATTTACAACCACAGCTGGAGGGAAGGCAAACAGCTGCAGTTCAATAACAGATCAATTACTGACACGTGGTGGACTTGGGTCCTCTACTTGTGGGGAGTTCAAAAATGATTTATAAAGGACTGACTATTTTGTTTTGTAATGTGTATATGGATGCCAGTTTTCCATGGGTTTAATTAGTTTAGCTAACAAGAAGTTTACCACAGTCCAAAGAGAGAGGAAAGGCTTTAACTTAACTGAAACACACAGGTCTCATGCCCTGTTATCTAAAAAGTGTCATGTAATCTAAAAAGGTGGCGTGGGTATTCCTCTTCTGACATCAAGACATAGAGGTCAGAAGTTGTGGCTCTACACTTCCCTTAACCGCTATTTAGTACAGCGGAAACTGTCACTGAGGCTTTCTCTCTCTGCTTCTGTCTCTCACACAGACACACACGTACACCCGCACCCACACAAGTTGGTTTTTAGTCACACTTATGATGCTTCTACAGTGTAACCACTTGTTGAGCACATAGATATACATCCTGTTTACATTCAACTGTGGCAGGTCTCAAAGTGACAAAGACTCTATGTTTCGTGATATGCATTTTTACCACTGTAGCCGGATGATCCTCTCCGAAACAACTGTCTCTAAACTCGTTAGCACATTCAAATAGTGTAAATACTGACTGTGTGTAAGCACAATGTTGAGGTCATTGACACGCGTTTCACAGCTTTAAAGTTTTTTTACTGACAAGCGATAGATTTCTGAAATCAGATGCATTCTCATACCCCTTGAAGGTGTATTAAGGAGTTATTCCCTGCCTTTGAATGCATGTTTTTACTTTTATTGACTTGGCTTTTACATCATTTTGCTCTCAATCGAGTGCAATTTGTAAGAAATTAAATATCCGCTTAAATTGAACCAGCAGATGGCGTCAAAGTACCAGTCAGAAGTTAGGTCTCGTCTGTGGAGGTGCTTCTTAACGGTCAATAACAACAACCTGTAATTAAGTGCAAAATGGCAGTATTTGACATGTGAAAGTGTGAAAAATTCAGCAAAGGCATATTATTTCTATATTGGTTTTGATGCAGTATCAGTGGAATACACTGCAAACTGCGAAATATCCCCTGTATAACTTTATTGATTACTTTTTCCATTTAATATTCACAATGTTCAAATTACTTGCAGAAATAAACGTATGCCTTAGAGCCAAAAAAATCTGAAAACACATTCATGTTTCACCAAGACAGACATAAGAAAACCGGAAGGACTAAAATGATTACTACAAAATAATAGCACAGCAAGTATACGTCAAAAACAGCCGTGGAGCCACCTAATCTACCCAGACTCTACCCAGAGTGTTCCTGTATCTCGAAGGTGTTAATCTATCACCATGACATATTTATAACATTTATACGTTATGTCCATTCTTGTTTTTCACAGTAAGTAGAATCATAATAGCAAGCCAAATAAATATCTTGAAGAAGATTAGATTAGATCTTATATCTTCTTCATCTGTTCCATGTTTTTATTTAGGTCAAGTTAAAGTTGTTTAATTCTTAATACTGCCACATGTTCAGCACATACAGTGAATCAAAACTGCCTTTCTCTCGGGGGCTTTTATTTTGAAAGGCTGTGCAGGAACCCTGTGTCCTAGCAACGCCCATTCACAGGTGTAGTCGCATCTGTGTCCACAGCTGCTCAGTATTACTCAGAGCATGTAGCTGAAACTACACCAGGCTGCGGAGCTGAAAGTTTCTGATTAGTTGTTGTTGTTTTTTTAAGATCGGGATCAATTTCATTTTCATCTTTTTTTCTTCTTTTAATTAACATCATTCGGAACTGCAGCCAAGACTCTCAACTTGTGTGGAGCTAAATGAGCAGCAGGCAGCAGCTCAGTGACACTCAGTGATACCAGGAGCAGCGATGGAGAGTAAAGGACTACTCCGCTGTAAGATCGTGGTGGTGGGCGACGCACAGTGTGGGAAGACCGCTCTCCTGCATGTGTTTGCCAAAGACTCGTATCCCGAGGTAAGAAACATCATCAAACACACATGTTCAAATGCATGAATGGATGTGGTGATGGATGCATTCACAGGTGCAGATCCATCCACCTTCCAGTCAAACTTTCCCACCTGCTCATACAGTGTCATTAAACTTATTGGAAATGACTGACAGCTCAAATGATATCAAAAGCAAGTTATTTAAATTCAGACAAGTCATTTCTGTCAATATTGTTGTTTTTTTACTCCATATAAGTGATATTTTATGATAGACATATATCATGCCGAGATGTTTTATGTTGGAACAGTCTGGACACCAAAACTAGAGGATGAACGCAAGCACCTACATTACGTCTCTGACATCCCATTTTGTATGCTGCCAAATATGAAGAATTAAAAACAACAATTATTGTGTTTCCATGGGGGATTTAAAACTGGATGTCTAAGATTAAATACGTCTCGGGAAATGTAGTCAATTTCGCTTTTGTGGGATGATCAAAGGCATATTCTGTTCTGTTCTATTCTATTCTATTCTATTCCATTCTATTCTATTCTATTGTAGTCTATACTGTTCTAAATATTGTATTAAGATGTGAAAAGATGAACACAATACTGTGGATCTGAAGTAATCAATATACTAACACACTCCTGTGTGAGGAATCTTGTGATAGATAGATAGATAGATAGATAGATAGATAGATAGATAGATAGATAGATAGATAGATAGATAGATAGATCCTTTGGATGATTGGATTTTTTTTTAACCTTTGCCAACATGAATAAGTTACTACAATACAGCTGTGATTAATTGCCTGTATAGAAATTAACCAAGACGCAATGGAGATGAATTGTAAAATTCTCTTCACTTGTAGAGTTTATTTTTCAATTGAAAGTCTTGAGCTGTCGAGGATAATGAAATCAAAGCTTGTTGACCTAAATTTTTAGAATTTGGAAATGGGTCAAAGCTCAGAAATGGGTTCATCTACTTTCCACACACACATTATCTCAGGCCTGTGATGTTCCACAGTGCATGGCAGCTAACTAATTAAGATTTCTCTCCTCTACCTTAAATTATCTCCATTTAATATCAAATCTTGCAGTGTACACAACGCCCAACCAGCGCTTTCATCTAATTTTAGCCTCACTTGTCTCCTTTCAGAACTATGTTCCCACAGTGTTTGAGAACTACACAGCCAGTTTCGAGATCGACAAGCAGAGGATCGAGCTCAACATGTGGGACACTTCAGGTGAGATGTGACTGTGGTTTGGTTTCATCCTTTGTTTGGCAGGATTATTTTGCCAGTGTGACTCAGCGCACAATGAAGTTCCTGAATCAGACCCTAAAGACTGGCAAGTCGCTGACTTCTCAGGCAACATCCAGGCCGTGGGCCAAAAACATTAGTAACCACAGCGTGTTAGGTTAATCTTTCGGGAGCGGAACTGCAGGTTTTAACCAAATTGAATTCTGTTTTAGGTGCAAATTCAACACCGGTAGACACAACTTGTCGGCGATTACATGCTGCTTGCGTAACTTTAGTCCTGTCATCACTTTTAGAGTCAGTTTGACATTTGTGTTTTGGTTTGAACAGCCACTTCTGAGTTATGTCATCCTCGCAAGAGGGTAAACAAGTTATCATTCAACATGTCCCCGCTTCCGAGTTGCTGTCACAGTGTCATCAACGCTTTAAAATTCACTGCACGCTTGACTTCATCACACTTAGAATTAAATGTCATGACCAAGGTTGTGTGACATGGCAGGAATAAGTCACTTTTGTTATTTTGAGCCAAGTATCGATCAATGACTTGTTTGTTTACTTGTGCTGCGAGTTTAACACAAATATGTGAAGACGGATGCCATAATGTCAATTTCTTAGGTAGACAAGGTTAGCATTTAGTATTTTCCCAGACGCATGGGAGTTTGTGGAGCGGTTGGACTCTTTCAGTTGGGCTAACTTTCACCCTTTGTCAGCCTTCGGGCCCCTTTTGCAATCTATACCCACTTACATAACAACACCCAAAAACTTGTTCTCACACATCCACAGAGAGTGGCTCTAATACTCAGCGTTCCATTAACCTCCACCCAAGCAGAGTTATCCACAGACAGACCAGCTAGACAAGGTAGAGATTAAGAGCTACAGCAGCTTAGACTGGTGTTGCCTGTTGGTTTTCAGTGGGTGAGGCCAATCCTCCATGTTTAAACAACACCCTCTCAGACTGCTGATTCACACACAGCATTAAGATGAATGGTGGATGACTACACCGAATGAAGGCTTAAGCAGTAATTTACTCCACCAAAAAGAAAAATTCATTTCATCCTCTTGTTTGAAGCATTCCGGACTTTATATCTTATTAATGAAATCCACGTGATCACAACACAGGTTGAACGTAGCTGTTCTAGGTGTGAGTGTTCAGACCTGCATGAGTCAGATTTAAGGCGTTTTCCCTGCATAGCTTTGCTAAAATATGTTGAACAATAATCTTACTTCCATCTCCATGTGATCTACAGTGAAATAAAAATAGCTTTTTACTTTTTAATAAGGAATGCTTTAAAAAGGGTTTATGGGAGGATACACACCAGCCACAGGGAAATTTTAAAGCCTGGCAGACCAAATACTGAATTCCTTAATGGCTTTTTGACTAATTTATGAAGCAATAATAACTGATTTATTAGTGTTTATATAACCTTTTGCTATAATTCAAATTGGAATGAAGTTTGTGGAGACAAAAGATAGGAAAGGACCTTGGGCGGCACCAGGAGAATAAAGGAATAGGAAAATACTTGAACTTTATTTATGTATGCGTGAATCAGTACATCCATTTTTAAAAGTGGAGCCTAACTTTGACACAATCACACAGATATTCATAGATGCATTGTGAGTTAGCTAGTAATGAACATTAGCTGTAGAAGTATTTGATCACAGCTTTGATCAGTGCCCTTGTTGCTAGTCAGCAGCTAGCATCTCTTTTAGCCAGAGGCTAATGGGTAATTTCTAGCTTCTAGCTAATATCCCTTAAAGCCAGCAGCTAATGTCCATTTCTTATTTAGTTAACATTTTACCTTTGTTGCTACCTAGCAGATAAAATCAGTGTCTAATATAGCTCAGGTATCTTATCTCTCTCGATAGCTTGAGGGTAAATTTACATTACAGGTCTTTGGAGTTGACTGGGTTAAGTGGTTAGTGCTGTTGCCCCGGCTCAGTTCCTAGTCAGACTTAAGGGCTTTCTGTGTTAAGTTTGCTTGTTCTTCCCTTTGTTCATGGATCTTTCCTAGGGCACTGAATGGCTCTTCTTCTTGCCAGTTAAATTTACTTGTACATGATGGGTCTCTGGTACACGTCCAAACTTAACATTGTAAAAATTATGTGAGGTGAAACTTGGATCCCTATCTATCCTGACAAATCTTAACTTCAGCCATGCTATCTGCATTCTTTGCATAGTTAACTACAGTAGCTCTTAGTTGTAGCATCTTTTTTTAATGTGCAAATTAGCACCTTTCTGAAAATAGTTCAATAGTTCATTTTGTGAGTACAAATAATTAGATTTCTGTCATGCACCAGACTTTGAATGAACTAGATCATGGCAGGTGACGAGTCTGACCTGAGCCGAGTTCCCTCAGCTCTCCATAAACCGCTGAAGAAAAGGAGGAGACGAGTACTTTGACTCATAGCGTCCCTGGCAGCTATTCTGGGTCTGTCTCAGGAGGCAGGTGTAGCAGCACCTACATCACTGTAACTACAATTCCCCCTGGTACCTGCCTCTTCTTACTAATGACTGAATAGGGGTGGCTACGAACACTTGGCTGGCATTTGGCAAGAGTCTGTATGCACTCTGCAACAGTAGCTGGAATACCCTTGAGTTATGATCCCCTGTTCCTGTTTCTTATGCAATCCTAATATTGTTGTGTACACACTTGTGCTAGTGTGTGTGTGTGTGTGTGTTCATGGGCTTGTGCAGGCATGCGTAACCGACAGTCTGGCCAATGTTTGAGAGCATGTAGTTTGTCTGCATATGTGGCGGAGCGTGGCACGCCAACGTGTGTACATCTACATGACAGATGTAAGAACCGAGTGAACTCAGACGTTGAACAGGTTTTATAGGAACAAACTGATATGTTTTTGTCACGGAGTATCACAACAGTTATGACCACAGCTGTGAAGAAAGCAGCGTATGAGGCCACAATAACAGGCTACATCCAGCATAAAGCATCTAAAACGTATAATTATGTGATTTTAACTGAAACGTATATTGCAGGCAGAGTGGTTCCAAGTGGATGTCAAATTAATTCAGAAAAAGCTTTTTAGGGAAACGATATATGGAAAAAGATATGTTGCGAATGACTTTAGGGCAGGAGGGGGATGGAATCACAGAAGATAAAAGAGCATAAACTCATCACAGATTTGAAGATGTGCGTAAGGTCAGAGCTCCTGTGTGCATAGCAGATTAGAAGACATGGAGCAGGCTGGGTGTTGTTCAGGCGTCCACAGAGGATCGAGTGTTAGGCGAGGTGCCAGAACGAGCCTGCGAGCTGCCCTCTCATTGTGCAGAAACAAACAGCGGATTTAATTAATCAGGCACTTGCTGTGTGACCAAACACTTGCCCCCTGTCTGCTCCATTCTTCATCTTGCTGCACCACCCACCGCCTCTCCAGCCTCCTGCCTCCTGCCTCTACATCGCCGCATGCTTGTTTTCAGACCTTCTGCCAAACTGAATTCCCTGCTCGGTCTCTTTCTGCGCTCGCCTCTGTTGGCTTTCATTCTCCGCTCAATCTTTCTGCCATCTTAATCTCTTCCCTGTTCTGTCTTTCATGCTGTGTTGCATGTGAAGCCGGGGCGAGATAAAGATCAGAACAATGCGAGTCAAGTCGAAATTCAAAGTGCATCCCCAGCTTCGGTAACGACAGTTTACAAACGCAGCCGCACTTCAAGGTCCATTTATAAGCTGTCGTGGAGCGTTTGATCATATCTCATGATCTCCCGCGACAGATGGATTTTTCACACCCGCTGTAGTGTTGTGGATGCTCAAGTGTCCAGTTCTCTCACACTTTAAGGGCTTTTAATCATTTGAGAGAGAGAGCGAAAGAGAGGATTATTGTGATTTTAACCTGTTGTTGCCTTTTCAACATGGCCATAATAACCGACCAAGGAACCAAAATGCTAGACAGTGATGGCAATGATTAGATTAAACTATAATGAATGCACTGTGTGAACTAATGAGACCTAAGATTAGGTGCTAATACCGGTGTCACCTTAAGCGAACTAATTTGCAAATACTAAAATTATGAAAATTACCTTGTGGTGAATATGGAGAACCTTTTCCGACCTCGAGGGGTCTGGGAACCTGCGGCACTTGTCTGCTTTGCCCCATTGGTATTTGAGCCTTGAAGTGATGCTCTGCCCTGGCCTGATAATTGGACTAAATTATCATTTTATTTCCCTTCATTATTCAGCCTGACATAGTGTTCATGATAGCCATTTCTGTTTGGGAAGTTGCCATAGTCAATTAGAAGTAATTGACCCATCTCTCCCATGGATTTCATTTTCTGTCAATGCAAAAGCTGTTGTATATATTATATATTGGGAGAATGGGATGCTTGTTCATGGGTGACATAGTGGGTTGCTGGATCGCACTGTAGTAATAAGTATCCCAGTTGGCCTGAGGCGAAGTTTGCATGGAGTTTGCATGGTCTCCACTTGTGTCTTTGGTTTTCCTTTCCCAGTCCAAGAACGTGCATGTTTAGTGTGATTAGATACCTCTAAATAAAGAGTGAATGGTGAGTTTGCCATTCCATGAATTAGATGGTGGGTGGATATTTGCCTTCGTAGAGATTGCTCAGATAGTTCATGAGGACAAGTTTTTCTCATTTTCTCACACTTTTATCACTTATTTCCTTTTTGTGTTTTTGAAGTCGAACTGTTTCAAGATAATTGGAGGCACGCAAATACCACAGACAAACTGAGGCAGAACCGAGAGTTAACGGCGCTATTACAAATCTGTGTTCACCTTCAGCACCACAGACAGCACCATGGATTTATGCACAGTTATGTTGCTGCTATTTCAGAGCCATGGTCATGGTCAGAGATTCAGTGAAGTTGCGTAAACCTCAGTCAGGCAAAGCATCAGTGAATCTGTCACCAAAGAGGCAGTATTTTAGATATTTTTCTTGGCACCCTCTTTATATCCCCTGTAAAATTATGTACAGCAGGCTTAAAGCTGAGCTAATCTCATTCGTGTTTTTGTTTTATAATAGACGATAATAGGTGGTGTAACAACACTGATTTTTTTCATTTCTACCAAATTACTGAAAAACATTCAACCAATCTCAGCTTTTCAATCTTTTGTTCGCACGATTTTCCTTTTTTATGTTCTGTGCGGTGCAGATCGTCAAATCAAAGTCCTGTAGGGAGAAGACTGAAAAATAAGCAGCATATTTTCCTGCTCATAACAGAATAATAAAGCAATAAGTCAAATTCTCTTTTACAAGATGCGTCTGCAGTATTTTAATGTGCAGTGGACCTTGCGGACTCATCCAAAGGTGATTGTTAGCTCAGATTACCATTAAATAAAAAACAAATTAGTCTCATATTGCGAGCTTTGCTGGTTCTGATGACCCAGCAGTTGTGCTGTGAAAAGATCTTTGGGCTCTAAATGAGAAAAAAGTAGCTGAAGAAGAATTCAGAATCTGATCCCAGCTGACCTCATGAGCTATAACACAGTTTTCATGTCTGGATTTGCCCCTCTCTGCACTTTTCCCTCGTCCTCTCTTTAATTTTGTTCATTCTTTTTTATTTATATATCTTTTTCCACTCTCGTCTTCTTCCCTCTGCTTCCAACAAGTCAAGGTCAGGAGTCCCACAGTATCGGGGGCACTGCCCTCTCAGCACTGCTGCAGTTGATGAGCTTACCTTGCGTTTTCTTTGTCCGGCTTCACTTCACGGCTTCACGTCTCCTCTGCACTTCTCACTCAATCTTTTCCTCATTTCCTCCATGGGTGGGAAAAAAAGGAAAAGGCTTGGTGCAGGGCCTTATTTCACCATTGATTTATCCGTTTCTAGCTGTAACAACTGATTTTTATCCAACATACTGTATGTATGAGGGGGTTTGTGGCAAACATGTGCAACTGGTTCCTCTGGGTTCCCCAGTATCCATCCCTCGATCCATCCATCTGTCCATTATCCTACCTGCTTTGTACCTTAATGGTATTGTGGAGGTCGGCTGGCGCCTATCTCCTGTGCTCATTCGCTCTCAGACTCACACCTAGGGGCAATTTAGAGTCTCCAGTTTATCTAAACATGCATGCTTTTGGACTGTGGGAGAAAACCGGAAAAGAAAACCCAAATAAACATGGTGAAAACATGCACACTCCGCCTCCACTCCTCCATACTGTAGAGGCTGGCTAACCACAAAGCCGCTGTGTGGCCCAGTGTGATTTATTTATTCCTTTTCCTCCTGCATCGATTCCCTCTCTGTGACTCTTAGAGTCGGAGCAGACTAACTCGAAATTCACTGTTCACAAGCATTTGGTCAATTATCCACTAATTTGCCAATGTAAGCCTCAAAAAAGGTCATAAATTAGATTAATGCATGGACTCCCCGGGTGACCTTTACTTTCTCAATTAATCGTCTGGCGCTAATTATGAATATGCCCTGAAATCTCAATTTTTCTTGAATCCGATGTAATGGCACATCATGTTATTATATTAAACTTGGCATTAAAACAGACTGTGTCCTGGTTCACCTTCCAACTTTATGAGCGTACGTGTGAACGACTTGTCGAGCATGAAAGTAGAGAGGTGGCATAACAAGTTTTTGTACATTCTTCAATTAATGGACAGAGTATATTTAAAAGGTGCGGGAAGCGAGCCAGAGAGAGGTTATTTCTAAATGGATGGCATGTAGGTGGTAGCCTCAAGTGCAGGTTTTGGGAAAGTGTAATTTTCTTTTATTTGCTGTAGATTTGAGCACAGTGAGGCATTTAGCAGCGGCAGCGAGAGAAAGCAAAACAGAACAAAAGGAAGGAGAATATTGGACTTACAGATTTGTCAGGATCGACTGCAAATGAAGTGATAATGTGTCAGTGTTGTGTTTACAGCTGGCGTCTGCCACTCTCCAGTTGCCAAAAAAATGCTGTTGTTGTGCATGTTCAAAGGACTTTTAATTAAACAACAAAACAGACATTGCAATTGTAGTCACATCATGGATAATACAGCTGTATAACAAACAACTTCCCCACAATAGAAATCTGTTCATGAGTTTGTAATGCGGGTTTGAAGTGTGTCTCTCTTGGCTGAAGCAATGTTTTCCAGTGTTGTGGCAAAGGAATTCAATTTTGGTTGAATCCTGAGTTTATTTACCTCCGAGGGCTGGTTGATGACAAAGAGAGACTCTTATCATGGAAAGACAAGCCTCCAAAACACAGAGGTCTCACTGCAGAGAAAGTGTGAGGTAAGAAGCAATAAAAAAACCAGCTCAACCGGCACTGGCACATACCTTAAAAAAAAAATTCAGGAATGCTTTGAGGTTTTCCGCCTTGAACCTTGTCCCGTGTGCAGCTTCCTGCTCGGAGGCATGAAACCTGAATGGTGTGATGCTTCTTTGATGGCCTGAAACGACAAGAACAAAACAAAACACACCACGTGTTTGTGTGGCACAATGCACAAAAACCACAACCACTGTAACACACCTATACGGGACCTAGAATATGTATTTAACTTTGTTCCCTGGTGCTAACATAGAAGTTATTGAACATTGGTGTCATTCGAAATACCGCAAATGTTATTCTACAATCCCATTTTCAATCACTTTTGTGTGTTTTTTTTTGCATAAATCCAATTCCAGTTTGTATGGCAACCACATGTAACCACATGTAATTACTACTATTGAGCCTGAATGAGGTATCAGATAGTGTGGAAGACCCAGGGTCTCGAACACTGACATTTCACTGAACAAAACGTAACAAAAACTGCTGCCTCACAGTCATTTGTCTTCATTTACTCATATACCTGAATGGGAGTGGTTGCGTAGCAGTTATTTTGGGGTTGGGTGAAAGGTTTGATATGTTTTTTAACTTTAGAAATGTATATGAATGAGGGTGAGATGAACTTTTTTGTCCGGGAATAATGTTTGTTATTCCACAAAGCCAAAGGTGAAAGTGCTAATACTGTACATTCTAGGTCCCCCTCTAAAGATCCATCCATCCATCCATCCATCCAGACAGAATCTGTGGCTGAGATTGCCTTCACAATCCATCATTCATTCATGAGCAGCTTTTATGACCCCGGCTACATGTCGGCTCCTTGAAAGCACTACCCATGTGTGCTGTCAGCGAGCATCTGTGTGTGTGAGTGGCACCTGGCTCCATGGCAGAAATGAGAAAATTGCTTGATGTGTTGAAGCGTTTCAGAGGCTTTTTGGAAAGGAGCACAGATAGCAGGGGGACCGGGGGGAGGTTTTCAGCCCGAGTGCTGTTAGATTTTTTTTTTTTTTTTTTTTTTTACTCTCCGGAAAACATGTGAAGGGTTGTGTATGTTTGTGTGTACGAGGGCGAGTGCGAGTAAGTGCTCGTCGAGATCAGAGAAGTGGGAGATGTATAAATAGAGTCAGCGTGGAGACAGAAGGCTGTAGTGCTGAGTTTTAAGAGTGCAGCAGACATGAGTGTGGACTAAATGAGTGTCAGTGGGTTTTCATGGTGCAAGCCTTCGCCCCAGTCATCCTGGTCTGATTCTCCTGTGCTCACGCAGCCCATTAGGCAACCAAGGGTACATTGAAAATCAATGGCCTAGATGCGTCTCCACTCTGGCTCCCGGGGGACAGCCGGTCTGTCTCTCAGCCAGCGCTGCATGTGTAACCGAGCAGTCTGAACTTTCAGACTCGACTTTTGCACTTTTGAAGACTCTTCAGCATCAGCAGAGCCACGGATTGGTGTGTGTTTACTTCTAAAATTCTGTTTCATTGGTGAGCTAAACTCGTTCACTTATTTATTCAAACTCTTCCAGGCAGCTGGAGCATTTTCATCTTTCATGGTCTAAAAATGATGATTTGAGTTTTCCTTCATACACGGACGGTTTGTTTGTGTCTGTCGTTCCCCATCTTCATGTTTCTTTTAATTGAGTTCTCAGATTCAAAGCCAGCCTCGTAGTAAGTGTGTAGACCTATTTAAACATTCATCACACATAAAAATGTCAATATACTTCCCACCCAACACATCATTCTGTATGACAATAACCAGCTCCTCTGCTTTATTAATTATGTGGCTCTTTTATGACAATGGACTAATATAATCTGCTTGCTCTATTCATTTATTGATAACTGTAATGAAACATTCCCTTTACTGTAGTTGCCTGTTTATTCAGACTGATTTACCACTGGAAATGACCTCCCAGAATACATTCGATACTTCCCAAGGTAATATGTCAAATTACATTGATGGGAGTGCTAACTGTAGACCTCCTTTAACAACATATTTTGGGACATTTTCATCTGAGAACAGAGGATGGACATACACTATATAGTCCTGTTTCAGAAAGTGGTTCAAAACCATAATGGCCCAGTTATTTTATTATATCACCGTTAGAATGTAATTAGATTTTCTAGTGCACTTTGTTTAGACACAAAAACACACACAGGGCACTCAAGGGGTCTATCCAACCACTTAAGACCCTCTCCAGCCTTTATCTATAATGCAGGCATAGCTATGACCACACCATTCAACCCCCCAACCCTCAGCCATTACTGAGACGGCTGCGAGGTGCTGACCCTATTCCTGCTGAGACACACTGTGCTGTAATTCATGGTCTACGGCACGAGTGTTTCCCGCTTTTCATGATTCTGTGTTTTAGTTTTAGTTAGGTCATCACAATTTCGAGAGAGGGGTTCAGGCTGAGAGATTCATAAAACTTCATCAAGATGGACCAGATCCAGGAAACACCAAATCCTTTATTCAGCTTTGGATTGCAGTAGAGTTCAATATTGATTCATTCCTCTGACAGCAATGGTGAAACAGCCACTGCAGTTTAGTGGCTCTCAACCTTTTCATTCCCATTCTCACAACCCCACCAGATTAACTCGAAACCCTCTTCATTTTCACGTTCCATGTTCAAAACATCTATTCACCCATCGTTCAGTCAGACCGGGAACCTTCTGGCTTTCAGGTGACTGCTACTCATCCACCATATTCCAAACATGGTTATAAACATTGAACTGTTCGACTTGTCAAGACTACTGGGAATGTAAAGGTGGATTTTGACACATTACAGATTTTAAAATTAGTCCCATTATTGGATATTTCAACATTTCAACAGGCCTATCTTTGGTTGCACGCTAACTGCCCTTCACAAATTCTCAACTGGAAAATGTGCCGGTGGTAGTCATTGCATTTTGATGGATCGACAAGTGTAAAATGTGGCCTGGCAGTTTCCACATTTTTGTACGAACTCACAAAACGTTACTGAAGTTACTGAAACACTTTCTAACATCTGTCTGTGCCAAAGGGCTTTGGATGTGAACCATAGTAATTTTCCTAATTAATGTTTCTAACCACGCTGTCTTGGTGCCAGAATGTGGCAGGTGGTTACTTATTCAGCCGTGTTGACTGGCTCGATAGTTAGTTAAATATGTGAAATGTTTTAAGGTGTAGGGATGGAAAAAAAGTAAGAGAAAGGACCCAACTGGGAGAAACATAATCACACGATAAACAACGTGGATCTATGTGACTTGGCACCTCGAGACTGGATTACAGACCCTGATGCACTACCCACTCTCACACTGGCAGCGACTAAAACATCTTTTTTGGACCAAGTGAAATCAGTTTGTGCGAGTTTAAAGGCTACAAATCCCTGGAACCTCATTAACTGTTTTGGCTCGCTGCAAAATCTAATAATTCACAAAGTCTCAACACTGTTTGCAGTGTCAACTTTGTAAATAAACATGTTGATTCTCCGATTAATTCATCCCTCGCTTTGACTTTCCTCAACTTCCTTCCACGTTTTCTACCAAAATATGTTTGTTTTCAACAGATTGTGTGTGTGCGGTGTACATTTACAGTATAGATCAGAGGTCCATATGTTCCCTGGATTCATTCAGGGCTGCACATCGGAAACATGTGGCTGCTCATACTACATGTGAAGCCACAACAGGGAAGCTGGGAGGTTTAATGTGAGCGGGAATATGCCCAGATGTCAGTCTCCCTCCTCTGCCATTAATTTTAAGAAATTCTGCAGAATTGCAGCTGATTTCAGGCAGAACTCTGCTTGTTGGCAGCACTTTCCCTCTGTGCCCACTGAGCTGGAAACATCACATTAAGTTTTTTTTTTTTCCCCACTGAAATCCAGCCTAGTTTTCCCTAACTAGTCTGACTCAGAGACTCTAGTGGTTATTGTACCCGGATATTTCGTTTAGTTCTCAATTATGTGTAAACACAATCTGTACAACGACATGGTTTGTCGTCGTAAAAACATATTTGCTTTTAGCCAACATTAAATATAATCATATCAAATATCTATTTATCTACCTAAATCAATCATTGAGCTGCCTGACATTCCAGGACCAGCTGACACAACATTTTCTCACATACAAATGGAATAACATGGAGAACTTTTTTGGAAAGTATTTACAAAGTTGAAGTATTCAGAAACTTTCCCCTGGCTCAAAAAGTCTTAAGTCTGGGGATCTGTGGCTAATTGGCTACCACTTAAAACCCCTTGTTCAAAGGTTTTTCCTTCAGTGACAGAGATCCAATCTTACCAAGGACTATGAGGATGCATAAAAAAAAAACAGCAAAAAAAACAGAAAAATCAAAGTGGTCTTTATCCCACACATTTCATTACCCAGTTCATAACTCGAGGATGGCAGACAAAAGAGGGAGCGACATTACTCTGCCATATTAACTTACAAACATAAAGAAGCTTGTGTGTGGTATTGAAAATCAAAAATCAGTTGTCACGTTGAGGACAAGCACATTGTTAGAAGACCGCCTCTGATCGCCTCTTGACGTGTTTGACAGTCCCAGCATTCCTCCACTCTGCTTTTCAGAGCATTGTTTAGTAATTCCCACAGAGGAGTGAGTAACAAGCACACTGCCACATCTTATAGAGGCATAGTATTTTTTTTTAATTGTCTGCCATTTTATTAAATTCAAGGTATAATATCATATTTTTCTCTATTCAAACATGGCAAAATGGCAGCTACATCCTGTTTTGTTTGATAATGCAACTTCATCCCCCCTTGTATTTGTAATCAAGGCAATGGTGCGTTTCATTTAGTCCCCTGTCTTCGCCATCTCCTCTTCACAAGTAGCTGCAACGATTTCAGGCGAATAAGGAGGAGGTGGGAACTGTAAATAAAAACTTTAAACATCCTCACGTCGGGGAGAGTTTCATAAGAAATGGTTGATGTTCAACAATGAAGGTCACAACTTCCTCACTCTACTTGATAGGATTTGGTAGTTTTGACGGACAGACCTCTCATGGCAGAAATGACAGCATACACATGGTTTAATTGAATGCGTGTGTGACATTTCAAGTTAAGAGTCATACAGTTAAACATTGTAAAAAAAAAAAAGATAAAATTCTTACAGGCTAATAACTAAGATTAAACAGGATAAACATGACAGATTGAGGCGTTTTCACGGAATGAATCACGGCTTACGAGTGAGAAATTCTAATCGGCCGTAACATCATAATAATAATTTTTCTGATAAGATTTTCACATTAAAATGCTACATCTGCTACACCACGACGCCCGACATTTCTGGGAGAAGTTCCAATAAATTATTGTCCGCCTTCATGGGCCCCGGTTCCTGATATTTCTCTATCTAAATGACTAATGGAGACAACGGTTTTTGAAACCGGTCCAGTGCTGAGCGAGAGCCCTGCAGCCGCGAAACGTGCCGCAGTATAATCCCCCGCAGGCGTTCGCAGAGCAGCATTGTGCGTCCATGAAAGGTGTTTGTTTATCTTTGCCACTGACAGGCTCAAATTGTTATAAGTGTCTGACGACATTGTGGAAAGGATCCCTTTGTGTTTGAACCACAAACGACAGCTGTATCGCCCTCACCAAAAGCCACCAGACTTCATTTACAGCGACAGTGGTTTTATCACTGTTAAACACACACTTCATTCAGACAGGACGGAGAAATAAAACTCGACAAAACTTTGCTTCATCCTTCCATTGCTCTGGCAATCACCACCAGCCCTGGTTGAAACAAATTGGAGGAGTGAGACATTGGGGAAAAGCAGGGAGGGAAACAGCCGGAGTGTTTCCACATCTTACTTGGGAATTATCTTCTCCAGCACCAACAAATTTTCCAGCACAACGAAAAACAACCCTAAGAATGAACAGAGTTCACGTGTTTTCATAGACTCCACACCACCATGCATGAAAGTTGCAAGTGAGCGGCTTCAGCTTCCAGTCTGCCTATTCCACTGAGACGTGACTGCTGACAAGGAAACGCGAAGGAATCTCATCATTATTTTATCAATTATTAAGTCAACAGTGGAAACATCTGGGAGAAATATATTTCAGAATGTGATTTCCTGCTCAGCAGGTGGCTTATAAGAATGGGGAGAGTATTAATGTAGTAGTGGTGCAGTCATATTAAAATTCTGTAAAAATCTAAGTGTATTCTGGTTTTGCACAGCGAGAGGGGAACTGAGCTGTCTATTGTATGATGATCTAAACATAAGGCAACACAGTGTGTCAATGGTCAGCATTGTTGCCTCACAGCAAGAAGGACCTGGGTTCGAATCTCAGTAATGCTGAGGGCTTTTCTGTCTGGAGTTTGCATGTTGTCTTTTTGGGTCCAAAAACATGCATGTTTAGGTCGACTAGAGTTGTGAAATTTATGGAGACAGAAGACAAGAACAGTCTTACTACTACAGATATTCACTTAGTCTGCTGCTAGCCAGCATGAGATATAGGTGTAGCTGTGTCTGACCAAAGCTAGGAAGCAGCTAACATTCATTTCTACCTAGAAGCTAACATCCAATTCTAGGCAGAGGCTAACATTCATTTCTAGCAGCTAATATCTAGAAGCCAATGTCCACATTTCTTATTTAGCTAACAATTTGTCTCTTGCTAGACAGCAGATAACATGTTTGTCATACAGCTCTAGTATTGCATGTGTCTAGCTAGAGGCTAAATGTATTCTAGAGGTCTTTGGTATACTCCCACAGTCCAATAATGTGCATGTTTAGGTCGATTGGAGACTCAAAAATGCCCCTAGATGTGAGTGTGAGGGTGAACGTTGTGTGTGTCTGCCTGGTGATGGACTGGCGGTTAGGCATAAAGTGGTTTAAGAAAAAGGATGGATTGATTGCTCTAAACTTACAGGCTGAGCCCTCTTCAATTACTTACCAATCAGTCTCACTGACCAGACACACAGCATGAGTGTGTGGGAATCATTTTTAATCTCTAAATGTTCAGACGGTGGAAGCAAATATACATCAATCGATATAAATCAATGGCATTGAATTTTACTGCCATTTCCTCCCGAGATCTATTCCAGGAATTCAGACCTGGATGAAAAAGGTTTCTTCAGAGGGGCATGACTGGAACAAACAGGATTTTAAGAGAAATGAACATTTCTATTTCGCAATGGAAGCTGGCAGACACAAAGTGTCATAAGAGAGGATTAATGATGATTTTCTGTGCAAACATCACAAGGTGTGTTTGTGCTCCCTCCCAGTCGCACGGAGCCCTGAATGCCTGAACACGGTGCGCGTCTCTTATCAGTCACTTCACAGCTCTGCGCTCAACTAAACCAAAGGCATTTCTGAAAATACAACGGTGGCTGTTCAATACTCAGTCTTACGAGTTCAGACAATGTGAGAGAAGGGGAGAAATCTCTGGAGCATTGAATGAAATCACCAATGAGATTTACCATATTTACCATATTACCATATTTAGAATAGAAGAGATATGCCTCCCTTCACTTTGTAATTAAAAAAAAAAACCTGCCCCGCAGAGCTCATTAAAGGTCGATCTTGGAGAGAGGTGCTCTAATGTGAAGCTTCTATTCCTCTAAGCTGAACTTTCACAATACGGTCTGGACGGGCGACAGATTTAAGAGAGAAAACCTGAATGTAGAAACAGAGAAACTAAGGTTTGATGAGAATCATGTGAATCCAGAGCTCTGGAGTCACCAGGTCTAAATGAACCCTCTTTGGGAGGACACGTAGGGCGATCTTATCTACTATCTATTAAACTCTGAATGAGAGTGTTTTTAAACTTGTTTTTGCTTCATGTGACTCACCAGAAAAGGTTTTGCTCACGACGAACGCTCAACCGGGTTACATAAAATGAATATAGACTTCATGTCCTTATGAGAAACCAAACACACAGGAGGAAAAGAAGAAGAAAAAAAAACAGAGCTTTTTGTAGGCTTCAAAACAATCAACAAGCTTGACAGCCTCATGTGGGGTCGCAGCATGGGGTTGCCTTTTCCCAGACCTTTGTGCGTCACTTTGCCAAACTTTATCCAGAAGCTACACAACTTACACACACACACACTCTGTGTGTAACGTTGAGCCCTTTAAGGTCGAACTCAAAAGTATGTATGTGTGTGATCTGCTGAATTCTGTAGGAACTTTTCAGCATAATACATAGGAACATAGGAATTTAGAGTCTCCAATCTACCTTAACATGCGTTTTTTTTCTAATTTTTCTACTTTTTCCTTCAAATTAACTGATTTGATTGAGCTGTATAGCACTTTAAATGAGTGGTATTGTCTGTTGAAATAGCTGAATGCATGTGGTACCCCAGACCCTTCAGAGCTGGTCTGAGTTTGAGGGGGCGGGGGGGGGGGGGGGGGGGGGGGGGGGCTGCAGACAGAGACAGATGGGCTGACGTTTCTTTTGTGCAGCAGGAATCTTCCCATGAGGGGCATCATACTACAAGTCCCACAGAGGGACCAAAAAAAAAGAAAAGAAAAGAAAAGCTCAGCGATCAATACACATTAGCTGCTGCTCGAGTGCTGAACATGGATTAGTTGACATCATGGAACCTTGAGGCTTATAGCCTGTGTGTGTGTGTGTGTGTCAGGGTGGATTTGCTCTTGTTTCCAAGAGTCAAACAAGTGGGACCATTATCCAAGATTATGCTAATACCTGTTTTTATGAGGATTGCAGCTGAATTCATTTATAAGCCTGAATGATATCTCGATTTTCTGCATTAGATGAGAGTGAACGTGTAATAACGCTCGGAGTCCTTTTCCAGACTCTTAGGTCAGACTGGCGTCGAAACGAGGACCATTACTTCTGTCTTGCGCGTGACAGACCTTTATTGAAGTAATGTGACACTTAGATCATTAAAGGCTCTGCATTTTGGAAAACACACATTGGATTGCGCTCTCATGCCTGCACATTAAGTGTGGAGCCAAACAAGACGGAGGATACTTGGCTTTCCCAGGCAACAAGTGCCTATTAAGATAAATCAGCTGCTTATTGTATCTTTGAATATTAAAGCTGACAGTGGGGCACAATGCTGAGCAATAAAGCTGTTGATTTATTTGTTGTTGTGGCAGACAAACTGAGCAAGGTTAATACGTAGCCTCATACAGGTGACAGACCCTTGGCTTCAGCGCAAGGTCATCTGAAGCAAGTTGTAAACACAATATGGACTGTTTGCACACTTTGTAGAAACAAAAGAGCTCTCGTATATTTATGTTCCTGGTCAACTTTATTTTTGTCATCAACAACTAAAGGAAATGGCTGGCTCTGCCTCATGCTTCTCTGTAGCAGGTGGTCTACTCAGATGTACCATTTGGTCATGTTGATATTGTCCACAGTTGATTTATTGTTACTTTTTTCTGGTAAACATGCACCTCCTGCTGCGGAAAATACCAATGGAAGTGGTGAAAGTGAGCCAAAGTGCTAGAACACAATGCAGAAAGAAATATACAAGTAAACATGTTGTCCATTGTAGACATGAAAACACTGATAACAGCTGCTTTTGACTCGCAGAAAGAAAGCAAATAAGCAGGTTTCATAAAATATACCACTATTTGTGTATCTAACTATTCCTTTAAATAGGAGCTGGAATGCTTGAATGGAGTGTTTATCCCTGTTCCCCATATTTCAACATAGTAGTTATGAAGCAATGGTTTCAGAAGAGTTTCATGTGTGTCTGGCTTTATGGCGATTGGCTGTCTTACCTGCCACTTCACTGACTGAATGATGACTTTACCTTCTTTTCTAAGCTTTTTTTTAACTTATTGGTCCAGATCCAGCCTTATATATTTCAGCCAGAATCAGATATTGTGTCACACTTGAATATCCCAAATGAATATATGGGGCTGCAAGAGTGTTTATGGACCTGCCGTACATCTTTAGCCATGGTTATTCAACAAAACCAGGAGCTAAAGTGCTTTTTCATCCCAGGTCCCCTTTAAGAGACATTTATATCATCTGCATGTTGACGAGGATGCTTGATGACATAATCCAAAATGGTTTTGACAGCTTATTTTAGTGCATATTTTTACTCGGAGCTGGCATCGGGGAGCGTCTGTTTTTGGAACCGCTGACGAGCACAGGAGGAGGTTTCAAGCGCGGACCAACAGGGATCTCGGGAGAGTCTGAATGCTTGTTTACCCTGGCAGTGGTTGGTAGGCTGAACGGAGCAGCGCTCGGCACAAGAGCCAACAACTTTATCACCGCTGAAGGAGAACAAACTAAGTAAATGCAGCAGTCAGACTCTGCAGAGAGACCACCACGCAAACAGCTCGCTGTGTTTTCACAGAGGAGCGGAGCAGGCACGACCCAGCCCCATTAGACGATGCGTTTTTTTTATTTAGTCTTGTTAGGTTTTTTTTCTAATGTGTCGCCCAGGCCTGGTCCCAGGTTCACCTGCCTGCTGGAGGAGGGGGGTGGGGGGTGGGTTCAGGGTCCCCACGATGCGGCGCCAGCTGCAGAGAGCCACCACCTGATGTGGCCCTCAAAGGACGGCGCCTGCAAATCAGTCCATTTGAAAAACACCGGCGGTGTAATTTACCAGCCGTGTTGCTGTCTGACTGCATTACGTGCGCTAACTTTTATGGCGGAGAATAGATTTCCACCTCCATTATTTCTGCTTTAAAAAATGTAGAAGGGTAAAATGAGGTTGTGTAAAAATCTCATTTAAAAATTACATTAAAGCATAATGGAATTTCATTATGTTGGCGTACGGCATTCTGCCTTTGCTCCTTTGTTTTTTTTTCTTTCCTCTGCTTTATTTTTCACTCCGTCCTGCCAGGGAACGTTTCAAAGAAGCTGAATTATCTCGATGTGAGATTGTAAACTGAGCACGCATAAAAGAGTGATGTAACTCACATTTTATGCTCACTGAAGTTATTTTTGAGCCGTGTCCCTCAACAAAATACATCTAAGAAAAACTGCTCGAGTTGTGCTTTCACAACACCGAGGAAAAATCTAATCTCTTCCTTGTTTTAACATTAATGTTAACTTAATGTTAATTCTCCTGCTTTGTACTTTCGCACTGGGCGAATGGAAGGACTAAAACCCACGGACAAGTGTCAGTTCTATTATAGATGTATACAATGCTAAATTAACCCTTTAAAGTGGAACGTTGGAGGGTTCAAGGCCCTGGATTTGAGGATGGTTTTATGTGTGGGCTCCCTTTGGTGAAAACCGCCCACTCATGCATATTAGTGATGGGTGAAGTTCACATGAGCTGCTTTGGCTCTGCTTTTTTGCAAGTTCCTGAACTTTTTTGCACAAAGTTTTGTTCCAACCAGATAGTTCAGGAGCTTGTTTTTTCTGGTTGCATCAGTGTTATTAAACATCTTCACGCATATTTTATCTGGTCAGGTTTCCTGGAGGTTTGCACTTAAAATATATGTTCTGGGGAATAAATGAAGACTGCATCTAAACAGAAATTGTGGTAACACAAGAACTTGGCCAAATTTCCTTTTTCTTTTTGTATCAGATTTTTCATTTTTAAACACACTGCCGAGATTAAGAAATATGTTTTGATGGCCGCCTTTAAATTTTTACTTGGGAAGAAGAAGAGGATTTGATGTATAAGATGAACATGGGATGCTTGCTCTCCCAAGGACAACTGTGTCATAAAAAATGGATGAAATTTTTCAAAGTAAAAATACACCCACATGTTGATAGACAGATACAGATACAGTAAGACCATCAAAAAATTAGACATACGCAATTCAGTGGAATCCAAAACACTCAACTGTGGATATCAACAACTATCTCATCTTGTTGTTGCCTGTCTCTGCGCATCTCATAATTTTAGGTGTGCGTGGGGGGAAAAAAAAACCCCCATCATTTGTCTGAGTATTTTTGCGGCACGAGTCCTAATGATAGCAGCTGACCACATTACTCTGCACCGCTGTTGCACGTACAGTCTCCGGCGTGCTTGCAAAAGGTGCTTAGTAAGCAGCTCCGCAAATGGCTTCTTTTACAGCTTCCCATTCTGCCACCGAGGCCGAGCCCGCAGTATTTCATGAGCGCGGGCTCTCGTGGCTTCAGGTGGGATGAGAAGAGCGCCTCTCGCTGAGTGACACGGAGGCAGACGAGCAGAGACTGCAAGGATGAGGCTTTCATTTGAGGACCCTGAGTAACTCTGACATCCAGTGTGTGTTTTCGCTCCAGGTACCCCCACCCCCACCCCCACCCAGGGCGTCTGACATCAGCAGCAAAGTAATGATAAAACGCTGTCGGTAGCGTTCAGAGAGAGTAAATGCTTTTTCTTTCTGAGCTGTGTAGAGGTGGAGGTGTCGAGGACTGAGGCAGCTGCAGTCAGACGCAGACTGTGAAGCAAGCAGAGCTACAGCTGTCAGCTCTACGATGGAGACGTTGGGCCAGTTTATGTACTTCGGTTCACTTTCCCTGCTCCGATCCGCTTCTGTTAAATTAATCAATCTGATTTTCTATCAACTTGATCTGCAGGAAGAAAATAGACTGTGTGTGTGTGCATGTGTGTGTAGCATGTGTGAAACCCAGGAGCAGGGATTAGTCAGACAGACGGGGGAGAAATGGTTGTGGCCTTTTAGTTTGACATTTTTGACCACAGCAACACGCGTGCACAAACGTGTTTTGGCTTCGGGGCGAAAACAAATCAGGGTAAATATGGCTGTGTGGGGTTTTTTGGGGCACAATGACTGCACCTGTATGTTAAGCTCCAGGTGTGCTGTTGTGGTGTCATCACAATTTGACACGGCTGGGTTATTTAAAGACAAATCTGCAGTTTTGGCCTCTCCCATTTGAGGTCATGGCAGTGTGTCACACTGAGATTTAAAGGCAGGAGATTGATAATGAATGTGTATTATTAACACATAATCTCTGTTCATGTTCATATTTGAGGCACTGATCACTGTCATTACTCACATTTCCTCCCCAACTTATTTTGATGAAATTTACAAAAAAAAAAAACTGACTTTTTTTCCATAACAAAAGAATGGGACAAGGTGAAAACACACAGTTTGCCTTTTTTGGTAACAACCAGGCAGCGTGACATTGTATCCCCTCTTGAAATTTCCACAATTGCCAGTTATGCTTGGTGTATTTAGTGTGTTTGATTTTAACTTCCAAATATTTTGACAAAGCCACATGGTTTATGAGTGGTTAGCGCTGTCACTCTACGTCTGTGTGGGCTTTTTCCCGGGTTACTCTGGCTTCCTTCCACACTCCCAAAACATGCCTGTTTAGGCCGATTGGAGGCTCTGAATTGCCCCTAGGTGTGAGAGCTACTTTGAATGGTTTGTGTGGACTGTGTGTGCTGTAGATGGGAGTAAAAGATGGCCACAGGAATTCAGCTTTTAGATCACTAGATTCAGGAATGTGATTCGATTACAGTTCAAGCGGACTTTCGTCAAAACCAATTGGATTTGATTCCATCCAAACCTTCCTCTTGCATAAAATAAACACATTTTGTCTCTTCACAACCGGAGATTCTGAATTTTTTTTCCCCCAAAGTGCATGTGATCCCGCACCTGTGGGCTAATGTAAAATCTAATTTGCGTCAGACATATTTAGCTACTGGACTCCCTTGTGCAGGATTTATTTAAGTCTAACAGGATTTTTTAATGCTGTTTAATGTATATATTTCGGAAACTTTCCAACTTCTCTGCATGAGGCGCAAAACGACGACGGATTGCGTTTGTTGTGTTGCGTGTGTGGCGGCTCAGATTCAGCAAAGAGCTCTATGGCAATTTTCTGTCAAACGCATTTTTTTGTGAAGTCGCCCAAAGCCCCGCGCACGGCGACAAAAGCGCGTAGTGTCGGAGACAATGAGGGAATCTGAGCGGGGGGGGGGGGGCGTTGTCCCGGCCCGAGAGGAATGCGTCCTCGCATGCCCAGGTCACAATGCTCGATTCAGCTCGGGGCCCCGGTGACAAAAACACGCCATTCTGAAATACCAGGTGACGCTTTGTGCGAGCCATTCATTATCTCACTGTCACACGTCCGTCTGCGGCTTTATTCAAGACCGTCAGACGCGCTGACCAGGGGTTGTGGACGAGGGCCCGTCTCGAAAGCACTGAATAACACCCACTCGCACGCCGCCATCTGCAGAGCGGCTTAGTTCACGGCGATTACGCCTAATCATAGTCATTACAGCCCAAGGTGCTCTACGCTGACTCATTTTGTGATTTAAAAAAGTTAACTCCTCAGCAAAGTAGGTAAATTATACATAATCCACCTAAAAAAAAAACACCTGGGTCAAACGTGTGTGTGTGTGTGTGTGTGTCACCCGCAGGCTCGGCCTACTATGACAACGTGCGGCCGCTGGCCTACCCGGACTCGGACGCCGTGCTCATCTGCTTTGACATCAGCCGGCCAGAAACGCTGGACAGCGTGCTGAAAAAGGTCAGTATCACATTAACGGAAGTGTGAACGTGTCCCGTTTCTTTTTGATCGTGGCCAGGACAGTTTTCAAGGTGCATCGTGTCTGGTGTCAGGCCCCGGCAGCCCCCGAAGGACAAAGTCTGACAGAGTCTCTCTCACACAATGCGTACACATGCGGGAGTAAGCCGAGGTGAGGGGTCGTGGCTTTTTAAAGTGGCCATGAAGCGGCTCCTTCTTATAACGTCCTACAAGAAGAGAAGAAACGGGGTGTAAAGTATACAGGCAGGAACTTCTAAGGCAAGTTCAGTTCAGCTCAGCTATATTTTATATGCCAGTTCATAACAATGTTATCTCAAGGCACCAACATCTTTATGAAACATAAATAAACAAAACAGAGTTCAACATATCGCAAGTATGAGCAAACTGTTGCAGATGGTAGTGAAGAACACTGACACATCATCACCTTGAAACTTTATTTTTTCTTATTTTTATATTAAAGATACATGAATCAGAATATACTTCATTGGCTTGGTTATGAATTCTTTTTGGACTGTACAGTCCAGTACATTGATGTCTCCATTACAGTCAGTATTAACACAAACACTATAAATTACATAAAATAGATTAATAGTTCTAAAAACAAACACAAAACAAGACAGAATACTGAAACATGAAAGTGCTATAAACACAACTTTCTCACGTATTATTAAATTCATTCAAGTTGGATTTCTAACCACTTGGTTAATATAAATCCATTCTTTTCTCTTGAACCTGGTCTTCAGTTTCCAACATTTCCAGAAAGCAGTTTTTTGGCTTTTAAGCTACAAAGGGCTCGACTGTGTTCAACAGCAAGTCGCCCACTGTGCCAGTCTGTCTTTTTGCAGAAAGCAGCAGCCTACCATGGCTAAAAAAAGACAGCGTTGGAGAGTAGTAACAATGAAGTAAAAACAGTCTGAGGTCAGACATCTAAAAAGCCAAAAACATGTTTTAAAAGGCCCATAAAACTGAGTCAGGCTGGACACCGGGGCGACTATTATAATGTCAGTTATTATAAAACTTGTGATTTTGGCTGGTTTACTTGGCTACATTGAACAGATCAGGTCAGTATATGCTGCTAAAGCTTTGAATGAGTAAATGCATGGTGGATTTTCTCCTGGATTTCATACAATCTAGTCAGGCTTCAAACTCTTTGTGGTCAGTAGAGAAAGGAGGAATAGTCATAGCAGCCAATAGTAAAGTCCTTTGTATTCAAGCTGTCTGTAGTTTAAAGGTGCAGCTTTCTCATGACATGAAAGACAGTGTTGTGTGGATAAATTTTTCACTTTCCCGCCAAAGAACGTGCAAATGCGTTGGCGCCTTGGACCTCTCAGTCCGCTCACATTCCAGTGGTCGGCATCATCACTCATGGGCGACACCATCGATTCAGAGACCAAACAGGAATCTCCTCACAGGGGGTCCACTTGAGAACTAACTTGAACTGCGACCTCCTGGGCTGACCCCGGGTGTTTCCTCCCTGTGATCGCCGTGAATGGGCCGACCTCACAATGCATGCTCGGGATGCCACAGTGACACGCTGACTACTCTAGATGAAACAAATAACTCGCCCTCGTCCTGTCAGACATAAGTGCCTCGCCGCGGTAAGGTGTGATTATGCCGTATTTCCATTTTCCATCGGCATGTGTTTTTTTTTTTTAAAGCTTGTTTTCCCTCGGCCGACTCCTCCTGTTTCTCAAACGATGCCCTTGCCGCAGTGCATAGCACTTTTACTTTCTCTGTCGTTTCTGACAGCACAACCAATTCTAACAACCTCCAATTTTCTCGCAAACGGCGGACTACTCTGTCTCAGCGCTGCTAAGCTGCAATTCCCCTTTTTACAAGTCTTCCTTTGAAACGCTTCGTTTCAAATCGCCGACGTTGGAGGAGCACTCGACCTAAGACGGTATCCAAGCATCCACCCCAAACTATCACCTTTCTAATGCTTCAACTCCTGCCTCGCAGCTGGCAGCACCTTCTCACCTTTTTTTTTCTTTTTTTCCCCTCCAACTTTATAACGAACAGCCTGTCAGCGTCTCCTGCTGCACCGTGATTTTAGGTTTCCAGTTTATTTGTGGCTGAAGAGTGAGGGATTGTGATTTCACGTCTACATCCAACCATAGCGAACATGGGAGAAGTAAATGGATGAAGAGATAGAGTATTCGTATGTATATAGATCTAGGGAGGTACAGCTCATATTTCTACTTTTTCAAATGAACATCAGAAATCTGTGGCGAGGTGGATACTGGAGGTGGAAGTTGCTACCAAAAAACTCACTTTTGCGCAAATATTTTTTTAAGGTTTTGACACAGTTTTAATAATACATTAACGAGCAGTTGGGGTGTTGCGAAAATGTCAGGAAAAAGGCAATTTCTCAGGGTTTTTTTCCACTTCATGCACCTCATAGTTTCTTATGGGAAACAATTTTTAATTTGTTTTTCGTAAATTATCCGATGAAAAAATGAATATTCCCCAGAATGAAAGTATGACACGGCGAGTCTGATCGAGCTGGAAATCTTAAAATAGGAAAGGAGGAAACGTGAACAATAACGAGCGCGATCAGTGCTTTGTTCTGTATCACTAATTGGGTTCCTATCCTCAGTTCCTAGTTTTGATATGTTTTTTTGGGGGGGGGCTCTCTTCTCATGCACTAAAATCTGTAAGTTACTTAAATCTCTTATGACTATTTAAACTCCATCTAAAACTTTGCCCAAAAAACTACTGATGTATTGGATTTTATAGTTAAAGAAGTCTCACGGCTCATTCTGATTGGAGCGAGAACGTCTTTGCCAAAACCCTGTGGTAATCCGATTACACAGCCGCTTTGTTTTAAGTTGCACAAAATGTACAAAACTTCACCTTAATCCACGTAAGAGTGTGGAGCGGAGCGGTGGCTCGACAGACCGAGAACGCGTTTCATGCGTGTGTAATCATATACTGTTCCCCTTCTGAGAAATATTTAATGACCACGGTGTCCTTGAGTGTCGCTGTGGCATTTCCTGCTGGCTCCAAATTGCGTAGTTGAAAAGTGCAGCCACCTTGTTGCACCAATTCAAAGCGAGCCGTCGTCAGAAGTCGTTTGTGAGACCTTCGCTCTCGGTGCTTTGATGGAGCGGTCTCTCTCTCTCTGCTCCGACAGCTCCTCGCACAGCTCCGTATCTTTATCCGGGGACTAAACTCTCACCAATTCTTAACATTAACACAAACAATAAGCTGCTTTGCCTACGAGGCCTTTGTGACTCATCTAAATTGCTGCTATTCACCAGTTGCAGACAATTCAGCAGCAGCAGGGCCCATTGAAAAGGCTCGGTCTGCACAACTGCACAACACACACATGTGCACACACACAGACACATGCACGCACACACACATCCAGGAGAAAAGATCTCTTTGTGAGGGGAGAACAAATGCAGCAACTGTGCAGAGTGGTTCGCCTGTGCCATGGTGTGAGGAGATAATGGCTGGAGTCGCACAGACAACGGCGGAGGGAATGTAATAGTTGGAGTCAGTGTTAGCGTCCCTGTCTCTCTCTCTCTCTCTCTCCCTCTCTCTCTCTCTCTCTCTCTCTCTGTCCTCTTCCAGCATTTATGACCACGGGCGTCACGCTCTCGTGAGCCGCACGTTGTCACGAAACAAAAACAGCTGCAGCGTCCCAGCGTTCGTTCCTCGGCCCGCTTGTTTTTCCCCGCTCTTCGTTAAGGAAGGACGTTGCGTCAGATTCATCGTGATAGGATGTGAAGTGCTGCGAGAGTCCGAAGGAGCCGTACTGTACCAGTGTCTCCAGATGTGCCAGATGTTATGACAATGCTTTTTGACGGCTGCAGCAATACTTCAGAGTGTGGAACGCAATGCTCGTTTTTCACAAGCTAAAGGTCTCAGATACTTCGGAGTAATATTTGATAGGTTGGCACAAAGTAGCTGGAGATAAATTTCTAAAATCCACGAAAAATAGTCTAGAAGATTTGGGAAGATGCAGGAAAAAATATTGTGATTCGAAAACCATATTTTACTGAATGTGATATTTCTGATAGGAGTTCATTAAAGCCTTCTTACTTTGATTTCTCTCTCCGGTTGAAATTCCCCTTTGAGCGCGCTTGGCTCAGAATAGAGCTGTATTGAATAGAACAGAATAGAATAAAAAAGCCTTTACTGTCATTGTACGGGAACAGTAAAAGCTAGAAGTACAACAAAAAGTGCTTCCGTGGTCCAGAGAAACTGTCACACCCATGTTACCTACATAGAAAGTCTATAAGTACAGGTGGACAGATATAGATAGATAGATAGATAGATAGACAGACAGATAGACAGACAGACAGACAGACAGACAGACAGACAGACAGACAGACAGACAGACAGACAGACAGACAGACAGACAGACAGACAGACAGACAGACAGACAGACAGACAGACAGACAGACAGACAGACAGATAGATAGATGGATAGAGGGATAGATGGATAGAGGGATAGATGGATAGAGGGATAGATGGATAGAGGGATAGATGGATGGATAGATAGATAGATAGATAGATAGATAGATAGATAGATAGATAGATAGATAGATAGATAGATAGATAGATAGAAATGTGTTTATTTTCATTGAAATGTCATTTCAATGACTTAAAAATGTAATGCAGTTTAAATGACAAGAGCTTGGTGTTACAATAACATTTTCTCTGTGGTATTTTAGACAAAGCTGTGCTTCCAGCTGTACTGGGAAGATATGTTTTCCTTCAAGTTTAGTGGGGGGGGCATTTGAGCCGCCTACTTGGAGTCCTGACCTTAAAAGCCATCCGGTAGTTTTTTGGGATAAAAAGGAACTGCACTCCTTATCTCTTCCCAGCAACAGCAGCTGACTTCACTTAAACTCTTGTGGCCGAGTGGGAACAAGTCTATGTGCCACAAGTGCCAGAATGTTGTGTAAAAGCCTTTCCCTGAAAAGCGGAGGTTGTTGTGACACAAGATAAACGCCCCATGGTTGTAAAGAAGAGTCAGGTGTCTGTTATCCTCACTTCAACCCACACACACCCTCACTGTCTGGATCTGTCTGCCTGTGTGTGTGTGTGTGTGTGTGTGTGTGTGTGTGTGTGTGTGTGTGTGTGTGTGTGATTTGCAGTGGCAGGGAGAGACACAGGAGTTCTGTCCCAACGCCAAAGTGGTGCTGGTCGGCTGCAAACTGGACATGAGGACGGACCTGAATGTGATGAGAGAGCTGGCCAAACACAGACTCATCCCTGTCACCCACGAGCAGGTGAGGAGGCACTCTAGCTGCTCAATTTCTGTTTTTTTTTCTATTCCAGGAAAGCTGCGTAAGCCGAGCATCTGCGAGCACAGAAGTAACTCAGCATCAGCTGTGTTTTTATTTATTTAGTGTCATATTTCCAACATGGCTGACGTATCGTCTCAATATAAGCTCCTTGGTAATTTTCCACTGTGGCGGCCTCCACGCACCTATAGCAGCATTGATTTGTGTACAGGTTTAATATCACAGTCCCAGACTAATGACAATCCAGTGCTCTGTTCCCTCACACACACACACACACACACACACACACACACACACACACACACACACACACACACACACACACACACACACACACACACACACACACACAAAACAAAACCTCTGGAAATGAATTCAGAGACTGACATTTGCTTCAGATCAGAACTTCCACAAATATAGAAACACGAGGAGTATAAAAGAGCTGCGACTGAAACAAAGCAGAAGACGAACAGCGGGATGCGCGATAATGCAATTGTTTTTCTTTGTGTCTTGGAGCAATGAGCAGTGGCACGCATGAATTTTAATAGCCTATTTTCATGTAAATTTGAATTCCCACTCCTTGGCAGCCTTTTGTCAACACATTAATATTTCTTCATACCTCCGACAAGGCAAAGGTAACCGCTCTCGTCAGGATCTCAGACGCGTGAGAGATTCACCTGTGAATTAACAGACGACGTCTGAAGGCGAAGGCGAAACTTTGAAAAACTGTACCGGCAGCGGTTTTCAACTTTGCGGCTGTGATCAGTGTTTACCTGTGTACTGCAGCTGTCCTGTGTAGTCCTAATTAAAGAAAAGACGAAAATAACCCGCCCCGAAGGCACCCAGAGCTCGGCTTCTACTTCGATTTATACAATTTAGCTACAAACTGTGAAAACCAATTAATCATTTTAATTACTTAGTTTGTTGTTTTTTTTGTTGTTTTGGGGTTTTTTTTCAGCTAAAATGTGAAGAGTTGGGGGAAAAACACTTTGGGTGCATCCGAGGTTTGTTTGAGCTTCTGCAGAGCCTTTCAAAGAGCCGAACTGTATGCGGCTGCAAACTGGGACACTTCGATTTCAGCCACTTGACCAACTGATGTGATCCTCGGGGGGGCAGGGGGGGGGCGCATTCATCCGGCCGATCCGCGCCTGAACTCTGTGACCGCCACTGTAATCGTCTTCCGGGGCGAGGCTCGAAGCGTTTTTTTTTCTCCCATTAATGCGGGAATAATGCAGCCTCCCCTGCGAGGAGGAGAAAGAGGAGGAGGACGAGTTCTCGGACGAGCTCTCTGCCTCCTCAGTGGGTGGATTCCAACCATGACCTGCTCTGACTCGGGGAGGAGGAAGTCACCGCTCGCCCCCTCAAGTCTGAGCATTCATTAATAAGACCCCGAAGAGGAGCTGATTAAAACCATATAACACCTAGATTACACGGGTCAGCAAAATAAAAGCACCGCATACGTCCGACTGGTGGGGATTTAAGATGGTGCCGGCCCGCCACTGGGAATAAGCCGGGCTTTTACGCCTCAGCTTTACGGCCGCACAGATAGGCCTTGAATATTTCATGGCTCTGTGGAGGATCTCAGCTCTGCTCCGGCTCACTGTTACGCCTCTGACGGCGTTGGCTTTTATGAAGTGGGGTGGACAGTCGCACACGACCAGGACCAGCGGGCCGGCATCCACAAAGATAATATAACACCCTGTAGCGAATGGTGATAATTATAAACCGCTAGAGAGTCCCAAAAAAATCCACATTTTCTGCATTATTGTGCTACAGTTGCTGCACGGGCCTTTTTTTTTTAAAGTGTCCTGTTATGTAAATGCTCCGACTCCAACTCCAACAGTATGTAAAAAGCCTCGTTTCCACCACACAACCCACATACACACACACACACACACACACACACACACACACACACACACTTTGTTTGCTCTGAGCACTTGCTCTCAGCAGCTCTCCTCACGACGTCTGTGAGTGCTCCGCTTTTGGACCGCAAACAAACACAGGCTGAATAATGCCGGCGCATGAATGTTTGAATTTTAAAGGCTGCGCTAATCTTTCCTGAGCTAGCAACTGAGAAACTTTAAAAAAGAAAGAAAAAAGGAGGTGATCCGAGGAATTACCAACAGACTGCAGATTCTCCTCTCCACGGGGCGTTTTAGTTAAGCTAATTGTTTTGGTTTTTTTTACAACCCACAAATTGACTCTCATCAACATTTTTTTTTCCAACAGCAGTATTAGCGAACAGCTATAGAGAAACCTGCTCAGCATCAAATTAAAGGCTAACCAGGAGTCTATCTTGGCTTTGTTGAAAGATTACTACTCGTGACCAGGTGTTCGGCAGGTCCAAAAACGCCTTCACATCCTCATTCATATTCACATTTCAGATGTTGTTAGTAAAATAATAACAGAAACTGTAGCTGGGTCACATAATAAAATCAGATATGAAGCAAATAAAGGCACTTGACTGTGAGGCAGCAGTTTTATGAAGTTTCTGGTGCTTCCTCCTCAATTTCTGATTCTGGCTCAAACACATAAGGCTGAATGCCTACAAGCTCAGTAATTATAAATGCAGTTACCACTTACAGTAGTTAGCAAGGAATGTAAAGTCTTCTGATCGTTCAAGTGATTGGCAGGCAAGACAAACAATTATAGTAAATGCCAAGATAAGCATGAAACACATCTATGTGGAAAGGGACTGTAATACTCCCACATCAAAAATAGGACTTTTAATGGTTTTAATTTTAATGCACCTGAGGGATTTGTGTGCCACAGCTTCTACGTTAGAGAAGAGAGTAGAGATCAGATGGCTGTGTGTGTGTGTGTGTGTGTGAAGGGTTAAAACTACTGGTTAAAGCAGACGGACCATGTGAGGTAGCCTCTGCCACCAGTGTGTGAATGAGAGTGAATGGGTGAATGTGTAAAATCACTTTGAGTTTTCATGAAGACTAGAAAATCAGGTAGCGCCTTATAATAACTTCTCCTTATTAAGCATTTGTTAAGCATTATTATATAAATGATTAACTAATGAATAATTAACAGTTTACTAATGATTAACAAATGTGTTAAATGGCTATAAAATGGTCTTATTCTCCATGGACAAAGCATTAACACATACATCTATGAATGATTAACTGATGAGAAATAAGAGTTAACTAATGATTAACAGATGTGTTTTGTAATGCTTAATAAATGCTTAATAAGGAGGAGTTATAAGGCGCCTCTGAAAATCACTATATAACCATTTACCATTCTTGGTAACTTGACCATACAGTGTGTCTGCAGCTAGTTGACAGTCCTCTCATTGTGCCACGTTGTGTGTTTCTGTGTTCCCAGGGCACTAACTTGGCGAGGCAGATCGGCGCCGTGGCCTACACAGAGTGCACCTCCAAGTACTCGGAGAACAGCGTCCGGGACGTTTTCCACGTCACCACCCTGTCGTCCGTGTCCCGCATCCACCGGCCCCAGCTGAAGCGCGCGGGCTCGCGCCGCGGCCTGAAGCGCGTGTCCCAGCAGCCGCCCCGGACTGAGATTCACGAGCACCCTCCGGCCATGAGAAAGGACCGGGCTAAGAGCTGCGTGCTCATGTAGGAGGCGGGGTCTGACCTGCGTGTGCCGGCGGACTCGAGACCGTGCCGCGCACCAAACTTAATTTATTGGTGAATTCTTTGTCAGATCTTTGCACTGCATAAAAAGGACGATGTGATGAAAACAAGATCAACATGCTATCCTGTGGAGTTTTCCTTTCAAGGAATTGTTTGTCCATCTTTAGCAAAAGCTCCATTGTTGTTTTTCTCTGTGGCCGTGCTCTCATCAGGGGAGGTCATTGTTGTGGCAAAAATACATTTATTTTTTCTCCTTTTGCGCTCAAGACAAAAGCGGTCGTGGACGCAAACGGGCTGTTTGGCGAAGGAAACGCAAAGTCAAAAAAAAAAAAAGTGGGTTCGGAGATTAAAGGAAAACAGAAATAATGGAATGATTACTCTGAGGCATCAGGAAGTAACAGCGGGGGTCTCGACCTTAAATATGTTGTTTCCTGTTTTCAAATGCTTTTCTCTTTTTAAGTGTTTAAGTAAACGAAGCACAATACAATGCACGCAAACAGTACTGAGTCATTCGTAAATGCCGGGAAGTGAACTCTGCCGCTCCACGTCATTCAACAAGATGAAGAAGAAAAACAAAAAAACAACAACAAATCAATGAGACATTTAAAAAAAAAAAGAGAAAAACTCGTGGGCTGAGATGACACTAATTTTCTTAAACCACAAGTGCTTTTAATATTGAAAAATGAATAACCACTCACCACATAATACTGAAGTGTTGTGAAATTAATATTGTTGTAATAATCCACACTAGGAGGGAAAATAACAGAGTTACAATATGTTGTTCATGTGATTATGAAATAAAATCTTTATCTGCTGAGTGTTGCAACATATTTAACATGGATCTCAGTCATTTGATCCCAATATTGTGTATTACACATATTGCTTTTTGAAGTGGACTTTCCTATTCCTATTATTCTCCTGTATCTCAGTTCATCGGGACATCGAGCAGAGCAGTTTGTGGCTCTGGAGATGACCAGCGAAAACATCTGTCCTCAGTCGGGGGAAACATAACTTTTTCCCAATCCTCGTCCAACAAACAAATGTAACGGCGAACTACTTGGTGGTGATAAAACCCACATAATGCCGTAAATGGAAACTGAACATTGCACATTGCATATTGCAGATTTTCAGAGAAGCCGTTCAACTAGTGGTTGATATATTCCACCCTGGCTTGTGATGTCGGGGGCTGAGGACAGAGCGACACTTCCATCCTTTACCGTGGCTAAAAACTGCTCCCATAAATAATTCATAACTGGAATTGCTTAATTGCTCGTTTTTAAATCACGTCAAGCGAGATGAAAGTGACAGGCCTCGGCACGGGGGCTGTCAGGGATAAGTCTGCAACACTTCAACTAAGTTGTAAATTTCAACCTCGATCCCGATCCCCGCCGCTCCCCGCCTGACTGATGCTCAGACACCGCTGAGTCTCTCGTGTTCCCGAGGCTCCGACGGTGTCACGCCGAGCTTAGAGGTCATCCAATGTTGCCGTGGCAACCCAGGATGCCACTCGAGGAGGATGCTCAGATTCAGATAAAAAAACTATACAGAATTTCAAGAACATTTAGTCATTTCACAGGCGCTTTTAGCCAAAGCTTTCATAGAAGAGTTAGATTTAGAGTTACACTCCATGAAGAGACCTTAGAGGAACAATAAATGATGCTCCACATTCTTCAGATGATCGAGGGACGAGAGAGCAGCGGTCTTCAGTAAGTACCAGTACAAGAGCAGTTTAAGCACTAGTAAAAGAGGAGAAGGACAGACGAAGGAGTGGAAGTGAATAAAATAAGATTTGTCCTTGAAGCCAAGATGTTTACAGCACTACAAAGCGGATACAGATGTTGACGCGGTGTCGAGCCTGGACAAACAGCGGGGTAGCCGTAATTTTCATGAGACAACACTCCAACGGCTCAGTAGCTTAATAACAGCACAGTCAAACTGTGCAGGAGCTTTATGAAAATTATCACTTAACAGGAGTTCAGGACGTTCGGAGGCTCATTTTACATCTCTCTCTGTATCGATGCTGAGTGCATCTGTCGGCTGCTTAATGAGCCACGTACAGCATATTAAGCTGCTTTATCCGAATCTATTTTTGCAATTTATCGGTCTCCAATCAGAATAATCATGAGGTGCAGCATGATTCTCGAGCTGTCCTCTGAACTCCTCGGTCTCTGCGGGCTCAGTAGCTGGCAGCGCGGTCGATCTGTGTGAGCGAACAGTCCAGTCCTCCTCTCTTTCACAGTTCACAGGATCATCTGAGTAATTGCTTTTGAGAGGGAGCCAGCAGTAATATATTGTATACGTCGAGCCGAAAGATGAAACTCTCTTGTTTTTGTTGTTGGCTTGGCACGGCGAGAGGACGCGTCGCAGCCACGCCGCCTCAAAAAGAGTTCAGTTTGCAGTCCTGCCTTTGATGCTGATGAGTCCAGCCAACGATTGTCAACCCTGGAATCAAACTGCTATTTTCACTCCGCCACACTCACAAAAACAATCCAGAAACATATATAAATATATATATGCATATATATATTTATATATAACGTCAATACAGTCAAGTCGTATTGAAAACGGATAAAACGGATGTGGACTTTATTCATGAGCCTTGTGGAGTGACCTTTAACTGTGACTCTCGTTCCATTTGTTTCCCACCACCACCACCACCACGGACAAAGCCCTGCAGCAACTCGCTGCCTCCATGAGCAAGCGGCAAAGTGACATTTCACAACATCGCTGCCGTGCCGCCGTGCGGGGAGCGCGAGGTCGCACCACATGCCCGAGGTGAGACCGCGGCAGGCCTCGGAGTCGGAGGGGAGGAATAGGAAGAGGAGGAGGGGAGGAACGGTGCTGTAACAGTATATGACAACGTCTGCATAGTAATAGAATCAAGGAGGTGGTCGTACCCATAGATGATGACCCTCAGGACTGTGGGCTTATTTTGAAACCTGCTAGCGAAATCGAGTGACAAACCATTTGTACCTTGGCTTTTAATGGCTATTCACAGCACAGCAGGTACAAAAACACGATCCCATCCTCATCACTGGATCACTGGATATTGATGTTGGATGTCAAGAGAGACAGAATACGATGCAAAATCTGACCTTCCACTCCCTCGGCAGCATGTACCCACCTAAGCTTGCGTACACATATATATGAAGGCACACGCACTCTGGTGAGACCTTCTACCTCAGTATCAAGAGATAATCATGTTTGATTTATTCACTGGGGATGTGGTGCAGAGATGCGCACTGACCAGCACCCAGATGGACTAAGAAATAGGAGTGTTGGATGAAGAGATATAGAAGATCCTCTGTACCTACATCCATCAGGCTTTTTAATTCTTCTGCAAATGGCAGACGAGCTGCCAGACAAATGAATTTACCTTTGGGGATCAATAAAGTAATTTGTATTCGTATCCGATTCCTCCTCTGATTCTGGCTCACAGATATGAGGCTGCATGTGTATGTGCCTCCATAGCTGGATCGTTCCAGTCATCACTTAAGTGGGGGAAAAGTCGCAGAACTCTGTAGTTTAGTAAGACATGTTAAGTCACGTGACCAATCATGTGAGTAGATACGGCAGTGGCATTGAGGCGGCACTAGATCTAAGCAGAAACAGACCACAATGTTCCCACTCAAAAATTGGATTTTAAATGGGGCTTATAAAATAGCATCTGAGACATTTCTAATGAAGCCAGTCATCCATTGTTTGTCTCTATGTTAACACAAGAGAACAAGGATAAATGCTCCATTCGACCATTCTAGGTCACCTTTAAGTGGTGTTCTTTTATATGATTACCGCATGGCCTTCTTGCTGTGTCTCTTAACACAATCTAACAATAACACATTATTATTATTTTTTTTTTTACACCATACCACTCTGATAGTCTGTGCTACAAAGCTGCAGCCCTGAGAAGGAGCAGCGTGACTTGCAAGCTACCACGACCTCAGCCCCAGGCTCTGGATTTAGTTCCAGCGTCGCTGGAGGAAATGTTTGTTGATGCAACACGGGATGTGAAGGATGTCACTTTGCGGTGGCATCGGCCTCAGGCAGAGGTGAGCAAATATATTTGGCAAATCGCTCTTTGTCCTCGCCACCTCACCTGGCCTGGTGGCACTGCACTCAGCAGCTAAGTAATACTGCAGAGCGACGGCGGAGCTAATGCCTCCCAGTGTATTAATGGAAACAATTTCTCAGAAGATGTCAGATACTTCCCATTTAGTTGAGGGGATTTGTGTGAGAAAAGCAGCCAAAATAAGTAGGCATGTGGATAAATGAACTCTCCAAATGGGGCAGAGGGTGTAAGATGTAAGACCAGCGAGAGGAAAAGACCATTAGAGTCCCTCATGCGTGCTACTTCGATATTTTCCCATTGTCAGAGAGCAGAAAGGTGCCGCAGCCTTACATTTTATCTTAATGTGTGTAGGTAATATGTCAGTGTACTCTTTAGATGCTGAAACCAAAACACAGCCAAAGAGGTTCAAGACCTTGTGGTCAGTGTAAATAACATGGAGCAGGCCACGGTGCACAATATCGTATAGGTCACGTTACTAACACTCAAAGCCAGAGGCACTCACACCGAGTACATGATAATAATGCAGTTCCTGGCATAAAACAAGCACGAAGGCATGAGTCCTTCATGGAGTGGAGACGCAAATTGGAGTGGAAATGATGAGGAGGAGTTGTGTAAGGATTTCTGATGCAAAGGAGTGAGTGAGATAAACTTGCTTTGCATAAATGACACACCAGTGTTAGAGAGCTGTTATATAGAGTTTTTAGCCAAGCAAGTTGTGTAGCTCTCAAGATAACAATGTCATGAAGTTCATCACTGAATGGGCTGTCAGGAAAGTTTTCCATATGTATTCATGGTTCCCAGAGGATGAATCCTACTGATTTGTGTGTCTCCACCAGGAGACTGACGTTTGTTAGGGAGACAGCTCAAGAACTAGAGAATGGACTGCCACGAAAGTTTGAGACATTTTGAGACGTGAACGAACCCAGATCCCATAACTCCTCCGCAACATGAAGTCAAAATTCAGATTTGTCCCATCAGTCTCAGGCACACTTTGTTCGGATTCTTCAGTAGGACCCAAAAATGTCAATGAAAATCCTCAAGGCTACGCTGGAGGAAAAGTCAAGGGACCGTCACAGTTAAAATGCTTCATCCTCTGGGAAACATGAATCAACGTGGCTATTTCTAGACTCACGCTGCTGGCACGGTTGAAAATTCTGCCTGTTTACGTAAAAATATAAAGGTTGAGTCATTATAGAAGAATGAAAAGAAGTGATCAACTGATCCTTTTTAAGGTAGCGTAAGAGCAGAGTCAACCCAGCAGGTGACAGGTTTACACAATATGTAATTTTGCGACATGCTCGAATTTGCTGAATCGTCTGTAAAATGAAGACCTTTGAACAAACCCAATTAATTATGTCTCATTCCCTGTGACAGGGACGTTGGCTAAGAACAGAGCAGCTTTCTCGGAGACACACACACACACACACACATAGTATTTGATCTCAGGCAGGAAAACCGCCACGACTACTGACAAGCTGTTCGTACTCTCCTTGCTCAGGATTCGGAGCCCCGCTGCTTTTCAATCAAACCATCTAATCACCGAGAAGTGACAATCAACTCCAACAACAACTTTGAGTATTCAAATCCTGGCCTACAGACTGCATTATGCGTGGCTTCAGAGACGAACCAGCCGCATGTAACATGCATGAAGCGAGGCCGCGCGGGGTCAAGTGAGAAGCTCGCACGTAATCATGGTAATTTCGAAATGTAAAATTCATCATTGCTTTTCTACAAGGGGCGAGGAAGTTTCACACCTGTCCATGCACAGGTGTCTGCGTGGCTGCATGACTATGATATGGCCCATTATCTTGATGCAAACACAGTCGGCAGGGGGTCCGTTTTTCATTTTAATTCTACCATAAAGTAGCACTGATCAGTGGCCGCCGAGGCTCAACCCTTCTGCATCTTTAATGCCCTTTCTGCTCGCACAGTGTCGGTGGCCATAAAACTACACCCTAATGCTCCAAAGGCGGAGGTTGGCTGACAGCACTGCTCTATTATCACTACGGTTTTACCCAAATCCTAGCTTATAACATCACAGGGAAGGGGAATTAGGTGAAATAACGCCAGCAACAAGCATCAACCACCCAACGCAAGCAACACAATGGCGTTGCCAGAATAATGGTTGTCGTGTCAGTTGGAGAGAGCGACTCATTAAAGATGCATGACCCATTTAAACAGTATGTAAAATTGAGGAGATTAAAAATATATGTGCCCTGTGTCCATGAGGGCTACGGCTTGTGCTTCTGCTCGCTCTGTGCAACAACGAAGGCGGCAAATTTGCAAAGTCAAGACGGGGGAAAGCAAAAGCACAAAACAAAGGTCAGAAACACACGAGGCGGCACACAGCACGCATGCACTGGATATAAAGAAGGGGTGATGTTTCTGTAATCAGAGTTTATCTTTGTTGGAAGTTTTGCAGATTTAACCAGGAATAAACAACGCTTCGGCTGGAGGGGCCGGCTTGTTAAAAATAACTACTGGTGCAGGCACAAACTTGCTTATGAGGGAACCTAACCAGTTACTTCTAGATAGTTTGTACATGACCTGGCTGTAAGGACTTTGCGAAAGAGACACTGGGAGAGACAGCGTTTGGGATGCAGCCAAAGGGTGAGACCAAAAATACTGTTAAAATACTTTTAGAGGCTTCGGGCCAGCAACTAATGAGGATCACAGCAGCAACGTGTGAGAACAGTCAGGGTCAACGTGGACAAGTGTGCTCATTATTCACAGAAGCTTGACTGCAGAAATTTGACATGTTCGTGTAAGTAAAGTGCAGGAATATCTAAAACATATTCTTGCATTAACCAGATTTAAACCGACCTCTGAGTCAAACTTATATCCCAAAATATCAGAGGAGCTCCACTGTAGTGGGACGAGGCATTTCCATTTCATTGATTGTGAGGACTCTGCATTGTACTCCCTGTGTCTGTGTAGGTTTAATCTTGCTACTTGTTTCCAAAAACATGCATTTTTAGGTCCATTAAAGACTCTGTATTGCCCTGAAGTGTGAGTGTGGGAGTGAATGTAGATATGTGTGTGTCCTGAGATGAGCTGGTGACCTGTCCAGGTTGTACGCTGCGCCTGGACATTACACAGTATGTGCTACAGAAGATAGCAGCACAGTGAATGAATAATAAAATGATGATAAAATATGTGTTATTTACTCGGCAAAAGTAAAAAAGAACAGTCAAAAACTTGCATATTTTCAGTTCCCTGTCAGGGAAAATGATGAAAAGTGGTGAATCTTCTGCTGCCGGGGAGTTTTTGGCATTTTTGTTTGAAGAGTCAACAGCAGCTGTTTTTTGAGGCTAAACTAAAGCACAGCAGTATTTTGAGTTGTATATTAATGTAAACATGGTAAAACTCTCACAATGACAGCACTAACATGCTGATTTTTGGCTCATTTAAAATGTAAAGGGTTACGTGTCACAAGATAGCTTGCTAGCATGCTAAGTAGCTGCCTAACTAGCAATAAACAAACAGCTAAGGCTTATGGGAATGTCACTAGCTTTTGAGATATTAGTTGGTAAAGTACTGGGTCAGGCAGATTTAACTATATCAGCAAATGAACAACCTATTGCATTTGGCGTTGACTCTCTCGAAGTATTTCAGTTCTTCAGAGTGTGGAGAGTTCACTGTGTCACTGTACAATCACGGAAAGGACTGATCACTCTCCTCATGGCGACTTTATCTGGGGGTTGAATTACTGCCCTCAGGTGTTGGTAGAAAAAGCCAGTCCGCTGTTTGCACACACGGACACAGATGTGCAGCTTCACAAACAAGCGAGCACGCTGAAGCCTTCCAGATGGCCGGAGCAGATTGTTTTGTGTTAATTTCCCCAGCGAACATTTGAACGGAAATATCATACACGACAAGATCTCCACGTCCATGCTGGGGCATTAAGACTCAATGACAACAGACTTCTAACAAGCAGCCTTTTCTCTTTCTCTCTCTCTCTCTCTCACACACACGCACACACACACACACACACACACACACACAGACAGCCATAAATCTGTCACAGTTGAAGAGGCTGTAACACAGGGTTGTCTTCACGCAGAGGAAGTACACCTTGTGCCCAATAAATTATGCTTTAATTAGCTGTTGCCTGTACTGCAAAACCCCTAAATGACATTACAGCCACTGACAAGGTTTTTGGGACCGGTTTCGCTTCACCCTTTATCACCTGACTGGGTGCATTTTGTGGATAACCCTACAGTGTTTTTCTTTCAAAGAACACAGTATCAAGCTGAGGCCACTTTCCTATACAGATGCACCTATTGGACATCAATAATTTATTGTGTTTTTCTCTCAGTCGCCTATTCATCCATCCATCATCTTATCTGTTTTGTACCCAACTGTGCTGCATTGTCTGCCAGTGCCTATCTCCCACTCACACCGAGGGGCAATTTAGTGTCTCCAATCAGCCTGAACCTCCATGTTTGTGTCTCCCGTCGACCCAAATGTGGGAAACTTGAGTACCTGGAGAAAACCACAGACACAGGGTGAACATGCAAACTCCACACAGAAAACCACTCAGGGACCTTCCTGCTATTTGCACGGAGCCACAGTGATGAATGAAAACCTGTAGTTGTAAAGTTTGGAACACTTTTTCATGGAACATATCTTATGACACCCTGCATAGTCATAGTTAAAGGACCTGTGTGTATGATGTGGTGGTATCCAGTAGCGAGGTACAAAATAACCCCATCTAAGCATGTTGGAGAACCAACAGAGGAGTAGAAGTCTTGGTGTGTGGTGTGTTTGCCTTGGGCTACTCTACAAAACTGGCAACACAGCATGAGAAGGAAGTGCACCCTCTGGTGACAAGTACCCAATGATTCCTAGTTCCAGGTGATCGGATAGTTTGTTTATCCCTTGGGGTGGTTCCCTCTGGGAGCAGCTGGGGTGGTAGATTTCCATATTCTGCTTATATGATTTTAATTCTGCTGAAACTACTTTGATTTTATTCTCAGTTTTTTTAAATCACTTTGGGCTTTACTTTAATTGGTTTATCATTTGATTTATCCCTTCATAGCTGATAAGAGTGGAGTTAGCCTCACCTGAACTTTGTGTTCAGTGCTAATTAACACATTTTAGCATGCCAACATGCTCAACCAAGACAGTCAACCTCTAAGTACTGTTACCAGGAGCATATTTGCTTTCTGACATGAGAATTCAGGTCCGAAACTCGGTTTCATTTATTGCTCAGGACATGAGTTCATGTTACTGCTGACAATTTGCTGAAAAATCTTCTCATTATTGGGGTCAGACTCTCCGTGGGTCGCCAACCCTTGTATCTGTGTGAGACTAACAAAGCACTGAGGCTAAAACCACGCGGTACAGTAACAGACAGCACACAGTGGTGCATTGTGGGTCTCTCGCTCGGTATCAAGCTGTGACTCGGGCTCCCATACAGAGTAACAGAGCTGAGTGTACGCTCGGCTGCAGCTCAGCTCTGAAAAAAAAAAAAAAGAAATCAGCTGAGTGGAGGAAAGCAGCGACCTGACACTGTGGCGTCTGGCACCGCACATCTGGCATTCAGAAAAGGGCTCGGAGCGAACGTGCTGACATTACTGTTTCGTGCCGGTTCTTTCTCCGTTTTCTGCCACCTGCCTTTTGATATCCATTGTATCATAGCGGCGAATGACACCGGATGTCCTGCAACAAAACACTGCAAAACAGTAAATGATATCAAGTCACAGAAAAACACAATAAATGTACTTTTGTTGGGGTTTTTTTGTCACTGTTGAAAACAGCCTCTAAATTCATGTCTGCTCATGAGACTGAAGGTCAAATATCCTTTCTTGTCCAGATGTATTTGAAATCACCATCAAGTCTACAAAAACACACGAGAGGTTATAATCACGACGATACCCTTCGAGCAAAGTTCTATATAGGCTTGATATAGGGTGCAGTCATTCAAAGTGACTCACGTCCTTGAGGCATAATTGTTCCGAGCTCATTCTGCTAGAGAAGTTCAGAGTGGCTGCAGGAACGATATGTTTTTTCCTCCGCAATAAATCTGCCCTTCAAAGACTCGCTCACTCATTCCTACATTGTTTCACTCGCTTACGATTGCGCAGATAGTATGAATCGCCCCTCCCACCCTTAGCTCCCAGCAGCAGCTCTGGGTATTGCATGGTTTATTCTCACAGCTGTGCAGACCACCAACACATCATGCTATAAGTAGAAACATGCATTATTGAAGCGGTGTGTTTTCCATATGCGTAGAGAGATTGTCTACATGGTGTAAGTGGTCTTATTGTTCATTTATGTGGGGAGAGAGAAAACCAGGAGTCATGAATGAAACAGTTATATTTACAGGATATCAAGACTTATAGGAAGCCTTTGAGGTTTTAGGAAGCACACTCATTGATTTGCTTGTTGAAAATTTGATGAGGAGCTCAACAGGAAGCTCAGCTTGCCCTCAGATGAACACGTATTTATACTGATTTAACAAACGTGATTCAACATTGTGAATTTCAGAAACGTTTTCGCCTGAGAACAACACGAGCTATTCATCCCTTTTATAGCTGTAGTTTTATATTTCTGGTTCAGGCAAGAGTCAATTTTCTTGTTTACTTCTTGCCAATGAAGTGAATAAACAGATTTCCAGAAAAAAAGAGAACTCGTAGCTGGCAAATCAGCTGCTTCACTTTTATTATAACATTGTCTCAGACCAATTTCTCATATTATATCATCAACTGAGCCAAGACTCTTCAATCACTGAGTGCTATTTTGGTACTCTCAGATGGGTAATACTGCATAAAACCACCAGTTCGTGTCTAATATCTAAAATCTATATATTAGTCTTATGCCTATGTCTGATTAATCTAATATGTATGTCTACTGCTATCAATCATTATCAGATGATGCAATCAATTTCATCCTAACATATACAGTAACAATACAGGCGCTTCATTCAATCCAGTCCAAGTCAATAATGATTTCCACACATATTGTATAAGTATGGAAATTTAAGACATAACCACACAATGTCAAAGAGCTCAGATAATCCATTTTAAGGTGCACTGAATCTTCCCCCTTGAAAATGATCTTACAATAAAATATAGAAGACGGCGGTGGATAGGAGCAGGTCAGGCAAGAGTGGAAAGCAGAGTGGGATGGAGGAGGAAGAGGAGGAGGTGGCTGTGGAAGTTGTACCAACTAGGTCTACAATGGGGAAGGTGTATAGATTATCTCACAGGAATTGCAGTAGGGAGGATTGTGTATTGTGTTTGTGAAATAAACCTGTATGTTTATTGTACATTTTCACACTTCAAAGCCATCTACTGATTTCATATCAAAGGGCTGAGAGCATGAGATGACGGTCATTCACACGTGAAAGTGAATGTAATGAAACTGAGAGGTTTTTAAAATCATACGTTTCTCTGAGCGTGGGAGTGACAATGTGAATAATCATGTGAAACTGCTTTGGTTTTTTTTACACACTTAGACGAGAGCAAGCAGATCTGGTCTCTGCGTAACCCTGTTGTGAGCCTCATTATCTCAAGATAGTGGGAAATTAGAATTAATTAGCATTACTTGACTTGTGATCTTGGGATAACAGTGCAAAAAAATAAATAAATTGAACTAAAAAAAAGGACCCGCTCCCTCTGAATCACCCTCAACAAATAGTAGGAAAAAGGAAACAAATACCAGACACAGTTGATGCCCACGAAATGTAATTTGTTCACATTAACCTACATCGTACGTAGCACACAGGTGAACAATATTACCTCTGGTATGAAAACGAGGTCAGATGTGACTTCAGTGACAAGTAGTCATTAGACGTACAGTGCACCTCATACAAAGCTGGAGGGGCAAATTAGCAGGTGACAGTGTGAACGGTGGAACGGGGTCAGGTGAAGAGGGTTAATGTACTGCAGCGTTATTAAGTTTGTCGCCTCGGGGCTCATAGGATGCAAACGACATTAGGTTGTTAACCTCGAACATCATGTTCTTGGCAAATCGGTCTGATTGAGAAACTTCCTGTCTGAGCGTGTACATCACGTAAACATGTCAACAAACAAACAGACACAAAGCTGACAGTGTTGGTGACACACGGACCAAGTTATAGTTCACTATCACCTACCTCTGCTGCAAAATCTCAATCTTTTGTTACTTCTGATGAATCATCGTAACCACTCTACACCTTGAGCTCCACTTCATGTAATGTGAAAGCAAAGAACACACCCTGGACAGGTCATTAGTCCATCATGGGACACGTAGACACTACACTTTCACACCTAGGGGCAATTCAGAGTCTCTAGTCACCCTAAACATGCATGTTTTTGGCCTCCACACATACACCTTTTCACAATAAGGGTTCTACCACTAAAGAGGCACATCACAACGTCACTGTGTGCGTCTGTTGCATCAATGTTGGTCTGTCGTCAAGGACTTAGTCCAGGACATCAAATTTTGAGATTTCCCTCTCCGTCTGTCAGTTTCGACCATTGTCCTTTTACTCTTTCTTTAGCCGTCGTTTCATCACACTTATTTTTTTCGATGGTCTCCGCCCCCAGTCTTCGACGTAGCTGGTTTTTACTCCTGGCCCAGCAAAGAAGTGGTGCTCCTCTGGAACCTGTCCTTTTTCAGTATTAACAGAAATTGGTGTTTCAAACTAAGTACAGTACCAGATCCAGAGCTACAAATAGAACCAAACTGGACTGGGAACTATTTTCTGTGAGACAACACCCATAAACACTCACTGTGTAGCGCTTTAATTCACATTTAGTTAAAATAATTTTTATGGCACAAACACCAGTGTCGTAGTTGCTGATTGAAACTTTTTATGATTTGCCCTGTTGAATATCATAAGGTTTTAAGCTGTTGCTCAGACAAAAAACAAGCACAACATGATGAGCTGGGGGGGGTTGTTTTCTTCACATATATTTTGTTTCTTGACACTTTGATGAATCAATGCTTTGGAGCCCCAACACAAACACGACCACATTTTATCCAGGAGGAAGCAGAAAATGTTTTGTCGAGTAAGTTTTCCTGCAAACCGCTGCTCACAAACAAGCGTTACAGCTGCATCATCAGCTTCAGCAATATTTCAACACAATCTTATGCACATTTTATTCTCTCCAGGTGCTTGAAGGCTTGTTGACTGCACAGAGCCAAGATCATTTCTGTGCCCACACACGCCCCATTCCTTGTAAACCTCCTCTCCTCTGCTCTCTCTGTGCCTCAATTTATTCCCACAATGGCCGTTCAATAATTCAAGGAACCTGCGCCGAACATGTTGCAGCATACAGGCCGCGCTCAGGAAAGCTACAGGCTCTTCCGCCGTGACCAGGAAGCTGGCGTACGCCAGGGACTTGCAAACGACAGTCACAGAGCAACGAGCAGCGGTGGGAACGCTGCGGAGCTGACATGAGCTCATTAAAATACATCAGATCTGACGGGAGACATTAGCTACTAAATACTGTAAACAGTTCTTTCTTAAACATCCCAAGGATGACATTTAGCATGGCGAGAGGTCCACTGTGTGTTAGCTTCATGTTGTTACCTATGTTGTTACCTCCACAGAACTTTTTGTCATACAGAGAAGATAGTGGGTGTATTATTTGGTTCCAGTCATCTGTGATGTCTTATTTATGTACAGTCTATGGTGATGTCACATGACACCCATCTATTTATTTCACACACACACACACACACACACACACACACACACACACACACACACACACACACACACACACACACACACACACACACACACAAATTAGGAGGAAATACATGGTGTACAGATCATCACCTGGTTTTATATATACATCGTTAAACAAAAAAAACACAACATAAAAAATAGTGATAAAACACAATTATGGTATATACATTGACATTAGGTTATGACTGGGAACAGGACACACAGCTCAGACTGTGTACTTGTTGTAGTCTTGGAGGGTGTAGGTCGCCACTGTGTCCAGCAGCCAACCACGTGTGACCACGGCAGCTCTCCTGGAGAGACCTGTGGAGCAGAGAATAGAGGAAAGTTGGTCTGAAAGAGATGAAATTATATGTACAGTATGTAAACAACCCAACATGCGGGCATGGAGTTGGTAGAACCTGACTGTGGAACAAAAAGGGACCTTATTAGGTCATCAGTGATGACAATCAAATGATCAAAAACATCCTAAATATTTCCGAAAATCTTAAAAGCAAATTCAAATATTAAACATGTGTTTAATCAATCCCAGTGATGTGTAATAAAGGACCTTTTCTTTCCTTTTTTACATCAATATTCATCACCTCATTAATGCTGCATTCCTGTTTGTGTCTCATCTTTTTCCTCTGCACAATCTCATAATGCCAACTCCAACTTTTTGCCATTAATATGGATTTTGTCATGAATAAATGGCAAAAGTATTTTGCCATTAATAAATATCAGTAGATAAAACCTCTCCCCTGCCAGTTGTCTCAAACATAAATTTAATTTGAGTTCTGCACCTTTATACTTTACATCAGTGACACACATTTCATAGTAAGAGCAGCCCGTGACGGTACAGACGTGTCATTAAGGTTAAATGAACCTTAAAGGTTCATTGAACATTAATTGTGACCTAGAATGGTTGAATGGAGCACTTATCCTTGCGCTCTTAACAATAGAGGCTATGGGACATTGGTTTAATCTTCAGAAATGCCTCAAATGCCGTTTTACAAGACCATTAACAACAACAACAACAACAACAATACGGTTTTGATGTTTATGCAGCGACCATGCCGTCTTGCCTCACATTGATGTCCATGTGACTTCCTCGCTACACAGAAGAGCTTAGCAACTTTTTCTTGAACTAAGCGTTACTGGACTGATAGAGCTACGGAGGATGTGCACGTCCACTTTTACATGTTTGAGCCAGAATCAGAGAGTGAGGAAGATCCAGGAGTGTGTGCGCTGACATTATACCCGGAAAATTCACCAAAGTGCTGACTCACAACTGTGTCCCTCCATTCACATATTTCACACTGTATTTCCTGCCTCTGTTCAGATTCAAACTTCAGTATTGGGAAAAAAAACAAAAACAAAGCATCCTCCTCATCACAAATAATGTATAATGTTGCTGTACAAGAGCCTGTGCTGACACGTCCAGAATCTATATTATAAGTGCGAGACGTGTGAGTGATATCAATCAATGGTGCAGAAGAGCAAGATAAAGGGGGAGGAGGGGAGAAAGAAAGAGAGAGGGAGGAGGAGAGGGGGGGAGCGAGGGGGATGTGCTACTCGATTACCTGGGCTATGAGCGCCAGAGGACGAAAAGGAGGAAAGCTGGCATTAAATATGCAGCAGTGCAAATTAGGATGCCAGGAGAAGGAGAATGAGGAGGTGGGAGGTAGAGGGGCTGCCTGGGTGAGTGGCTGGGTGGGTGAGTGGCTGGGTGGGTGAGTGGCTGGGTGGGTGAGGGGCTGGGTGGGTGGGCTAGCAGCCACTCGCCGTCTCAGCCTGTCAGCCTCTCCTCTCACAGCGGCAGCCTCTCTCTCTTCTCGGGCCAACGTGTTTTGACATTTCCCCGCTCGCTCCGACGTGACATTTTCTCTTGCCCATTGCTCCGCCGCCTAACTCCTTCCCTCTCACTCGCTTTCCCCGACCAGTCGCTCCCCCTCCTCGCTCTTATTTGAGGGGGGGGGGGGCCTGACTCATTTTGGCTGGCAGCGTCTGCCATCGCCTCACACAGACGTGGAGACGTACGGGAGGACGGGCAGGTGCTCGGACGCCAGACCGGGACGTCTTCGTGCCCGCGGCATGTTGGGGGTAAAACACACTCTGACCTTTAGCGGCGTTTGAGCCCGCTTCCCAATATGATAAAGTGGGGGGTTTGTCCCAAGATTTATGTGAGAAATTTAATGACTTGAATCACTTTCAAAAAGGAGAGCTGAAGTGATTTACGCCTTACGGTTCCGGGCTTTTCCACTTATTATCTTCCCTGCTTTTTACCGGTATCGTGAGGGTCAAACACAGAGTCCATTACATCACACACACACACACTTAATTCACTCTCACACTTAGGGACACTTTAGAGCCTCCGACTGACCTACACATGCATGTTTTTGGACAGGGTGAGAAAACAGACATGGGCAGGACATGCAAACACAGACAGGCTCTTGGTCTAACCAAGAACTTGAACCAGGAAGCTTGTTGACTTGCTCATCCATCCGTGTCACCCTTGTTGGTTCTCATTCCCTTCATACCTTATACCTTATGTTTTTGGCTTTATAGTGTTTAAATATCAATATACGGATATTCATTTTTTCCCCAACGTTGTTTATCATTTATCAAGGATGATATGAATGACCAAAGAGCTCTCAGACTCTTTTACACACAACTCGTACCGTTTTGTGGGAGACACACACACACACACACACCCCTCCAGTGTGACTCTACAGGTCTGTGCTTGTGCCAGACTCCAACGCCCCACTAAAGCCTTGTATGAATTATGTAATCAGCTCCTGCTGCTGCCGTCAGTCTGATCTTCATCTCTGTGAACTGTGAGTGCGTGCGCGCCTGAGAGAGATTGAGACTTAATAACGACAAGATGGAGCGTCATGGTGGCAGAATTCAAAGATTTCATTTCTAGATTAGACTCACTGCTGTAGGTGGACGGCGACGATTCGGGTCCGGGATTAACGATGACGAGCTGACGGGACTTCTGTGCAACAAAGAGATCTCTAATTAGATTTAGACTAGCAGTAAGGAGAACATGGACTGGATATGGTGAAAGTGTGAAACCCTGTCTATCAGATTTATCTGTTGGAAACATGCGCTTTCTCGACTAAAAACTAAAGCTCGATTAAGGATTCTCAGATGGGAGCACTCGGCATTTGTCAACTCTTACGATGTGTAATACAAAGTACTAATAAGACTGAAAATGTTTGCTAATTCTCTTTGAGACACTAGAAAAGTTTCTGAACTCTCAAAAAAACATCAACATATAAAACTGCACAACAATGACGATGGCTGGTCTCTCTTACCTGTTTGGAGTCGAGTAAAAGTGGATCTTTGACCACAGTCGCTCCACAGAGCTCCACCATCAACTCCATCTCATCTATGACAAACACACACACACACACACACACACACACACACACACACACACAAAGGTTAGCGGTAAATACAGGGGAAAGTGTGAAGACAGAACTAAAATGAGGCAAGTCCTTGGTCACAACTTAATGTAATCCTCGAAACTTTCCCTCCCTTAACCCTGTGGGGATAGCGAGCAGACTCATTTCAGGCTCAGACTTCCTCTGATCGAAGGGATGGGAAAACAGGTCAATACCCGAGTCTCCACTCCGATCAATGCGCGCATTGCTCTCAATCTGTCCCCGCACATTCAAGCGGGTCTATGGAAAAAGGCGGCTTTATAATGTCATCGCATCAAAATATGGGGGAAAATTTACAAAAAAGTCAGCAGCTTGAGAACACGTGTGAACCAGCAGGCAGTGAGAGCTGTAAATAACCTCAGCGATCAACATATATAAACATGCACGATTACGAGTTGGATGACTGGGCCGAGGAGTAGAACAGACCCCGTCCTCATGTTTGTGCCATGTAAGGGAAAGTCTTCAAACTCTGCACGCTAGATAGCAGCTGTCGAGCCATTAGCAAAGCTCCATCGATCCGGCAGCAGCAGGAGGAGGAGGAGGAGGAGGAGGGGGAGGAGGAGGAGGAGGATGAGGATGCAGCAGGAGCACTTTAAGAGCTCCAGGAGGAAGGAAACCAAAGAGTGCTGCCTCTTGGGTTATTAAGAAACAGCCCCCGGGAGACCTTCAACCCATGATCTGTCAGTCCATTCATGCTGGAGGAGTGACGCAGGAGGAGCTCGTTGTATGAAGGGTGAGCGAGCTCCATAAGAGGAGCACCAAGGCTCTGCTGGTGCAGACATTACTCAGGATATTTGTGCCACTTTTACACAGGAAAGAGGGGGAAAAAAAAGCACTTGAGCCCTAATTGAAGGCTCTATTCCATTCCCTTCTTCCCGGCTGCTGATGGATGCCATAGCAACCGATAACGCCACGCCGAAAACCATCCGAGCGCCTCTGCGGCTCCGCGGGAGCACGGGCAGAGGCTGCGCCTGCCGCTTGGAGCCGACGAGGTGCAGAGGTCTCAGCGGAGGCAGAGGTCAGGGTCGGACTGATGAAACCGAACAAGTGCGCACGAGCAAAGTCGCTCTCGATCAGGCGGACGAGACGGCACGACGAGAGCCACCACGGCGGAGAGATAACACCTCCGATTCTCTGTGAAAGCGAATGCAAATGAAAGTGTGTGTGTGTGTGTGTGTGTGGTGGGGGGGGGTGAAAACTTTTGTGCTTTTGTGGAGCCGTAATCAAACATAATTGATGGCCAATTCCTGTGGCTTTCCGAGTGCCGCTAACAGACGAGCAAATGAAAGCGGAGCGAGCTTCACGTCGACTAAAACAACAACAAAAAAAAACACGAAACAAAAAAAACTAAAGCGGGAGATAATTAAAAAAGGTGGATGACAGTTATTTTATCCCAAAAACACGGAGAAGCCTAATAAGCAATCCTAGGCTGTCTCGCTCTATCTGCAAACATTACAGGGTGTAAATAGAGCAGGTTTACCTCCTGAAGTGAGTCAGCACAAAGCTGAATGAAACTCTCCAAAGTGCAAATTACTTTTGTCGGTAAAAACAGAGAAACGAGGAGCGATACAGTTGCGACTTTGCTTGTCAAGAGTGAGAATTTCTCTCTCTCTCACACACACACACACACACACACACTCCCTGCAACTTTAATACTGCTGCCTGTAGAGCTCGACCAACAAGTGCAGGCAGATGACGGAAACAAACACATCAGTGAGTCATTTCACACAATGAAACATCTCTGCTCTCCGTCCACATAGTTTCCATCCATAATCACATATAAACAGAGCACTTTCAGTGTTTGTGTGTGTAGTACAAGGAAAAAAAGGCTCGAGTCTCCATATTCCCTACAGCAGTCTCAGCAAGTGAACTTGGACTTTTTCCACAAAGTTAAACTTTAAACTTCTGAGCAGATTAATAGTGAAAGAACGTGTATGAATTCTTAGGAACAGGTTAAGTTTGACTTCCTTTGTGCAACCTCATTTTGGATTTTCTATTAACGTTTCAGGTTTCTTTTCACGGCATCAACTTTTTAAGGTACGTTAAGATGATATGAATAGTTTACTTATCCCTGAAGGAAAATGACTGATGTTTCACAGTCTTGTTTCATTCATACCATCAAACATGGCGACACAGAGGGTTGAAAAGTGTCAGTATTGGCGATACTGGCTCTGTATTTACCTGGTGTAGATCTATAAATTCATGCATCGCATGCTTTACATTCATGCCAATGCATTTTAAGTTGCATTTCAATGCATGTCCATGAGTGAAAAGTGAGTGACTGAAGCCTCTTGGATGAAGCTGAAACGTCTTCAAGAATCTATGCGACTCCAGTTGCCTCGACTCTACGAGACCTCGAATTTTCATGACAAAACTGCTCGGCGACACGTCCTCCACAATCCTTGATCCGCGTTGCATATCAAACCCGTTCAGACGCCATTGTTAGAGGTCTATTCACACAGAGGCCGCTGTCGTGACTTACCGGTGCTCATGCCCGAGAAGAGGCCTTGGAGGCAGATCTTGTAGCCCTTCATAAGCAACTAAGAAGAAGAGGGGGGAAAATAGGGATTTTTCACATTATATACTGGAAAATGTCAGCAAAACTTCCATATACAGGAAAAAAAAACGGAACATTTATTCAATCAATTCAACCTTCGGAGCCGAATAATAGAGTACGTTGTTGCTGAAGATGTTTCTGTCTGCGTGAGGAGTTACACTGCTGGGGCTCACACATCCAACTCTCACAATTTATAGCAGGGACTGCTCGTTTGTTGTGTGGGAAGGAAGGAGGGAAGGAAGGAAAGGGAAGAAAAGAGGAGAGGACGGCCTCGTTCATTTTTCTTCTTGCTCTCACTCTAACACTGTAAATTCAGGGACGAGCCGAACTCAGGAGAAGGTAAACAGAGCCGGCGTGGCCCAGGTAATATCACGCTTTAAGCACGCCGAGACAAACGACTCGGCCGACACCTCCTTTTACTGCTCTCTCTCCGAGTCAATAAGCTCGCCTGGAATGGGAATGTAAAATTGTTTCCTTGAACCGCGGAAGCATGGGAGGAAATGCGCAACACGCACACACACACACGCTGCAGTCTCATATACAGTGAATATGTGGGTGTGTGTGGGTGTGTGTGGTTGGGCGGAAAGTGCAGGGAAGATAAATGTCCGAGCTGCTGCAGATAGAAATACTAATTTCTCACACCTCCATGTCTGTCTATAACGATCATTAGCCGGAGGTGCTTGGCGAGATGAGAAAGTGTTTCTGTTACAGATTTTTAATTTAGACAACACCTTAATGTCCTTCAGGAGGTATTAAAGTCTGTGATGTGATAACGTGCAAACCCCAGACACTCTCTCACCCTCTCTCTCTCTCTCTCTCTCTCTCTCTCTCTCTCTCTCACACACACACGTTTGACTGACTTCTACGTCCTGGAGACAGACTCTTCATTTCATCTCCTGTGTCTGTCTGTGTGTGTGTGTGTGTGTGTGTGTGTGTGTCTGTGTGTGTGTGTGTGAGGCGTCTGCAGGTGACGTAGAGCGAGGACGAGGCGGGAGACTCGGCCCGTTCGGCTCCCTGCTGTCAAAGCCTCTCAAATAAGCCTGAAATTACTGGCTAATTCAATTAGCGGCGGTTCTTCAAAGGCAGCGACACGGCCGACATGACATCGAGCCCTTTCTAATTTTCCCCCTCGCTGGCAGCCCAGCCCCGGCCCCGCTGGCCTTACACCAAGAGGAAGATGACGATGAGCGCTTTTACAGCCCGGGCCTGAGCTGAGAGGAGAGGAGAGGCTGCTGCGGGGGCACAGGTGCCGGAGCTGTGGGGGTCGGACCGGAGCGACGCGCCCATCGGCCGCAGCTCCTCCGACCGATCGTTCTCTTAGGAAACAACGTGCGTTTGATTGACGGCTCCCTCCTCCAGATCTATAAACTATAGTACAGTGTTGAAGACCTGATGAAGTGGAGGACAAGGAGCTTAAATGCATTTAGATTGTGTCAGTCAGAGAGAGACAGAGAGAGAGAGAGTGAGAGACAGAGAGAGAGAGAGGGAGAGTGAGAGAGAGAGACAGAGAGAGAGAGACAGAGGCAGAGAGAGAGGGACAGAGGGAGAGAGAGACAGAGAGAGAGAGAGACAGAGAGAGAGGCAGAGAGAGGGACAGAGGGAGAGAGAGAGAGAGAGAGAGGAGAGAGAGAGAGAGAGAGAGGCAGAGAGAGAGGCAGAGAGAGAGGGACAGAGGGAGAGAGACAGAGAGAAAGACAGAGAGAGAGAGACAGAGACAGAGAGAGACAGAGAGAGGGGGGCAGAGAGAGAGGCAGAGAGAGAGGGACAGAGGGAGAGAGAGAGAGGGAGAGAGAGGGACAGAGAGAGAGGGACAGAGGGAGAGGGAGAGCTGTCTCTCCATTCGGTACTGTACCTAGGGCTGGGTTTCTGGCTGGTTGCGCTGCTTTTAGTTTGCTTCTCCGACTGTTAAATGACTCTTTAATGGGGCCGTCCTGGGAGTCCAACGGGACAGAGAGCCAGAGCACTGCATGTACGTTAACTGCACGGCCTCCGATTGGCTCCAGCCTCATCAGAAAGCTTTCATGTAAATCAATCTCTTAATAATCTTCATGGAAAGTACGAGTTTTTTTTTTTAGCTTTTCTTTCAGGCAGCATTGCTCTCAGGCGGTGCTTTGAGATGCAGACTCGCCGGGTGCAGATTATAACAAATTCTGCTGCCGTTTATT